>JASVEL010006123.1:0-468517 GCA_032618575.1 Nicotiana noctiflora | reverse complement strand
TACTGCCCACGAAACCCACGATCACCTGGTCCACCCTGTGAAGCCTGAAGGGCGGAATGGAAGGCCTGGAAGACTAGCCTCTATCAAACGATTCTCTGCCACCAGAAGAAGAACCACTAAACTTGCCTGAATGACGAGGCCTCTTGTCTGAAGAATAACCACCTCCCCGATCAAGAGTCATCTCAACTCTACGTGCTGCATTAGTTGCCTCCTGAAATGATATATCACTCCCCACTCCCAAAGCCATCTGAAGTCTAATTGGCTAATTAAGCCCATCTATGAACCTGCGGACCCTCTCCCGCTCTGTGGGGAGTATCACCACTGCATGACGTGCCAAATCAACAAATCTCGTCTCATACTGAGTGACAGTCATAGTGCCCTGCTGGAGGCACTCAAACTGCCTCCTAAGTGCATCCTGCTGAATACTAGGGTGAAACTTCTCCAGAAATAACTCTGCAAACTGATCCTATGATAAAACCGGGGACCCTGCTGGTCGAGTTAAATAATAATCCCTCCACCAAGTCTTGGCGGATCCTGAAAGCCTGAATGTACAGAAGTCAACTCCATTGGACTCCACGATCCCCATAGTCTTAAGAATCTCATGGCAACTGAATAAGAAATCCTGAGGATCCTCTGATGTGGCACCGCTGAAGGTAGTGATAAACAACTTGGAGAACCGATCAAATCTCCATAAGGAATCAAAAGTCATGGCCGCTCCATCTCCGGCCTGAGCCGTGGTACCTGACTTAGTGGCCACAGCTGGCTGAACCACCGGTGCTTGAGGCTGAGGAGGTACGGCTCCGGGGTACGAACAATAGGAGTCTGGACCCCTCCTCCAGCCTGAGAAGCGGTTGGTGCAACTGATAATAAACTCGCTCCGGCAATGCTATCCATAAATCCCGCTATTCTGACCAAAGCATCCCGGAGATCCGGGGTAAATAAAGCCTCTCCTGGGACCTGAGCTGGGCCCACTGGAGCTGCTGGGACTGGAACCTCCTCGCCAATCTCAATATGAGGCTCCACCTCTGGAGTAGCTGTCGGGAGCTGAGCTCTGCCCCTACCACGGCCTCTTATACAGCCTCGGCCCCTGCCCTCACGGGAGCTGCCTGGGGCTTGGGCTACTGGTCAGCGGACGAAGAAGCGTGTGTCCTCACCATCTGCAAAAGGATAGAATAGAAGTTCAATCAGTATTTGAGGAACAAATCGCACTACAAGAAGGAACAAATGAGAGACTATTTCCTAACTTAATAGACTCTGGAGGACAAGTACAGATGTCTCCGTACCTACCTCTCAAACTCTACTAAGCTTGTTCGTGAGTGGTGAGACCTATGTAACCTAGAGCTCGATACCAACTTGTCACGACCCGGATTTTCCCCCAACATCGGGACCGTGATGGCGCCTACTCGTGATAGCTAGGCAAGCCACTTTACACACATTATCCTGTTTTTAGCAATACTTCATACTCAATTTAACAATCAAAATCATAATCTTAAATAAACAAGTGCGGAAGACTTTATAAAAATAGAAATAAGTAGTTTCAAGGTAACTGATACTGAAATCCTCTACCCAAGACATGGAGTCACCAACTCACGAACTACTACATGAATACTACACATAAAGGTCTGAAAGAAACATAACATAATCTGTTTGTCTCGAAACAAGGAAACTACAGCTAATGACATAAATAAAAGGAAGAGACGCCGGGCCTGCGGACGCCTGCAAGCTACCTCGGTCTCAAATATGATCAGCTTCCACGCAAAAGATCTACTGTTGCTGCTCCTGATCGAAACCTGGACCTGTGCAAAAATGCACAGAAGTACAGTATTAGCACAACCGACACCATGTGCTAGTAAGTGCCTGGCCTATCTCGGCGAAGTAATGACAAGCCTAGGACCAGACACCCACATAAACCTGTGCAGTTCTATATATATGTATACCACAAGATAACGAGAAATAACCAAGTAATAAGGCAATACAGAATATCTCAAAAGAACTCAACAATTAACATCAGTTAATAAGTCCACAAGGAAACCAAAATATAATGGAAAAACCAGTAATATCAAGTCAAGGAATGGCAAGTAGTTGCACAACATCACCCTTCATGCTTTTACTCTCATCCTCACCAAATAAGCAAATAAAGTGCACGGCATCACCCTTCGTGCTTTTACTCTCATCCTCACATCCATGGTACGGCATGATCCTTCGTACATGGTTCAATAACAAGGCACGGCATGATCATTCGTGCATAATCAATAAAACATGGAACGGCATTAACCTTCGTTTATAATCAATATCAAGGCACGGTATTAACCTACGTGCATAATCAATAACAAGGCACGACATTAACCTTCGTGCATAAATAATAAATGACGGCACGGCATCACCCTTCGTGCATTATCACTCTTCCTCACCCAAATAACAATCACATTTAAGGGCAAAGAATGAAAACAACAAATCATGAACCATCCCTGCAAGGGACACAATAATCATTTCAACAAAGTCACGGCAAGGGCGATCAATAGCAATTCTACAACCTGGCAAGGGTTCAACAATTTATCGTCAAATATGTCTCACAACAAGTATTAACAACGACTCACGGCCATGCTAGACGCTAGTGTATGGATGCTCGTCACCATAGCCCATACACCGCACTCGATCACATTAGCACATAGCACATAATCCTATTCCCTCAAGCTAGGATAGAACAAACACTTACCTCGAATGTTTACGAACAATTCAATCCGTGGCAAAGCCTTTTCCTTTCAAAATTGGCTCCAATCCAATCGTAACTATACACAATTGATTTAATATCATCAATACTACTCAACAAACTAATTCATATGGTCAATTACAGTTTTTACAACATTCTGCCCGGAATAGTGAATATTGACCCCGGGCCCATACGGTCGGAACTTGGGGTTCGGAACAAAATCTGGTTACCCATTCCCCCACGAGTTCAAGTATATGAGTTGTTCCAAAATCGGACCTCAATTCAAGGTCCAATTACCCAATTCATGAAAAATCCTATATTCTACCAAAAACAAGAATTTCTACCATGAAAACCTTTGATTTCTATTGAAAAACACGTTTAATGTTGTTAGGAATTGAAAGAATTAAGTAAAAAGTGACTTACAATTGCTTTGAAGAAGAGGGAGTTCGTGAAAAATTGCTAATGGATGTTTTTGGGTTGTGAAATGTGAAAAATGAAGCTGGAAATCGTGATTTACAGGTCTCTGTGTTTGCATTTGCGAACAGGGGTTCGCAATTGCGAACCCCGACCAATTTGTGGAGTTTGAAAAATAAGCTAAGGATGGGAAGTTTGCATTTGCGAACTTCTGTTCGCATTTGCGAAGCCAAGGCATAACTGGGAGGTTCGCATTTGCGACATAAGGCTGGATTCAAGGGCCTTCGCATTTGCGACAAATGCTTCGCATTTGCGAAGCCAAGCTTAACACTGAAGGCCTCGCATTTGCGAGGTGGACTTCGCATTTGCGAAGCAGTGTTCAATCAAGTCAACTTCGCATTTGCGAAGTATGGTTCGCATTTGTGAACCATGGCCAGCCTGGGACCACTCGCAATTGCGAGAGAAGCTTTGCAATTGCGAAGACAACAGCTGGGTGAAAAACCAGCAGTGTTAAAATTCAGAAATTGATCCAACGGCCTACCATATCTTTACCCGAGCCCCCCAGGCTCCAAACCAAACATGTACACAACATCAAAAACACATTACAAACTTGTTCGTGTGATCACATCGCCAATACCACATCGTTTTCATCAAATCAAGCCTCAAGTTCATGATTCTCATACTTTTGGTTTTCAAAACTTTTCAAACTTGGAACTCAAGGTCCAAAACATATCAAACGACATCCGAATGTCACCAAACTTTGCAGAAAGCACATATATAATATTTAAGACTTGTACCGGGCGTCGGAACCAAAATACGAGTCCGATACCAAGGTCAATTAATTCATTTTCCTTTAATAATCACATCAAAAATGATTTCACCGAAAAATTCATAACTTAGGCTCTAGGCCTCAGAATTCGACTCCGGACGCATGTCCAAGTCCCATATTTTCCTTCAGACCTTCCGAGACCGTCCAATCTCGGGTCCGGGTCCGTTTACCAATAATATTGACCGATCAACTATATCAATATTAATATCATTTTTCTCCAAATTTCTCATATGATTCATATTTTCTATCACAAAATCTTTTCGGCTACATGCCCGGATCATGCACGTATATCGAGGCAACATAGAATGAGGTTTTCAAGGCCTCGGACGTACGGAACAAGTGAGGAAAACAGGTGATAACCTTTTGGGTCATCACAGCAAGTTAAGCCCAAGGTTTATTAGCCCCTTTGAGGTGTTGCAGCTAGTCGGAGAGGTTGCCTATGAGCTTGACTTACCTCCTAGTTTATCAAGAGTTCATCAAGTATTCCATGTATTAATGCTCCGGAAATACCATGTCGACTATTCGTGTGTATTGGATTTCAGTACCATTCGGTTAGATGAGAGTTTGGGTTATGAAGAGGAGCCAGTTGCCATTGTTGATTGGTAGGACCACCAGTTGAGATCCAAAAAGGTTTTTGCAGTGAGAGTCCAGTGGAGGGGTCAACCGGTCGAGGAGGAGACCTGGGAGTCTGAGGAGGACATACGAAGCCGATATACCCACTTATTCAGCAATACATGTACTTTTCTATATCTTTTTGAGGACGAACGTTTGTTTAAGAGATGGAGAGTGTAACGACCCGACTAGTCATCATGCATTTTCGAACCTCGTTCTCTTAAATAATACTTTTCGCTTTTGCTTTAACAAAATTATGACTTGCGGGGGCGGGTGGTTCTAGAGTTAGAAGAATTTCGAGTTAGGTTAAGCCTAGTTGCTTTTTTAAGTTTCTTTAAAAGGCGTATGCCCAGAATCAAATTCCGAGGTCCCTAGCCCGAGTAATGAATTTTTATGTAAAATTGTTGAGTTTAAGTTTCAAAGATTTAAATAAACTAAGAAATTATTGTTTGCATAGGTATCGGGTTTGGATTTCGATTTCGAAACTTGGTACAAGTCAGAAATATCAGTTAAGACTTGCCCAAAAAAATTGATGTCAATCCGAGTATTTTAAGGGCATTTTGACCCGTTGATGGGAAATTAAGAACTTAAAGTTCATTAAGTCCAATCAATTGGTTTTGGGGTTCGATTCTTTAGTCTAGTGTTGTGACGACCCAAAGGGTCATCACCTATTTTCCTCATATGTTCCGTGCTTCTGAGGTGTTGAAAACCATATCTTATATTGCCTTGATTTACATGCGCAGTCCGGGCGTGTAACCGGAAAATTGTTGTGTTAGAATATGTCTATTCTATGAACAATTTGAAGAATTTTGATATTAATATTGATATAATTGACTTCAGTCAACATTATTGGTAAACGGACCTAGACCCGAGTTCGGATGGTACCGGAATGTCCTTAGAAAAATATAAGACTCGGGCATGTTCCCGGAGTTGAATTAAGAGGCCTAGAGCGTGAGATATGAATTTTTTAGTTAAATTGTTTTTCTAAAATTATTAAGGAAAATGAAAATGAAAATTGATTAAAAGCCCAAGGTATCGGGCCCGTATTTTGGTTCCGACACCCTGTATAACTCTTATATATTGTTTACGCATTTCCTGCAAAGTTTGATGGAAATTGAACATCGTTTGACATGTTTTGAACTATGAGTTCCATGTTTGATAGTTTATGAAGTTTAAAAGAAGAAATCATGTATTTGAGGCTTGATTCTATGAAAACAATGTTATATTGGCGATTTGATCGCACGAGCAAGTTCGTGGTATGTTTTTGAGGTTATGTGCATGTTTTCTTTAGAGCCCCGAGGGCTCGGGTGAATTTAGGATAGACGTCGGGTTGCATTTTGATCAATGGACAGAACCTGGTGTAAAGATGCTGCAATCTTCACAATTGCGAATAATAGGCTCGCAAATGCAAGCTATTGACCGTAAATGCGAAGCTGGGTGGCCTGGCCATGGAATCACCAATGTGATCCCAGGTCTTGCAAATACAAAATTCGGAAAAATTGAACGGGGGTCGCAAATGCGATAGAAACATCGCAAATGCGAAGACAGGCCAATTGGGTAGTGGTTGCAAATGCGAAGTCTGAAGCCCAGGACTATTTTGTTCGCAATTGCGAACATATGTTCGCATTTCCCATATCTGCACCTGTGCAATTTTATACTTAAATGATTTTAGACCCTATTTTCACCATTCTTTCAAACCCCAAAACCTCATAGGCAATCTTTCAAGAGCAATATCACTCCAAATCACTTGTAAGTCGATTTTCACTCAACTCTTTCAATTCCTAACATCATTAAACATGTTTTCCATGTGAAATCAAATGTTTTTATGGTTGAAATAGATGTTTTTGGGTAGAACCTAGGTTTTTCATAAATTGGGGAGTTGGACCTCGATTCGAGGTCTGTTTTCAAAACAAATAATATATTTGAACTGGTGAGGGAATGGGTAACCGGATTTTGGTCCGAACCCTAAGTTTCGACCACGTGGGCTCGGGGACATTTTGCGAATTTTTGAGTAAAACTTTGGGAATACCATTTTTATGCATTCAAACCAATTCATATAGTGTTTATTAAAGTAATTTAACCAATTGTGATTAGATTCGAGCGCGTTGGAGGTTGAGTTATGAGGTAGCGCGATAGTTGAAGGTTAAGTGGACTTCAAGGCTTTGAGGTAAGTGTTTGATCTATCCTAGCTTGTGGGAATAGGATTAGAATATAATAACTTGCTAATTGCTAACTGATCGAGTGCGTTGTATAGGGGTGGTGACGAACATCTATACACCGGAGTCTAGCATGACCGTGGGTCTTTGTTTGTACATGTCGTGAGATGATTTGGAACTTTTCTAAGCTAATATAAAAATTCTATAAATGTGAAGAGTCTGAGAATGAGCTATGAAAAAAATGTTTTGGAGCATTGGCTCGAAGGATCATTTTTGTTGAGTTGAAGATGAAAGTATTAAACGGAATCATGATTAATCCCTTGTCGGTACCTTGTTGAAAGTTGTATTATTGTTACCTTGCCGGGACCGTATTATTGTTGTTGTTATTGCTCCCTTGCCGGGACTTAGTAAAATTTGGAATATTCCTTTGCCGGATTGGTTGTGTATTGTGTTGAAATAAAAAGGGATCGTGTGGCACGTCGTCCACCTATATATACATATTATAAACTGGGACCATGTGGCATGCCGACCACTTACATATTATAAACTGGGATCGTGTGGTATGCCAACCACTTACATATTATAAACTGGGATCGTATGGCACGCCGACCACTTATATATTATAAACTGGGGTCGTGTGGCACGCCGACCACTTAGATTTTATAAATTGGGATTGTGTGCGCGCCAACCAATTACATATTATAAATTGGGATCGTATGGCACGCCGACCACTTACATATTACAGCATGGTGTTTTGTGTTTGTATGTGAAAATTCTTGGTTTTATTGTTCAGTTATCTTTCTTTGCGAATAATTTATATACTTCACTGTGGTCTATCCCCCAGCATGTCCCTCCTCCTTTTTACTGCATAAGTTGGTATATATATGTATATGGAATTGCACAGGTTTATATGAGTGTCTGTTCCTAGCCTTGTCACTATTTCGCAGGGAAAGATTGGGCACTTACCAGCACATGGGGTCGGATTGTACTGATACTACACTTCTGTGCGTTTTTGCACAGTTCCAAGTTTTGAATAGCAGCAGCAGTAGTTCAGAAGTAGGATTGGCATACTCGCGAGACTGAGGTAGCTTGCAGGCGTCCGCAAGCCTGGCGTCTCTTCTTATAGTTTTCATTATTGCCGTAGTCTCATTGTTTCGAGACAGACAGTTATTATTATTCCTTTCAAACCATTATGCGTAGTTATTCTTATTAGTTTATGGGTTTATGACTCCACATCTTGGGTAGAGGATTTATGTTGAGTATCTCACACATATATTTAGTTGTTAGGAAAAAGACTTCTGCAGTTAAAGTTATTGTTAATATTCCTATCATTAAATTGAGGACACGATGTTTCTGTAAATGCAAAGATGGTGAGTAAAATGGCTTGCCTAGCTACCACGAGTAGGCGCCATCACAATCCCGATGGTGGGAAATCCGGGTCATGACAAGTGTTGTTTTGGATGTTTCGAGCATTCGACTAGGTCCACCTCGTGATTTTAGACTCGTCGGTATGTTCGTACGGTGCTCAGGAGCCCCAAGAATCAAATGGTCGAGGTTTGTGTGAAGTTGGAATTTGAAAGGAACCAACTTCTACTGCTTGTGTCAAAATCAGTTCTGCGGCTCTTGGACATAAGCGATCCTTTTATCGCAAAAGCGGTCAGGCCGTCCTAGGGGGAAAACTGCAAAAGCCGCCCGAAAATCGCATAAGGGGTTCCGCTTATGCGGCCTACAGACCATAAAAGCTGTGGCCCCTTATTTGCCCAGAACCAAATTTGCGGTCCATTTTCTGTAGGTGCGGGATCGCAGAAGCGGTCCCTAGACTGCAGAAGTGGAAATCGCAGGGGGGCAGTAGCTCATTTAATATGGACTCAACCCATTCTTTAACACATTTCTCTCAACACTTGGGCGACTTTGGGGGTTTCAAAGAGGTAGTTTCCACACACCATTGCAATGTAAGTAATCCACTCATTCTTAGTTCAAATACATAAACATTAGGTAGAATTAACATTAAAAATAGGTAAAATTCAAGAGATTAGAGTTAGATCGAGGGTTTACCCAAAACTAAGATTTATTCCTATAATTTGCTATGAAATGAACTAGAAATCATATATTTGTGGGTGATAGAGAACAACTTCCTTTGAAAAATATTGGAATTTAGGAAATCGTGTTTATGGTTGGGAAATTGTTTAAACACTTATAATTCAACATCGCAAGCTCTTATTAACTAGTTCTTGCTTATTTTAATTAGTTGGTGCTCATTTGTCTACGAATTGAGTGTTTGGGCTTATTCTTGATATCAAAAGTGCACTTTGGAGCGAGATGTGTCACCTTTCTAACATTGTAAGAGGAAAATTATCCCCGTAGGATTTTGAATAAATAATTATTGCTAAATGCGGGGACTACGTACGTACGAGGTGACGGGAGTCCGTTCATAGCTACTATATGAAAATTGTTCGGGTAGTTTACGTCCCACGCATGTTTAATTGGGGAATATTTCTTGTTTTAAAATTTTCCAATATGATCGTTATAAATTACTAGAGGCTTGAGAACATGAAAGTGGACATATAAACTTGTTGGGCCTTGGTAGGAATTGTCTTGTATGTAAATGAGCCTTATGTGCTTTTCTTGATATATCTTGATGATTATGGATTAGGCCGATTGCCTCGGTGATAATAGATGCATCTATGGTTCATGTCGCTCGACCCTCGGTAGTAAACAATTTATATTCTGTTGGAGCGGGCCGTCAACCTCGGCGTGTTTGTGCATGATTTATGTGTTTGCAGTTAGTTATGGCACGATTACTCATTGTATATAAAAGAAGAAACTGGTAATTGGATTAAGGCAAAAATATGAGTATAACCCTTCTATTGAACCTGTATTATTGGTAATTCATTTTGTTGTATATCTCACTCTATTATATCATATTATTTTGACCTTAGTAAGTATCAAGTTGACCTTTCGTCTCTACTTCTTCAAGATTAGACAGGATAATTACTGAGTACGTGTGGTTTATGTACTCATGCTACACTTCTGTACTTAAATGTACAGGTTTTGAGGTAGGTGGATCTGAACATTATCCGAACGCGCAGCAGTGAGTTCACTCAGGGACTTCTACGGTGAGTTTCACTCTTTCTCATCCCGAGCCGCAACCAAATAAGTCATTTCTTCCATTTATAATTTTCTGTCTATTCTGATTCGGATAGTAGGACAATGTTTTATATATTTTTGTGTATACTCTACTGGTCGCCTGTAGCTAGCGACACCGGGTTCTGGCACACACTGTAGTTGATATTCATTTTTGGGGTCTGTATCGCTATGTTAGCACTTTATGATTTTTGCTAGATTCTTCATTTACTGAAAACTTTAGCATATCTAGTTTTGGTGAAACTAAAAATAGGAACGTAATTATAATTCCGCAACTTGGCTGGCCTAACTATGGTGTTAGGCTCCATCAAGACCTATTTATAAAAAATGGGCCGTGACACTCCACTTCTCATCTTCGCATGCTATGGGGATGCTTTGCATCCACCCTTCATTCCTCCATCTCAGCTTTGCGCAGGTTCGGATGCTATGGAGATGTTATGGGCCAAATTTATTGCTAAGGCTGCACCAACTAACTTTCTATCCAAGGTTGGATGCGACACATCCACCCTCTTCTCCTCTAGTTGGAGCACATTTTCTTTATAGTTTTTCTCTCCAAACATCCTAAATCATCACATATAACTCAAATAGTCATAAAACCCAAAATGGAACTATGCTGGGATTTTTAACACCAAATAGCAACATAAAGCGGTTAATACATGAGTGAAGTAATATCAAAATATATAGAAATATGCCCAACATCACATGCATAAACCACTGAAATTTACCATAATCATAAGTATTAATTTCAAATAACTTACCTCATTTGAGTAGCCCCTTGATTCCCTCTTTGAAACCCTCCAAAAATCTACAAAATCCGAATAAAAATGGTTAAAAACACCTAAAATTTGCAAAGGGCTTCCTTAAATACCATATACCTAAGCATCTCGCACCTGCGGTCCATTACCCTCATCTGCGGGACCGCTTATATGGTCAAACGAACCGCATATGCAGTTTTCACTTAATCGCCCATTTTCGCATTTGCGGTCCAACACCCGCACCTACGGTCTCATAGGTACGCTCCTCCTTCCGCACCTGCGGTTCCTGGCTTCCTTAGACTTGGCTACTTTTGTGGCTGCTCTCCCACTTCTGCAAGCCTCGCACCCGCGTCCCCACTCCACAAGTGCGGCTATGATAGCTAAAGGAAATCTTAAGCACTTCGCCAACTCCCATCCTTGATCTATCAACCTCCCGAAATCAACCCGAGTCCCTCGAAACCTCAACTAAACATGCCAACAAGACACATATCACCATTCAAAATTATTCAAACCTTTGGAACACTTAAAACAATATCAAAACACCAAATCACTCTCGGATTCAAGCCTACGGATTTGCAATCTTCTAAATTCCGCAAATGATGCCAAAACCTACCAAATTACCTCCGAATGGCCAGAAATGTTTGCAGGCACGCCACAAATGACATTATGGACCTATTACAACTTTTAGATTTTCATTTCAACCCCTATATCAAAATTTCCACTACCAACCGAGAAATTCCAAATTTCCAATTTTCCCAATTCAAGATTAATTCTATCACGGACCTTCAAATCATATTCTGGATGCGCTCCCACGTCCAAAATCACCTAATGGAGCTAACTAAATCATAAAAATCCAAATTCGAGATTGAATCCTAAAATGTCAAAACTTTGTCAAACATCTCAAATTTAAAGCTTCAAGTTGAGAATCATTCTTCCATATTTGTTCCGATTAACCTGAAAATCAAAACTGATGATTTATATAAGTCATTATACATCATACAGGGCTAGTCATTCATGAGAACTGGTGAGCAGAGTGCAAATGATCAAAACGACTAGTCGGATCATTACATCCTCCCCCACTTAAATATATGTTCATCCTAGAACATGCATAGAGTTGTTCTGAAACCCATCAAAACTACCGTCCTGTCATGAATCTCCCTGAAAGCTTTGACAGTGTTATCCCTATCTATGAGAGTAGCAACTCTTATCTTTGACACATCAGACCTTATTTCTTTAGAGATAGCATGAATATCACTAACAATAGACTGAGCGGTTGTGAGGAGATTTTTAATTTCAGAGAGTTGAATGTTGATGGCACGAAGCTTTTCACCAAGATGAGGATCACTAGGGCTGGGATAAGAGGCAAAATGTTTAGGTTAGAGCTCTATAGGAGCATGCTTTACATCACCTTCGTGATTCTTAAACTAGGAGCCCTTAACATTCACATATCCTATACTTTTAAAGGCTCTAAAATTGAAGATTTTGAAACAGTGATAAAAGGATAGTTGAACAGGGAAAATTTGATGAGCTTCTAGGATGTGAGTGATGGCCATGCCATAGGGTAGATTGGTTGGATCTTCAGCACTTTCAATCATGAAATTAATGACCCATGAAGGATAACCTGACTTTGAGTTTGGTCACAAGGCAATATACTAAGAAAGCATCTCTTTGAGAGAAGGTAGAAAATGAACCTGTGCAGGGAAGCATAGTAGTTTCTACAATATGAGCCACGAATCGAGTTTCAAAACTAACATCACTGGGACCTAACTAGTTGGGAAGACAGTCAGAGGGACACTCACCAATACACCATTTAGCTTGGTCAAAGGAAATTTCAAAATCATCGGGCTAGGTATTTTTGAAAAGCATAGGTTAATATGAAAATATGCCTATTTGGAGAATCCCATAAATTTAGGTCAGATTCTAGAGAGCCAGATAGATCAATCTTGGATTTCTTTGGGGTAGAGGAAACATGGGGTTTTCCATCGATCTTTTTCCTAGGACTTTTTCTCCTAAGATTTTAGAGTGATTAGACAAATATCCCAGTGAAGAAGCAAAACCCTTAGAGTGGTCAGACCCTAGGTCTACTTATTTTGGGGGGCATAGAAGGGGGTTTTTCTTTAGATCAAGTACTTTATCTGGTGGAAGTGGATAGGTTCCTTGGTTGTTTGGCCATTGAAGGAAAGTGTTTTGAGTAGAACTTTGGAGAAGGGATTTCTAGATGATAGGGATAAAAGTGATTGAAGGGGGTTCTCCGCCTTTAGAAGAGTACCTTCTAACAGTTGAGTACAGAAAAGGAAAAGGCGTCAATTGAAGGGATGTGATGATTGACATTCCAACTTTGAACCACAAATTGATGTGAAAGAATAAGAAAAGAAAGGAAAATGGATGTAATTAATGCATAAGTAAAGGACAAATATTAAACCTGCAAAAGTAACTATTGTACTGTAACGACCCAGATTTTCCCCCAACACCGGGATCGTGATGGCGCCTACTCGTGGTAGCTAGGCAAGCCACTTTATTCACACTATCCTGTTTTTAGCAATATTTCATATTCAATTTATCCACCAAAACCATAACCTTAATTAAGTAAATGCGGAAGACTTTATAAAAATAGAGATAAGCAGTTTCAAGGTAAAACAATACTGAAATCCTCTACCCAAGACTTGGAGTCACCAACTCACGAACTACTGCTGGATACTACACATAAAGGTCTGAAAGAAAATAACATAATATGTTTGTCTCGAAACAAAGAGACTACAGCTAATAACATAATTAAAAGGAAGAGACGTCGGGCCTGCGGACGCCTGCAAGCTACCTCGGTCTCAATATGCTCAACTTCCCATGCAAAAGATCTACTGCTGCTGCTCCTAATCGAAACCTGGACCTGTGCAAAAATGCACAGAAGTGCAGTATCAGCACAACCGACCCCATGTGCTGGTAAGTGCCTGGCCTATCCCGGCGAAGTAGTGACAAGCCTTGGACCAGATACCCACATAAACCTGTACAGTTCTATAGATATGCACACTACAAGATAACAAGAATATAACCATGTAACAACGCAACAAGGATTATCACAGAAGAACTCAACAGTTAACAATAGTTATTAAATCAACAAGGAAAACAAGTATAATGAGAAAACAAGTAATGTCAAGTCAATGAAATAGCAAATAGTTGCACGGCATCACCCTTCGTGCTTTTTCTCTCATCCTCACCAAATAAGCAAATAAAGTGCACGGCATCACCCTTCGTGCTTTTACTCTCATCCTCACATCCATGGTACGGCATGATCCTTCATACATGGTTCAATAACAAGGCACGGCATGATCCTTCGTGCATAATCAATAACATGGCACGGCATTAACCTTCGTGCAAAATTAATAAGCAAGGCACGACATTAACCTTCGTGCATAATCAATAAATCAAGGTACGACATCACCCTTCGTGCATTATCACTCTTCCTCACCCAAATAACAATCATAGTTAAATGCAGAGAAAGAACACAATAAATTATGAACCGTCCTGGCAAGGGACACAATAATCATCACAATAAAGTCCCGGCAAGGGCAATCACTATCTCACTTCACAACAAGTCCCGGAAATGGAGAACACTAACAATTCTACAACCCGGCAAATGTTCAGTAATTTATCATTAGAATGTCTCACAACAAGTATTAACAACGACTCACGGTCATGCAAGACGCTAGTGTATGGATGCTCGTCACCACAGCCCATAACCGCACTCGATCACATAGCACATAGCACATAATCATATTCCCTCAAGCTAGGATAGAACAAACACTTACCTCTAGCCTTGAAGTCCAAATTACTCTTCAATTATAGCTTTTTCCCCGAAATTCCGCTTTCAACCAGCTCGAATCTAATCACTATTGATTCCATTATATTAATAAATATTAAATAAGTTGGTTTGAATGATTAAAAATGGTTTTCCCTAAATTCACCCAAAAATTTCCCAAAATGCCCCTAGCCCACGTGGTCGAAACTCGGGTTTCGGACCAAAATCCGGTTACCCATTCCCCCACGAGTTCAAATATATGATTTGTTTCAAAATCGGACCTCAACTCGACGTCCAATTGCCCAATTCATGAAAACCCTAGGGTCTACCCAAACACATGGATTTTTACAATGAAAACCTTTGATTTCTGTTGAAAAACATGTTTAATGTTGTTAGGAATTGAAAGAATTAAGTAAAAAGTGACTTACAATTTCTTTGGAGTGAATTTGCTCTTGAGAGGTCGTGGGTGATGTGTGGGTTTTAGAAAAAGTGAAGAATGAACTGAAAAATTCGTTAAAGTATAGAATTGCACAGCTGCGGATATCGCAATTGCGAACATTTGATCGCAATTGCGAACGCTACAGGTTTGGGGCCTGCTGTTCTCGCATTTGCGAGACAGGCTTCGCATTTGAAAACCTGGCTAGGACAAGGGATGTTCGCATTTGCGACAGGAGCTTAGCATTTCAGAAGCCATGTAGTTAATTGAGGGCCTCGCAGTTGCGAGGTTATGTTCGCAATTGCGAACCAAGCAGTCCTGGACACCCCATCGCATTTGCGATCAAGGGTTCGCATTTGCGAACCTAGCATTGATCTGTCACCTTCACATTTGCGAGAAATTCTTCACATTTGCGAAGCCAACAACTTGGTGAAAAACCAGCAGTGCAAAAAGTCAGAATTTGAACCAACGGCCTACCAAATCTTTACCCGAGCCCCCTGGGCTCCAAACAAAACATATACACAACATCAAAAACACATTACAAACTTGTTCGTGCGATCACATCGCCAATATAACATCGTTTTCATCCAATCAGGTCTCAAGTTCATGATTTTCATACTTTTGGTTTTCAAAACTTTCAAACTTGGAACTCAAGGTCCAAAACATATCAAACGACATCCAAATGTCACCAAACTTTGCAAAAAGCACATATATAATGTTTAAGACTTGTACCGGGAGTCGGAACCAAAATACGAGCCCGATACCATAGTCATTTAATTCATTTCCCTTTTATAACTACAGCAAAAACAATTTCAAAGAAAAATTCATAACTTGGGCTCTAGGCCTCAAAATTCGACTCCAGACGCATGTCCAAGTCCCATATCTTCCTACGGACCTTCCGAGACCGTCCGATCTCGGGTCCGGGTCCGGGTCCGTTTAACAAAAATGTTGACCAAAGTCAACTATATCAATATTAATATCATTTTTCTTCAAATTTCTCATAGAATTCATATTTTCTATCACAAAATCTTTCCGGCTACATGCCCGGATCATGCACGTAAATCTAGGCAACATAGAATAAGGCTTTCAAGGCCTCGGAAGTGCGGAACAAATGAGGAAAGCAGGTGATGACCCTTTGGGTCGTCACATCCTCCACCTCTAAAACAACCGTTCGTCCTCGAACGGACAAGAGAAGGAAATACCTGAGTCGGGGAACTAATGAGGGTAGCGGCTCCGCATATCGGACTCGAACTCCCAGGTCAATGCCTCAGGAGGCTGGCCTCTCCACTGAACACGCACAGAAGGATAGCTCTTCGACCTCAACTGTCGAACTTGCCGGTCTAGAATGGCCACCGGCTCCTCCTCATAGGATAGATCATTGTCCAATTGGACAATACTGAAGTCTAACACATGTGTGGGATCGCCGTGGTATCTCCGAAGCATAGATACATGAAAACTGGGATGCACGACTCATAATCTAGGCGGAAAAGCTAGTCTGTAAGCCACCCCTCCCACTCGGTCTAGAAATCTCAAATGGGCCAATATACCTAGGGCTGAGCTTGCCCTTCTTCCCGAACCTCAACACACCCTTCAAAGGCGACACTAGGAGCAATACTCGCTCACCAACCATGAAATCTACGTCTCAAACCTTATGATCCGCATAAGTCTTCTGTCTGGACTGAGCTGAACGCAATCTCTCTTGAATAGTCTTGACCTTATCTAGGGCCTCCTGAACTAAGTCTGTACCCAACAACCGAGCCTCTACCAGCTTAAACCATCCGACTGGAGATCGACATCGCCTACCATACAAGGCCTCATACGGGGCCATCTGGATGCTGGACTGGTAGCTGTTATTGTAGGCAAACTCTACTAATCACAGAAACTGGTCCCATGAGCCTCCGAAATCAATGACAGAGGCTCGAAGCATGTCCTCTATCATCTGAATAGTCCTCTCGGACTGACCATCCATCTGAGGATGAAAACCTGTACTCAGCTGAACTTGGGTGCCTAACTCCTGCTGGACCGCCCTCCGGAACCGCGAGGTAAACTGGGTACCCCGATGAGAGATAATAGATACCGGCACCCCATGAAGTCGAACAATCTCCCAGATGTAAATCTCTGCTAACCTCTCCGATGAGTAGGAGTTCGATACTGGAATGAAGTGTGCTGACTTGGTCAGCCTATCAACAATGACCTAAATAGAATCAAATTTCCTCCGAGTCATAGGAAGTCTAGTAATGAAGTCTATAGTGATCCTCTCCCATTTCCACTCGGGAATTTCAATCCACTGGAATACACCACCAGGCCTCTGGTGCTCATATTTCACTTGCTGACAATTTAGACACCGAGCGACATATGCAACGATATCTTTCTTCATCCTGCGCCACCAATAATGCTACCGTAAGTCCTGGTACATCTTCGTGGCGCCCGGGTGAATAGAATACCGCGAACTGTGGGCCTCCGCCAAGATCAACTCTCGAATCCCTTCAACATTGGGCACACAAATTCGATCCTGCAATCTCAATACCCCATCATCATCTAGATTTACCTTCGTGGCACCTCCCCGTTGTACTGTATCTCTCAGATCACGCAAATGAGGATCATCAAATTGCCTCTCACGGATACGCTCTAATAGAGAAGAACGAGCGACCGTGCAGTCTAACACCCTACTAGGCTCAGAAATGTCTAATCTTACGAACCTGTTGGCTAAGGCCTAGACATCTAGAGCAAATGGTCTCTGACTGACCGGAATGAATGCAAGACTACCCATGGTGGCAGACATTCTACTCAATGCATCGGCCACCACATTGGCTTTACCTGGGTGGTAAAGAATAGTCACATCATAGTCTTTCAGCAACTCTAACCATCTTCGCTGTCGTAGATTCAACTCCTTTTGCTTGAACAAGTACTGTAGGCTTTTGTGATCAGTGTACACCTCACACGTCACACCATATAGATAATGCCTCTAGATTTTTAAGGCATGAACCACTGCTGCCAGCTCAAGATCATGAACTTGATAATTCTTCTCATGTATTTTCAACTATCTTGAAGCATAAGCAATAACCTTACCATCCTATATCAATACCGCTCCAAGCCCCATACGGGATGCATCACAGTAAACCGTATAAGGCCCTGCACCCGTAGGTAGTATCAGCACTGGTGCTGTAGTCAAGGCTGTCTTGAGCTTTCGAAAGCTCGCCTCACACTCATCTGACCACTAGAACTGGGCACCCTTCTGGGTCAACCTGGTCATCGGGGCTGCAATAGAAGAGAACCCCTCTACAAATCGACGGTAGTAACCTGCTAACCCCAAGAAACTCTGGATCTCAGTCACTGAAGCTGGTCGAGGCCAATTCTGGACTGCCTCAATCTTCATTGGGTCCACCTGAATACCTCCCACTGATACAATATGACCCAGAAATGCCACCGAACTCAACCAGAACTCACATTTCGAAAATTTGGCATATAACTGATTATCCTTCAGAGTCTGAAGAACCACTCTAAGGTGCTGCTCGTGCTCTTCCTGGCTGCGGGAGTATACGAGGATGTCATCTATAAAGACTATCACGAACAAATCTAAATAAGGCCTGAACAACCGATTCATCAACTCCATGAACGTTGCTAGGGCATTGGTCAACTCGAAAGACATGACCAAGAACTCATAATGCCCATATCTAGTGCGAAAAGCTATCTTAGGAATGTCAGCCGCCCTGATCTTCAGCTGATGGTAGCCTGACCTCAAGTCTATCTTTGAGAACACCCTCGCTCCCTGGAGCTGGTCAAACAAATCATCAATCCTCGATAGTGGATACTTATTTTTTATTGTCACTTTGTTCAATTACCGGTAATCAATACACATCCGCATCGAGCCATCTTTCTTCTTTACAAACAAGACAAGTGCTCCCCAGGGGGAAACACTGGGCCTGATAAAGCCCTTCTCAAGAAGGTCTTGCAACTGATCTTTCAACTCTTTTAACTCCGGCGGGGCCATACGATAGGGTGGAATAGAGATGGGCTGAGTGCCCGGTGCCAGATCAATACAGAAATCAATATCCCTATCGGGTGGCATGCCCGGCAGGTCTGAAGGAAAAACCCCAGGAAACTCCCGTACAATAAGGACTGACTCAATGGAAGGAACCTCTGCGCTTGAATCACGAACATAAGCAAGATAAGCTAGACACCCTTTTTCGACCATGCGTTGAGCCTTAACATAGGAAATAACAGTGCGAACGGAGTGGCTTGAGGTACCTTTCCACTCTAGTGAGGGTGATTCTGGCAAGGCCAAGGTCACAGTCTTAGCATGACAATCTAGAATAACATGGTATGGGGACAACCAGTCCATCCCCAATATGACATCAAAATCCACCATGTCCAAAAGCAACAGATCAACACGGGTCTCAAGACCTCCAAAGATAACTACGCACGAACGATGCACCCGGTCGACTACAATGGAGTCACCCACCGGTGTAGACACATAAACTGGAATATCCAGAGCATAGCTAGGTACGGCCAAATACGGTGCAAAGTAGGAAGACACATATGAATATGTAGACCCAGGGTCAAATAATACTGAAGCACCTCTGCCACAAACAAGAATGGTACCTGTAATCATAGCATCTGATGCCTCTGCCTCTGGCCTAGCTGGTAAAGCATAAAATCGGGGATCGGCACCTCCCCTCTAAGCTACGTCTCTGGGACGGTCATCCACCTCTACGGTCTCGACCTCCACCTCTATGATCTCTACCCCCGCCCCTGGCTGGCTAGGTAGGCTGTGGGTCAGCTGGGACCTGAATCATAGGGCAAGGACCCCGCTGCTGAGTGTTACCCGCTGCTCGAGGGCAAAACCTGACGAGATGACCTAGGTCACCGCAACCGTAACAACACTTTGGCTGCTGGGACTACTATCCCTGACGACCTGAATGGCACCCCACGAATACACTGAAGAGGCTGAGCATTGATGGGAGGCTGATCTGAATACTGCTCACAAAACCCACAATCACCTGGTCCACCCTGTGAAGCCTGAAGGGCGGAATGGAAAGGCCTGGAAGACTGGCCCCTATCAAAAGATTCCCTGCCACCAGAAGAAGAACCACTAAACCTGCCTGAATGACGAGCCCTCTTGTCTGAAGAATAACCACCTCCCCGAGCAAGAGCCATCTCAACTCTACGTGCTGCATTAGCTGCCTCCTGAAATGATATTTCACTCCCCACTCCCATAGCCATCTGGATTCTAATTGGCTGATTAAGCCCATCTATGAACCTGCGAACTCTCTCCCGCTCTATGGGAAGTATCACTACTGCATAACGTGCCAAATCAACAAATCTCGTCTCATACTGGGTGACTGTCATCATGCCCTACTGGAGGCGCTCAAACTGCCTCCGAAGTGCATCCCGCTGAGTAACAGGGAGAAACTTCTCCAGAAATAACTCTGCAAACTGGTCCCATGATAAAGTTGGGGACCCTGCTGGTCGAGTCAAACAATAATCCCTCCACCAAGTCTTGGCGGATCCTGAAAGCCTGAATGTACAGAAGTCAATTCCATTGGACTCCACGATCCCCATAGTCTTGAGAATCTCATGGCAACTGAATAAGAAATCCTGAGGATCCTCTGAAGTGGAACCGCTGAAGGTAGTGGTAAATAGCTTGGAGAACCGATCAAGTCTCCATAAGGAATCAGAAGTCATGGCCGCTCCATTTCCGCCCGAGCCGCGGTATCCGACCGAGTGGCCACGGCCGGTCGAACCACTTGTGCTCGAGGCCGAGGAGCCACCGGCTCGCGAGTACGAGCAACAGGAGTCCGGGCCCTTCCTCCAGCCTCGAGAAGTGGCTGGTGCAACCGGTAATAAGCCCGCTCCGGCAACGCCGTCCATAAAACCCGCTATCCCGACCAAAGCCTCCCGAAGATCCGGGTAAATAAAGCCTCTCCCGGACCTCGAGCCGGGCCCACCGGAGCCGCCGGGACCGGAACCTCCTCGCCGGCATCAATACGAGGCTCCACCTTCGGAATAGCCTGCCGGGGCCGAGCTCGCCCCTACCACGGCCTCCGATACGGCCTCGGCCCCTCGCAGGAGCTGCTGGGGCTCGGGCTGCTGGTCGACGGACGAAGAAGCGCATGTCCTCACCATCTGCGAAAGGATAGAGTAGAAATTCAATTAGTATTTGAAGAACAAATCGCACGACAAGAAGGAACAAATGAGAGACTTTTTCCTAACTCAATAGACTCGGAAGGACAAGTACAGACGTCTCCGTACCTACCTCTCAAACACTACTAAGCTTGTTCGTGAGTGGTGAGACCTATGTAACCTAGAGCTCTGATACCAACTTGTCACGACCCGGATTTTCCCCCAACATCGGGATCGTGATGGCGCCTACTCGTGGTAGCTAGGCAAGCCACTTTATTCACACTATCCTGTTTTTAGCAATATTTCATATTCAATTTATCCACCAAAACCATAACCTTAATTAAGTAAATGCGGAAGACTTTATAAAAATAGAGATAAGCAGTTTCAAGGTAAAACAATACTGAAATCCTCTACCCAAGACTTGGAGTCACCAACTCACGAACTACTACTGAATACTACACATAAAGGTCTGAAAGAAAATAACATAATATGTTTGTCTCGGAACAAAGAGACTACAACTAATAACATAATTAAAAGGAAGAGACGCCGGGCCTGCGGACGCCTGCAAGCTACCTCGGTCTCAATATGCTCAACTTCCCACGCAAAAGATCTACTGCTGCTGCTTCTGATCGAAACCTGGACCTGTGCAAAAATGCACATAAGTGTAGTATCAGCACAACCGACCCCATGTGCTGGTAAGTGCCTGGCCTATCCCAGCGAAGTAGTGACAAGCCTAGGACCAAACACCCACATAAACCTGTGTAGTTCTATAGATATGTACACTACAAGATAACGAGAAATAACCAAGTAACAACGCAACAAGGATTGTCACAGAAGAACTCAACAATTAACAACAGTTATTAAATCAACAAGGAAAACAAGTATAATGAGAAACAAGTAATGTCAAGTCAATGGAAATAGCAAATAGTTGCACGGCATCACCCTTCGTGCTTTTACTCTCATCCTCACAAAATAAGCAAATAAAGTGCACGGCATCACCCTTCGTGCTTTTACTCTCATCCTCACATCCATGGCACGGCATGATCCTTCATGCATGGTTCAATAACAAGGCACGACATGATCCTTCATGCATAATCAATAACAAGGCGTCGACATTAACCTTCGTGCATAATCAATAATAAGACATGGCATTAACCTTCGTGCAATAATAGTAAAACAAGGCACGACATCACCCTCTGTGCATTATCACTCTTCCTCACCCAAATAACAATTACGGTTAAGGGCAAAGAATGAAAACAAATAATCATGAACCGTCCCGGCAAGGGACACAACAACCATCACAACAAGGTCCCGGCAAGGGAAAACAATATCTCACTTCACAAAACAATAACAATTCTACAACCCGGCAAGGGTTCAACAATTTATCTTTAGAATGTCTCACAACAAGTATTAACAACGACTCACGGTCATGCAAGACACCAGTGTATGGATGCTCGTCACCACAACCCATACACCGCACTCGATCATATAGCACATAGCACATAATCCTATTCCCTCAAGCTAGGATAGAACAAACACTTACCTCTAGCCTTGAAGTCCAAATTACTCTTCAATTATAGCTTTTTCCCCGAAATTCCGCTTTCAACTAGCTCGAATCTAATCACAATTGATTCCATTATATTAATAAATATTAAATAACTTGGTTTGAATGCTTAAAAATGGTTTTCCCAAAGTTTACCCCAAAATTTCCCAAAACGCCCCTGGCCCACGTGGTTAGAACTCGGGGTTCGGACCAAAATCCGCTTACCCATTCCCCCATGAGTTCAAATATATGATTTGTTTCAAAATCGGACCTCAATTCGAGGTCCAATTGCCCAATTCATGAAAACCCTAGGTTCTACCCAAAAACATGGATTTCTACCATGAAAACCTTTGATTTCTATTGAAAAACATGTTTAATGTTGTTAGGAATTGAAAGAATTAAGTAAAAAGTGACTTACAATTGCTTTGTAGTGAATTTGCTCTTGAGGGTTCGTGTGTGGTGTGTGGGTTTTTGAAAGAATGAAGAAATAACTGAAAAATTCGTTTAAGTATAAAATTGCATAGCTGCGGATATCGCAATTGCAAACATTTGTTCGCAATTGCAAACACTACAGTTCTGGAGGTCCTGCTGTTCTTGCATTTGTGAGACAGGCTTCGCATTTGCGAACCTGGCTGGGACAAGGGATGTTCGCATTTGCGACAGGAGCTTCGCATTTGCGAAGCCATGCGGTTAATTGAGGGCCTCGCAATTGTGAGGTTATGTTTGCAATTGCGAACCAAGAAGTCCTGGATACCCCTTCATATTTCCGATCAAGGGTTCGCATTTGCGAACCTAGCATTGACCTGTCACCTTCACATTTGCGAGAAATTCTTCGCATTTGCGAAGCCAACAGCTGGGTGAAAAACCAGCAGTGTTAAAATTCAGAATTTGAACCAACGGCCTATCAAATCTTTACCCGAGCCCCCCGGGCTCCAAACCAAACATGTACACAACATCAAAAACACATTACAAACTTGCTCGTGCGATCACGTCGCCAATATAACATCGTTTTCATCAAATCAAGTCTCAAGTTCATGATTTTCATCCTTTTGGTTTTCAAAACTTTCAAACTTGGAACTCAAGGTCCAAAACATATCAAACGACATCCAAATATCACCAAACTTTGCAGAAAGCACATATATAATATTTAAGACTTGTACCGGGCGTCGGAACCAATATACGAGCCCGATACCATAGTCATTTAATTCATTTCCCTTTTATAATTACAGCAAAAACAATTTCAAAGAAAAATTCATAACTTGGGCTCTAGGCCTCAGAATTCGACTTCGGGCGCATGTCCAAGTGGCAGACTTTCTACTCAATGCATCAGCCCCAAATTATTAATTAATTGTTTGTATTTATCTGTGCATTCATATGAAAAAGAAAATACTTTCCATTTGCATCTAATTTCATATTTTTAGGATTAACTAGTGGTTAAGTTGTTTTAGCACAATATATGAAGAAAATAACAAAAATAGTCTATTTTTTGCATTTTTTAAATTGTTAATTGTGAATTATTCACGAAATAGATTTTTAAACAATTTTTAGGAATTAAATAGCTTAAGTTGGGAAATAAATTAGGTCTTTATGTTAATGTTGCATTTGTTATAAAATCAGAAAAATCAATACAAAACACAAATAAATAAAATGAAAAGAAAGACAATTAAACGGAAGACGGGCTGTTTTAATAAAAGCTACAAAATTGGGCTATGTTTGATGCTAGCACAAACCAAACCCTCTTCCAGGCCAACCCAAATGCCCCTACCCGGTCCAGTACCACCCTAAACCAAAACGACCTCGTCTCGAGTCATTGAATTTGTGCCATCCGTCACTCTAATCCAACGGTCCAATCCCATTCTCCGGTTTTTAATAAAAGTGTCCTAAGTTTCTGAAACCCTAGAGACCAATACATTACTCCTTGTACACCATGCCCTCCATCAGCGCCGCCACCGATGAAGACGCCACCATCTGTGATGGCTCTCAAAATCACACCCCTATACCGCCTCAATGTCCTCATTACAAATCCCTCACTAGCTCCCTCGAATCCCACCTGAAGCCTTCGAATAATCGAAACTATCGTCGTCATCTCTGCCTCCCATAGGTGGCGCCGTCCCAAATCATCATCAAATTTACACCATGGGTTCACCCTTCCCCCTACATCACGAATCCATACCCCATTTACTTCAAATGTCCCTAAATCTACTTAACTCTTGGAACAAATCTTGGTCCAAAACCCTACAATTCCCCAAAACCAGTTAAAGTGACAATCATATGTTATCGTCACCTCCCCCGTTCACAATCCGTCATTAGTAGACGTCAAGGCTCACCCAGGTTCGTCGAAGTTTAAGTTCAGAATTGGTAGAGTCTTAGAGTTTCACAAGTAAGATTTTTTTATTTTAATTGTCTTCTCTTCAGGATACCTTGACTTGAGTTTTAGCCGTAAATGTTTGATTTCTGCTTTGTTGATTTGTTTTGTGCTAATAATTGATGACTTGACATTATATAATTTGTGCAATAGTCAATATTTTCGTTTTAATTTGAGTTTTCTTTTTGGATTTTGGTCATATAGGGTTTCGTCACCTTTGGATTAATTAGTTGCATGATTAGTTGATTTAGAGTATTTTAGTTTAGATTTATTTTTGTCTCGTTTTAATTTTTATTTTGAATTTTTTTTTTCTTTAGTTAGATTTTGTGCCAATTCAGGGACGCTTTTAGTGTCCGAATTAGTTCCAATTGTTTAATTACTAGTCTATTGATTCTTCAGCATGATTGTTTAATTAGTTTAACTTTTAGGATCTTTTGGTTCTTGTTGAATGGAATAAGATCCTATTTAACTATGGTTAGTAAGAAGGGTTGAGGCAATTGACGTAGATTAGAAATTTCAAGTTAAAAGCAGGGGTAATTGGGGTAATTCAAGGGCATGGAATCTTTTAAATAGCTGAATTGAAAGCTCTAGAACATTGTAGATGTGTTTCAAATCAGAATTTTAGTAACTTATGGGGTGTTACTTGGATAACAAGTTAGAAAATAAGGGACATGTAAGCAAAAATAAAAAGTAAAAAAGGACTAAGGTAGGAAAACCGAAATCTGGAAGTTGCTCTTCATTTTGTGTAACAACTCGGCTGGTCATTTTTGGAATGTATACCCTATCCCCTATTAACTGCTTTCCTTAAGTTCATTTCTGCTATTTTGGTTTGCCGAGATGTTCGGTTCTAGAATTCAGAGAGTTTTGGGACACTTAGTCCCAGATGAGAGCTTAATAGTTGAAAAATGGTCCGAATTCGGAACAGTGTAAAGACGACCTCGGAATGGAAATATGATGTTTCTATTAGCTCCATTATGTGATTTCGGGGTTGGGAGCGTGTTCGGAATATAGTTTGGAGGTCCGGTGTAGAAATAGGCTTAATTGGTGAAGTTGGAATTTTGGTGAATTCCGATCGATAGGTGAGATTTTGATCCGGGAGTCAGAATTGAATTTTGATAGTTGCACCAGCTTCGTTAGGTTATTTTGGATATGCCTGCAAATATCTAGGTCATTCGGATATTGTTTGGTCGGATTTCTGATTGGATGTTGGTTTTGAAAGTTTTAGTTGAAACTTAGGCTTGAATTCGCCTTAATTTGATGATTCTGGTGTTTAAGGGCATGTTTTTATGATTGGAACAAGTTTGTATGATGATTTAGAGTGGGTTTGTATTTTTGGTTGAGGTCCAGGGGCCTCGGGATGAGTCTGGGTGATTAAATGAAGAAAAAATGCGGATTATTGTACTGCTGGTATGTTGCAACAGATGTTCCGCTTTTGCGGAAATGATACCGAAGAAGCGGCTCCGCGGAAGCGGGAAGGGAGTCGCAGGTGCAAGAGTTTGGGGGCTCAGCTGGGTCCACAGAAGCGGACAGATGTTGACAAAAGCGATCCCGCAGAAGCGGGTACGCGATAGCAGAAGCGAAGGGGTCAGCCTTGGAGGTTTTCGCAGAAGTGGACAATTTTGCGCTTAAGCAGTGTCTCGGAAGAGACTGGGAATCCGCAGAAGCAGAACTAGAAATTTTAAGTGAGTGTCGCAGAAATGACCATGAGTCCACAGAAGCAAGTCGCAGAAGCGAAACTCCTGAAGGGATTATTGTTCAGATTAGTTCGAAATTTCAGAGTGTTAAAAACATTTGGGGCTTCGACCTTAGAGACGAATTGGGCGATTTTGAGGAGGAAATTAAGGAGTATCATCAGGTAACAACTCTTCGACCCAAATTATTTATTACATTGATAAAACATGGATTAAATCTTTGAAAATAAAGGAATTAAGGTGTAAAAATGGAGGATTTTACTCTAAGCCTAGGAAATAGAAAATTGACAATTTGAATGGTCAAACGGATTTTGATTTTGATAAACTTTATATGTATAGACTTGTGAGAGTTCGAGAGTTCTGAAAACGTAAAAGTATTTCAACTCTGAGCCGATGGGTGGAGGGGTATTTTGGTCATTTTACCTATTTCTGAGCCTTAGCTTTAATTTTTACAATGTAATTAGTTACTTGCGATGTTATTTACACTATATAATTGGTTTAAATAGATTTGGGCCACTCAAAGACGGATACTCGTGGGAAGGGCATTATTTCTTAGCAGTTTTGTATCGGGATTGAGGTAAGTGGCTTGTCTATCCTTGTGTGGGGGATCTTCTCCCCTAGGATATATTATGTGTTGGTTTAAATGCCTTGTACATGAGGTGAAAGGCGTTTACTTGCGCAAATTGTTGGAAAAAAAACTCATTTTACTTGAATTGCTCAATCAGTGTTATCTTTGTTATTTGATTGGCTTAATTGCAAGATGTATTTTTGTTAGCTAGGGAAGCATGATTAGATAGGATTAACTTTCTAAATGCCTACTTGTCTTAATTGAATTTTGTGGAACGTGTTGAGATTAAATTAATTGTCAATCGTAGTAGTGTATTTCATTTCTCTCTGCGTATTTCTCTTTGTTATATTGTGTTGTGTTATGTGGACCGCGGGTTCGATTCTCGGAAATCCGGTGCTACTATGATAAATGGACAATGGGTTCAATTCCCAGAGATCCTGTGATGTTGATATAAAAGGACTGCGGGTTCGATTCCCGGAGATCCTGTGATATTGATATAAAAGGATTGCGGTTCAATTCCTAGAGATACTGTGATACTGATATAAAAGGACTGCAGGTTCAATTCCCGAAGATATTGTGATATTGATATAAAAGGACTGCGGGTTCAATTCCCAGAGATCCTGTGATATTGATACAAATGGTCTGCGAGTTCAATTCCCGGAGATCCTAGTCACTAATATAAATGGACTGCGGGTTCAATTCCCGGAGATCCTATGCCGCTGATTTTGTAGGTGTTGTGTTAATTTTCCTTTCTAGTTAATTGTAGATAATTTGTAGCTTCAATCTTATTTTGCTGTTATTTCAGATTTACTCCTACATTACACTATTCGATATTATTATTATTCTCGGTAAGGCCCTGACCTTCCTCATCACTAATACATCAAGGTTAGGCTTGGCATTTACTGAGTACCGCCATGGTGTACTCATGCTACTCTTCTGCATACTTTTTGTTGTGCAGATCTAGGTCCATCTTATCAAGAAAACTACTGGTGATCGAGGAGTATTTCAGGAGACTCGAGGTATGCATATGCTGCGTCCGCTAATCCGGAGAGTCTTCTTCTGTTCTTCCCTAGTGACAATTGTTATTTCCTTTTTGGTTCAGTTGTGTAGATACTCTTGGTGGGTAGAGCCACAGTTTTAATCTTTTTAGACTGTGTTTGCCCGTGAGTTTCTGGGTCTTGGTGGATATATATTTTAGAAATTGTGGTAAATTGTATATGCCGAGCGACACCTATTACATATTTCTATGTTATTTCGTTGATATTTTTAGTTGCTCGTGAAAGTTGTAAATTCTGCAATTGTATTAGGCTTACCTAGTCGCAAAGACTGGGTGCCTTTATGATAGGTTCACAATTGGTGAACTAGGGTCATGACATTTTGCCTATAAAAGGCATGTCCCATTCCTTAAGGAACAAGTTTGGGAAGCCTAAACTCCCCCCCCCCCGAAAAATCCCTCTCCAAGTTTTGAATTTAAGAATTCAAATCTGAGATCCAAATCTACTTCTATTTTTTTAGCTAAAACAAAAACCAAAAAAAAAAGAATCCAGTAGAAAAATCCAAAACAATACTGTTTCATTCAATTTCATAGTTCATTTATATTTTTAGTAACCGATTTGCCTCTCTTAGTTCATATTCTGGTAATTTGAGGTTTCAAAAGGAGTTTCTGCTTGATTTTGAGTAGTTTTGAGGTTCAATCATTCTGTTTTGGCCAGTTTATTGGGTTTCGAGTATTGAAGTGTTCCTGGGTGTTTGAGAGTTTAGTTTTGATTTAAAAGTTGATCATGTGTTGTGTTGTTGATTCCCTGCTGGTTTGCTGAAACTGTTCCTGAACTATTGTTGTTGCACTTGCTATCACTGACTTCCCTCTTCTTTATTTTGTTAATCCATATTACAGGTACACACATTTGACCTCACAACTGATGTAATCTTCAATTGAAATGAAATGAAGTGGTGTTCCAAGTCTGTGCTAATTGTGAATGCTTGTGGATACAATTAGTTTAGAAATGTGTAGTTGTCTGATTTCAATACATGTGAATTGTTTAAACTTGGACTGCTTAACTTGTATTATCACAATTGTTTAAATTCGTAATGGACTTTTATAGACTGTTAAGTTTGTTCAGTTTAATCCTATGAGTATGTGAACTCTCTAGTTAGTGATTTTAATTTGGTTTAATGTGTTACTAATATAGTTGTCACGACCCAAACCCCGGTCGTCATGGCGCCCAACACCATGCTAGGCAAGCCCGACCATACTATCCCTTAAACCAGCCAATTATTAATTCCAATTAATCAAGTTAAACTTAAACAACAAGTGATCATATCATAAAGATAAGCGTGATAGTAAAAGCATACAAAATACGATCCCAACCAAACCGTGGTGTCACAAGTCTGAGCCTCTACAGAATAATCATCCTAGTACAAACAAGTCTAAGCAAAATGAAATCAACAAGATGGTAAGGAAGGAGAAAACAGGCTCTACAGACGCTAGCAGCTACCTCATGGTCTCCGCAAAAGTAGATATGAGCAGGCAGCAACAACAACTCAACTACTCTCGGGCACCTGTGAATCTGCACAAAAAGTGCAGGAGAGTGGGGTGAGTATATTTCAACTCAGTGAGTAATAATAATAAATAATAACTAAAAGTAAGATCTCCTGTACTATCACTAAAGAGTTTTAAGTCAAACCCCCGCAGGTAAGTCATCGCTATAGTAAATACTCCGATCACCAGTCTACTTTTATCTCGTCAAGGTCCTACACTGACTAAATCCTCGCTCGTACCACAACGATGTACATCCATCTCACAATATGGAGACATATACATGTATCTATAAGGTATAAGTATCTGGATAAGTATAATGTTGCGGCATGCAGCCCGATCCAATATATATATCTACTACTGCGGCGTGCAGCCCGATCCAATATTTATATACTGCTGCGGCGTGTAGCCCGATCAATATGTGTACTGCTGTTGCATGCAGCCCGATCCAATATGTATACTGCTGCGGCGTGCAGCCCGATCCAATATATATACTGCTGCGGCATGCAGCCCGATCCAATATGTATACTGCAGCGGCGTGTAACCCGATCCAATATATATACTGCTGCGGCGTGCAGCCCGATCCAATATATATACTACTGCGGCGTGCAGCCCGATCTAATATTTATATATATGTATATAATACCTCCTAACGGGTCCTCGACCCTGTCTCAATTAGTATAGGATAGGCCTTTCAGGTCCACTCAACTAAATCAGGGAACTTCCACCTTGAGTAATCTATCTCTTATAGTACACATCTAGTACTGACTCTTAATAGGCTATTCGGCTAGTTTTACGGCTGAGTGTAAGTTTCGAACACGATATAAGGGTCACCTAGCTCTACAGTTCCCCTAATGAACTACAGATCGGCACAAGGACCCAAATATGGCTATTAGCCCAATTACACAGTTATAATCTCATTAACAGTCATAATACACAGTCTACTATAAGCGGGGAAGGACCAAGTCCAAGTCCCCAATCACAATGTCACCATGCCCGTCTCAAGACGTGTGTTTCATCTCAACATAGCACTGTGAAGTGCTAGTACGTGGTTTCAAACCCTTAGTACATTATTTACTACTACCACTCACCTTGAACAGGTAGAAGCCTCAGTCCGCCTTGCGCTTGCCTCGCAAATCAATCTCCTCGGATGCCAAATCTGCTCAAAATCATAGAGAATACGTCAATATATGCAATGACACACAAACCATTCGATGTAACTCAAATTGCATCGAAACCCACGAAGTTGTCAAAACCCGACTTTTGGTGCGCTTCTCGAAAAATTACAAAAGATACATATTCGGAGCCCTCGTCTCAATACGAGTCTATGCATATAAGGTTTTCCAAAATCGGACCCCGTTTGCCAACTCAACTCAACATTTTACTAAAGCCATGGCTTAGGCTAAATTTCCTCACAATTTGATCCAATTTCAGTGAAATAGAGGAAGATTTCAAGCTAAAAACGTGTAAATGAACCATAAAACTCACCTCCGGTGATAACCCGATGAACTCCCAGCAATATCTCGTCCAAATCGCCCAATTTGCCTCTCAATACCGAGCCCTAATGTTTTTGCAACTTATAAAATTTTACCCCTTTCTGTTATTTTTAACACAGGCATGATTCCCGCTCCTACGGCTCCTAACTCGCTCATGCGAGTCTGCTTCTGCGGACAGTTGTCCGCTTCTGCAATTCCATACCAAGCTGGTCCACTTCGCACCTGCGGCCCAGGTCTCGCTCCTGCGAGACCGCTCCTGCGAATTTTCCGCTACGCCTGCGATCCTCCCCAGTCGCCCGCCTTCTGCTTCTGCGACGTAGGACTCGCAGAAGCAAGTCCGCTCCTACGATGCAGCATCTGCTTCTGCGGAACCACCTGGCCAAGCCCCCTTTCGCACCTGCGATGCTAGTGCCGCTCCTGCGGTCCCCAATCCACATGAGCGAAAATGCTACTGCAATTTATGACAGCAGCTCCCAAACTCCAAATCCTCCCGTTTAACCTACTGAAACCACCCCAGGCCCCCCGGGACCCCAATTAAAGCCACAAACATACTCCCTAGCACCATACGAACTTGCTCCAATGATGAAACGCATACTTTAACATAGAAAAAATCGAATCCAAGCAAATTCAAGCCTAAGTTTTCATTCAAACTTCTGCATCCGACATTCGATCAAAAACCTGACCAAACGACATCCGAATGACCTGAAATTTTGCAGGCACATCCAAAATCATCTAACTGAGCTAGTGCAACTATTGGAATTCCATTCCGACTCCCGGATCAAAATCTCACCTATTGATCGGATACTGCCAAAATTCAACTTTAGCCAATTCAAGCCTAAAACTACACCGGACCTCTAAATTCACTTCCGATCGCTCTCCTAGCTCATAAATGACTTCCCGGAGCTAACTGAATCATCAGAATTTGATTCCGAGCTCTCTAACCCGCAAGTCAATATCCAGCTGACTTTTTTCAACTATTTCTTCTTCTAAGAGACTATTTGTCTCAATTTCAACCAAACTTAACCCGGTTTGACTCAAACTCACCCAACATGCATATTACAACATTAACAAGGAGATAGCGGGGATAACGGGGTGATAACACACATGATGACGGGCCGGTTCATCACATTCTCCCTAACTTAAGAAAACGCTCATCCTCGAATGGGTCAAGAAACATACCTGGAGACTCAAATAGGTGAGGATATCTGCTCCGCATCTCCCGCTCGACCTCCCAAGTAGCCTCCTCCACGGGTCAACCTCTCCACTACACCTTGACTGAAGCAATCTCCTTAGACCTCAACTTTCGAACCTGTCTGCCCAGAATAGCCATTGGCTCCACATCATAAGATAGATTACCATCAAGCTGAATGGTATTGAAGTCTAAAACATGAGACGGATCCTCATGTACTTCCGGAGCATAGACACATGGAATACTGGATGAACGCTGGATAAGCTCGGCGGCAAGGCCAACTCATATGCCACCTCTCCAACCCTCTTGAGTATCTCAAAAGGACCAATGTACCTAGGACTCAGCTTCCCCTTCTTCCCGAACCTTATGACACCCTTCATGGGTGAAACCTTCAGCAATACTCTGTCACCAACCATGAAAGACAACTCCCGAACCCTACGGTCTGCATAACTCTTCTAGCGAGACTGTGCTATGCGAAGCATCTCCTGGATCAACTTTGATCTATCCAGAGCATCCTGAACTAACTCGGTCCCTACCAATCTATCCTCACCAGGCTCAAACCATCCCACGGGGGATCTACACTATCTGCCATACAATGCCTCGTACGGGGCCATCCGAATACTCGACTGATAACTGTTGTTGTAGGCAAACTCAGCAAGTGGCAAGAACTCATCCCACGAAGCACCAAAGTTGATCACATATGCTAGCAACATATCCTCCAGGATCTGAATAGTGCGCTCAGACTGCCCGTCTGTCTGGGGGTGAAATGCGGTGCTCAACTCGATCCGCGTACCCATCTCTTGCTGAAATGCTCTCCAAAACTGGGAAGTAAACTGAGTAGCTCTGTCAGATATAATAGACACTGGGACCCCGTACAACTTGACAATCTCCCGAATAAAGATCGCTACCAACCGATCTGATGAGTAAGTAGTACTAACTGGAATAAAATGTGCGGACTTAGTCAGTCGATCAACAATCACCCATATAGAATCAAACTTGCTCTCTGTCCGAGGGAGTCCAGTAACAAAATCCATGGTGATCCTCTCCCATTTCCACTCGGGAATGACCATACGCCGAAGAACACCGCCCGGTCTCTGATGCTCATACTTGACCTGCTGGCAGTTGAGGCACTTGGCTACATGTCTAACAATATCCATCTTCATTCTCCTCCACCAGTAGTGCTGTCTCAAGTCTTGGTACATCTTCGCGGCACCTGGGTGAATAAAGTACCGCGAACTATGAGCCTCCTCAAGTATCAACTCCCGCAAACCATCTACATTGGGCACGCAAATACGGCCCTGCATCCTCAAAACACCATCACTATCGATAGTCACATCCTTAGCATCAGTGTGCATCACTCTGTCCTTAAGGACAAGCAAATGTTGGTCATCATACTGTCACTCCCCGATGTGATCATATAGGGAAGATCGAGAAACAACATAAGCCAACACTCGACTCGGCTCCGAAATATCCAACCTCACTAGCCGATTGGCTAGGGCCTGAACATCATAAGCAAATGGCCTCTCCCCAACTGGGATGAAAGCTAGGTTGCCCATACTAACCGCCTTCCGACTCAAAGCATCAGCCACAACATCGGCCTTCCTCGGATGATAAAAGATAGTGATGTCATAATCCTTAAGCAACTCCAACCACCTTCGCTGTCTCAAATTAAGGTCCTTCTGTCTGAATAAGTGTTGAAGACTGTGATGATCCGTGTACACCTCACATGAGACACCATATAGGTAATGCCTCCAAATCTTCAAAGCATGAACTATGGCTGCTAGCTCCAAATCGTGAACAGGGTAGTTCTTCTCATGGGGCTTCAACTGACGAGAAGCATAAGCAATGACCCTACCTTCCTACATCAACACACAACCAATGCCAACTCCCGAGGCATCACAATACACGGTATAAGGATCTGAAGCTGACGGCATAATCAAGACTGGTGTTGTCTTGAGCTTCTGAAAGCTCTCCTCGCACTCCTCGGACCATATGAAAGGAACACCCTTCTGAGTCAATCTAGTCAAGGGTGAAGCAATAGAAGAGAATCCTTGAACGAATCGGCGATAATACCCTGCCAATCCCAGAAAGCTACGGATCTCAGTAACTGAGGTCGGTCTGGGCCAACTCTGCACTGCCTCGACCTTCCTCGGATCTACCTGAATACCATCACAGGACACCACGTGTCCTAAGAATGCCACGGACTCAAGCCAGAACTCACATTTGGAGAACTTGGCATACAACTTCTCCTCTCTCAACCTCTGCAACACAATACTCAAGTGCCGAGCATGCTCCTCCTGGCTACGAGAGTAGACTAGAATGTCGTCAATGAACACAATCACAAATGAATCAAGATACGGGCCCGAACACACAGTTCATCAGATGCATAAATGCTGTTGGGGCGTTGGTCAGCCTAACAGACATCACAAGGAACTCATAGTGACCATATCTAGTCCTGAATGCAGTCTTCATAATGTCGGACTCTCTAATCTTCAGCTGATGGTAGCCTGAACGAAGATCAATCTTCGAGAATACTCTAGCTCCCTGGAGCTCATCAAATAAGTCATCAATACGAGGTAGAGGATACTTATTCTTCACAGTTACTTTATTCAGCTGTCTGTAGTCAATACACATCCTCATGGATCCATCCTTCTTCTTAACAAATAGGACCAGTGCACCCCACGACGACACACTCGACCGAATGAACCCATTATCTAGGAGTTCCTGGAGCTGCTCCTTCAATTCCTTCAGCTCAGCTGGTGCCATACGATATGGAGGAATAGAAATAGACTGAGTGCCTGGCACCAAATTGATCACAAAATCAATATCCCTGTCCGGCGGCATGCCCGGCAGGTGTGAGGGAAACACATCAGGAAAGTCTCGCACAATGGGAACAGAATCAATACTAGGAGTCTGGGCCTCGACCTCCCACACAAATGATAAATAAGAGAGACATCCCTTCCCAACCATTCGTCGGGCCATGAGGAAAGTTATTACCCTGCTAGGTACATACTCAGTCATCCCTCACCACTCGATCCTCTAAATGCCCATCATAGCCAAGGTGACTGTCTTAGCATGATAGTCCAGAATAGCATGACATGGAGATAGCCAGTCCATGGCCAATATAACATCAAAATCAATCATGCTGAGAAGCAATAGGTCCACTCGGATCTCCAGACCCCCAGTAGTGACCAAACAGGACCGGTATACATGGTCCATAACCATAGTATCCCCAACCAGGGTAGATACATGCACTGGCAGCTCAAGACATCCTTGGGTCGTGCCCAAATGAGGAGCAAAATATGTAGACACATAAGAATAAGTAGAACCAAGATCGAACAACACCGAGGCATCTTTGTGGCAGACTGAAATAAAACCTGTAATAACTGCATCAGAAGCAATGGCCTCAGATCGTCCCTGAAGAGCATAGCATCTAGCCTGTCCGCCTGATCGGCCTCCCCCTCGAGGGTGACCCCTAGCTAACTGACCCTCACCCCTAGCTGGCAGGGCGGGTGCGGACGTAGAAGGACCGGATGACGAGGTCTGCCCCTTCTGCTGATAAGACCTAGAAACAAGACGGGGACACTCTCTGCAGATGTGCCCAAACTCCCCGCACTCGAAGCAATTCCCTGGTGCTGGGGGCTAAGATTGATAAGGACCCCTAGCACTAGAGTGTCCAGTTGATGAACTAGGCCGAGAAGAACCCTGGGCAGACGGGGCCTGTGAAGAACTCTGAGCTGGCATAGCGCTGAGAGATGGCTATCTCTAGTGCGAACCCTGATAACCCTGGCTAGAAGACCACCTACAACGATCTGAGCGGCCCGACTGTGAAGACCTGAAAGAGCAACCTCGTCTCTGCTGACCCTGGCCTCTGGTCTTAGTGCCACTGGAACTAGCTGATCCTCGAGGCCTCTTGGTCTCCCTCTCATCCCGCTCTCTGCGACGATCTGACTCTATGTCGCGAGCAATATCCACAGCCTCCTCAAATGTATGACACAAAACCCACTCTCGAGTCATCAGAATACGAATGGGGTAAATGAGGCCGTCCACAAATCGTCTAATCCTTTCTTTATCGGAAGGAACCTACCACGATGCATGTCTAGACAACTTTGTAAACCTGATCTCATACTCTGACACTGTCATGTCCCACTGACGGAGACCCTCAAACTGCCTATGCATCTCCTCTCTCTAAGATCGAGGCACCGACTTCTCCAAGAACATAGTGGAGAACTCTGGCCATGATAGTGGTGCTGCCCCTGCTGACCTGTGGCGCTCATAAGACTCCCACCAAGCGAAAGCTGGCCCCTGAAACTAAAAGGTAGTGAAAGATACCCCACTGGACTCCAATATCCCTGTCGTGCGAAGCATCCGACGGAACTTGTCCAGAAAACCTTGGGTGTCCTCGCCCGGAGCACCAATGAACACTGGAGGAGATAACCTAGTGAATCTCTCGAGACGGCACTGCTCATCATCCGTCATAGCTGGGACCCTGTCCCCCTGAACCTGATTTGCTGACTGAACCGGAACCACATGCTGAACTAGAGGAGCCTCTGGTGTCTATAGACCCTGCAATGCTAGCTCTGGAGTGCGTGCTGCGGGGGTCTGATGACCACCCCTGGTCCCTGATGCAGCTGTAGCAGTAGTAACTGAAACCGCATGTGCCAGGCCAGTGCAAACTGCTAGTATCTGAGCCAGGGTCTCCTGTAGACCCGGAATGACAATGGGCACAGCTGGTGCATGAACTGGTGCTGCTGGCACCTCTGCAACTAGGGGTTGTGGGTCAGCTGGTACTGTATCAGCTACCCGACCTCTGCCACGACCACGGCCGCGTCTACGGCCTCTAGTACGTGGTAGTGGTGGTCGTCCTCCCCGTCCGGAAGCTCGAGTTCTCGCCATCTGCGAGAGAATAAAGTGTCAAAGTTCAGTTCAAGTTAAAAGTAATCGCACGACAAGAATTCCAAGAATTGAAACTTTCCTAACAAGGTTTGCAGCCTCTCGAGGATAAGTACAGGCATCCCCGTACCGATCCACGAGACTCTACTAAACCGGCTCATGACTCGCGAGACTTGTTAACCTAGGCTCTGATACCAACTTGTCACGACCCAAACCCTGGCCGTGATGGCGCCCAACACAATACTAGGCAAGCCCGACCATACTTTCCCTTAAACCAGCCAATTATTAATTCCAATTAATCAAGTTAAACTTAAACAGCAAGTGATCATATCATAAAGATAAGTGTGATAGTAAAAGCATACAAAATACGGTCCCAACCAAACCATGGTGTCACAAGTCTGAGCCTCTACAGAATAATCATCCTAATATAAACAAGTCTAAGCAAAATGAAAACAACAAGATGGTAAGGAAGGAGAAAACAGGCTCTGCGGACGCTGGCAGCTACCTCGTAGTCTCCGCAAAAGTAGATATGAGCAGGCAGCAACAACAACTCAACTACTCTCGGGCACCTGTGAATCTGCACAAAAAGTGCAGGAGAGTGGGGTGAGTATATTTCAACTCAATGAGTAATAACAATAAACAATAATTGAAAGTAAGAACTCTTGTGCTATCACTAAACAGTTCTAAGGCAAACCCTCGCAGGTAAATCACTATAGTAAATACTCTGATCACCAGTCCATTTTTATCTCATCAAGGTCCCACGCTGACTAAATCCTCGCTCGTACCACAACGGTGTACAGCCATCGCACTATATGGATACATATACATGTGTCTATACGGTATAAGTATCTAGATAAGTATAAGGCTGCGGCGTGCAGCCCGGTCCAATATATATATATATATATATATATATATATATATATATATATATATATATCTTCGTGGTGTGCAGCCCGATCCAATATTTATATACTGCTGCGGCGTGCAACCCAATCTAATATGTATACTGTTGTGGCGTGCAGCCCGATCCAATATGTATACTGCTGCGGCATGCAGCCTAATCCATAATATATACTGTTGCGGCGTGCAGCCCGATCCAATATGTATACTATTATGGCGTGCAGCCCGATCCAATATATATACTGCTGCGGCGTGTAGCCCGATCCAATATATATATACTGCTGCGGTGTGCAGCCCGATCCAATATTTATATATATGCATATAATACCTCCTAACGGGTCCTCGACCCTGTCTCAATTAGTATAGGATTGGCCTTTCAGGCCCACTCAACTAAATCGGGGAACTTCCACCCTAAGTAATCTATCTCTCACAGTACACATCTAGTACTGGCTCTTAATAGGCTATTCGGCTAGTTTTACGGTTGAGTGTAAGTTTCCAACACGATATAAGGGTCACCTAGCTCTAGAGGTCCCCTTATGATCTACAGATCGGCACAACGCCCCAAACATGGCTATTAGCCCAATTACACAGTTATAATCTCATTAACAGTCATAATACACAGTCTACTATAAGCGGGGAAGGACCAAGTCCAAGTCCCCAATCACAATGTCACCATGCCCGTCTCAAGACGTGTGTTTCATCTCAACGTAGCACTGTGAAGTGCTAGTACGGGGTTTCAAACCCTTAGTACATTATTTACTACTACCACTCACCTTGAACCGGTAGAAGCCTCAGTCCGTCTTTCACTTGCCTCACAAATCAATCTCCTCGGATGCCAAATCTGCTCAAAATCATAGAGAATACGTCAATAAATGCAATGACACACAACCTATTTGAAGTAACTCAAATTGCACCGAAACCCATGAAGTTGTCAAAACCCGACTTTTGGTGCGCTTCTCGAAAAATTACAAAAGTTACATATTCGGAGCCCTCGTCGCAATACGAGTCTATGCATATAATGTTTTCCAAAATTGGACCCCGTTTGCCCACTCAACTCAACATTTTACTAAAGCCCTGGCTTAGGCTAAATTTCCTCACAATTTGATCCAATTTCAGTGAAATAGAGGAAGATTTCAAGATAAAATGCGTAAATGAACCATAAAACTCACCTCCGATGATAACCCGATGAACTCCCAGTAATATCTCGTCCAAATTGCCAAATTCGCCTCTTAATACCGAGCCCTAATGTTTTTGCAACTTATGAAATTTTACCCCCTTCTGTTATTTTTAACACAGGCACGATTTCCGCTCTTACGGCTCCTGACTCACTCCTGCGAGTCCGCTTCTGCGGACAGTTGTCTGCTTCTATGATTCCATACCAAGCTGGCCCATTTCGCACCTGCGGCCCTGGTCTCGCTCCTACGAGACCGCTCCTGCGAATTTTCTACCGTGCCTGCGATCCTCCCCAGTCGCCCGCCTTCCGCTTCTGCGACGTAGGACTCGCAGAAGCGAGTCCGCTCCTGCGATGAAGCGTCCACTTCTACGGAACCACCTGGTCAAGCCCTCTTTCACACCTGCGATGCTAGTGCCGCTCCTACGGTCCCTAATCCGCAGGAGCGAAAATGCTGCTGCAATTTATGACAGCGGCTCCCGAACTCCAAATCCTCCTGTTTAACCTCCTGAAACCACCCCGGGCCACCTGGGACCCCAACAAAAGCCACAAACATACTCCCTAGCACCATACAAACTTGGTCCAATGATAAAACACATACTTTAACACGGAAAACATTGAATCCAAGCAAATTCAAGCCTAAGTTTTCATTCAAACTTCCGCATCCGACATTCGATCAAAAACTCGACCAAACGACCTCCGAATGACTTGAAATTTTGCAGGCACATCCAAAATCAACTAATGGAGTTCCATTCCGACTCCCGTATCCATTCCGACTCCCAGATCAAAATCTCACCTATCGATCGGATACCGCTAAAATTCAACTTTAGCCAATTCAAGCCTAAAACTACACCGGACCTCCAAATTTACTTCCGATCGCTCTCCTAGCTCATAAATGACTTCCCGGAGCTGACCGAATCATCAGAATTCAATTCCAAGCTCTCTAACCCGCAAGTTGATAATAGGTAAATTTGACTATATTTATGCCCTAAATAATCACGCTTTATTGTTGTTTTGATATTGTTGATGATGAAAAAATGCTTTTATTAGTGTTCTTAGTGTGTTATAGGTACACTTGAGCTAATGAAGACTAAAAGAGCAAGTTTTGGAGTCAAAAGATGGTGAAAAAGGCCAAAGTGTGGTACAAGTCAAGAACTTATGTTGAAAGTAGCCGGGAAGGTGTGATTCCGAGCTATATGGATGTTATGGAATGAATTTAAGTGATTTGGAGCTTTGAAGTCTGAGTAAAAGCTCAAGGAATTAAGTCGGGATCGAGTTCGGGGGTCAAATTTGATAAGTGTAGAACAAGCAAAGAATGGATGAGGCATATTATGCACTGTTTAGTAATTTCTCTCAGAACTCCATTCTGGCTCCATAATATATGGTTGGAAAGCTAATTCAAAGGGCGACAACGTTCATGGTTTACGTTTTTCCAAATTCCCAACAGACCAGGGTAAAAAATCGCGGTTTCTCCGCGACCGCGGATGAACCGCGGAAAAACAGGCTCTCTGAAGTTTTACTGTTCGCGGTCCGTCCGCGGCCGCGAACGAACCGCGGAGGTCGCCGCAGCAGAAGTTCTAATTGTACTCAAACTTAGTTTTTTTAGCCCTAAAACTTCTATATAAACTCCTAGTTTGCCCCATAGAGGCATGTTATCTTTATTTCATTACTTTGGCATGAGTAGCTAAATTCTATTCTAAGGTTTTGATGGAACCTATTGGGTGATGAACTTATCATTTATGTGATTACAAATTGTGACTTAGATTTCTATTAGTTCAACTTCGTTCTTGTTGTTGTTAATTGGTAGGATCCCCAATTAGCTGTGCCGATTTAGTGTGCATAACTTGGAAAAGAGTGCATATTTAGGTATATTGTTGAACAACACCACACCTAGTTTATTAGAGGAATGTATAAGTTTAGGCGTAAAGACGGGGTTAAGAATAACGAAGTCTTGGGTGCAATCTTAAGTGAACTATTCAAATTAAAGATAGCTAGGGTAGCTCGGGAGAGTGCACTAGTAAATTATTATAATTGCTCGGGAGAGGATTATGATACACATAGCGTTCATGATTGATAGAATATATTAGCAATTTGTATGAGCATAACGATAAGGGATTCCATCAATAGGGGAAATCAATACCTTAGTCTTTCTCTATATTATTTTACTCTATATTCAATTCTTTCTTTTAATCATTCTTAATTATTGCAAAGTAGTAGTTCGAAAATCTTACACAAAAATATTCTAAATTTTGGGAACTTGATTCGGAAGTACTCTTGGGTTTTGAAAGTTGTGATTGATAGGTTAATTCTCTGTGGGATCGATCTTGGACTTATTAGACCAAGTTATATTGACTACGACCGTTGCTTGGACGTGAATCACAAGTCAACATCCAGCTGGCGTTTCTCAACTATTCCTTCTTCTAAGAGACTATTTGTCTCAATTTCAATCAAACTCAATCAAAAAAATCCCCATCGCACAAAAATTCAGAATCCTCTCCGTACAGGGCGATAATTTGCTACAGTAGAGCGGCAGTGGCGAAATGACCACTGTGCCACCGACCACCGGTGGAAAACCACCGGACCACCACCAAACGAACCACACTGACTATGCGCATCAATTCCCACAACTCTCACACCATTTCAACACACAGGAGAGAACAGATAATCAATACAGTGTTGGGGTCACTGTTCAACAAAATCGCCTGTGTGTGACAAATACTTCCCAGCCAATTTCTAGCCCCTCAACCCATGAATTGACCCATGGAGATTGTTCTCCAATTCAAAACACATCTCCCACCCAAAAATCAGACAATTCCACCGCCCAAATCGACACCACTGAAGTTTTTCCCAGCGAGCTCACAAAAATGGCGGACAAGGACTCAGACGTCCAAATGGAAATTCAAAGGTACCAAAAGTTGCGTACTGATGGCAGGAATGAATCCCAATCGCCAATTTCAAGTGGGTATCCAACAGTGACGCCAATTTTGCAATCGTCGACAACAGTTACCTCAATTGAACGACCAAACCTATCCACAGTTATCAGACCAATTGACCACCAATTCTCTATGGCGATCTCATCTACACCCCAAATGGTAAGTCCAGGACCAATCACAACCCAATTTTCTCAAGGAATTGCCCACAACCACCATTCCAACAGTGCGCACCTCCACGAATTGGCCGGGGGATATGTTCCGGAGATAATTGGCTCCCACAACCAATGCCAATCTTCTACATTACCCCAGGTGATTTTTTCTAACCCTCCAAATCCAATTTTAAGAGGCCCGATGTTGTCGAATATGCAAAACATTGCTCCTATGCACTGTTCATTCAACAGTGGTCGGCCAATTCTCAGTTATAATTCACACCAATATGGGGCCCAGGTGGGTAAAGAAATCTCTCCCTTAACCTCTAATGTAGTGATTAACCAACCTTTACCTGATCCTACCATTGGCATGAATCAAAACAGTCATCTGTTTAACCAACTAGCTCATCAATTGGCCGGGGGATATGTTCAGGAAATATTTGATGGCAATACACAACGCCTATCGACTCACAATCTTCAGGTGAATGTTTCCAACCCAACAACACCAATTTTACAAGCCTCTAACTCCTCAAATATCCAAAAAACTGCCTCTGGACACTGTTCACATGAAAGTGCTCGACCAATTGCCAATGGTCAATCCTGTCAAAGCCAAGGTGGTCTATTAATTGGTGAACACTTTGTGAGTCCATTGGATGGTGTTGCCCAATTTTCAGCTCCTTTGGTTGAGGAAACTAGGTTTTATACTCCTCTGAAGATCCCAGCCCTCTCTCAGGTAAGTGCTCCTGATGCAACAGTGATGAAAGTGCCAACAACTGTGCAATCCAGCCAGTCTATCTCAATCCCCATAACTGCAAAAACCATTACAAATACACCCTTACCACCTGTGATACCAACAGAACCAACCCCATTAACAATCCAACCCACAGACCACAATAACTCTGCAATGCCTGTCCAAACCAGTGTCCAAAAACAAACTCTTAACCCAAAGATCTCCACCAACTTTGACAGACCAAATGATTCTAGAAAACAACCAAAAAACCAATCACAAAGTCAAGAGAAGTCTACTAAATCTGCAACACCATCTCCCATCACAAATACCAGTTCACAGCCTACCCAAAATCCTAACAAACAAAAGCAAGCCAGTAACCACCCCCCGCCACCCCCCACTGTCTCTCAATCCTATGTAACCAGACTTAGAGCTAGACATGAAGCTGAAATAAAGCCTTTATCCTTTACACCTCCTAAAATTACAACTAAACAGGGCCAACCTGCTGTGGTTTTTAAAAAAGAGGATTACATGGTTAAGTTTGCAGATAGATGCAAATTTACCATAGTGGGCAAGTTTTCATCTACAATGCCTAGAATGGAAATCATAAGAAAGAGCTTTATTGCCCAAACTGAGCTTAGAGGTGGTGTCAAGATTGTCCATTTCAATGCAAGGACTGTATACATTGACTTGGACAATGAATATGACCATTCTACTGTGTGGGGCAAGCATCACATGTTCATTCAGAGGACAAATGATGAAGCTAGAAGCATGGTCTCCATCTTTCAAGCCTAATGAAGATTCTCCTATAGTGCCCATTTGGGTTGTCATCCCAGAACTTCCATGGCACTTATATTACATGGAAATTCTTACACCCCTTTTGTCACCTATAGGCAAAGCCTTGTACTTGGACCTAGCCTCTTTCCAAAAAACTAGAGGTAGTGTTGCCAAAGTTAAACTCCAAATTGATCTGACTAAAGAAAGACCACATCATGTCTGGTTGGGCTATGATGAGGATCAAGATGAAAATGGGGAAGGGGAATGGTTAGAGGTCCAATTTGATAGTGTGCCAGCCTTCTGCACACATTGTAGACATCTGGGTCATTCTGCGTTTTCTTGTGAGGTGAGGCAAAGAGATGAAGAAAAAAAGAAGAAAAAGGATCAGGAAGGCACCTCCAAATCCAAGGAAGAACACGATGTCTACATATCAGTTATGGCAGACCAAAAGAAAAGCCAAAAGGAAGCAGGGGCAAACAAGCAAAATCAGGCACCAAAGCAACAGGATAAAACCAAAAAAGCTACAGCAGGACCAAGGGAGCAAAGTAACCAAGAAAAAAAATCAAAAATAGAGACCCAGGGACACAATGATAAAGAAAATGCTGAAGAAGGTTGGCAAGTCCAGAAAAAGGAGCAGTTCAAAAAGGCTGGCCAGAATAGAAACCAAGAAGTTCAGCCAACCAACAAATCACAAGAAGGCATGATCCAAAAAACAACACAGGTTACAGGTATGAACTCTATCAATCCTCCAGCTCAACTGGAGAGGAGTGATGGTCCTGATTCACAAGATCTCCCTAACCCCCCTGTAATTAACTTTACAACCTCTCCCTCCATTGTTTCCCCTGTTCTCCCTGTTTCCCCTGCTTCTGATGTAGCTATTGGAGGAAAGGTGTTTGGTCCGGAGAACCTTAGTTCTAGGAAAGATGGGGAACCAATAGGGGAGGGTGTTCCTCATATTTTGCATGAGTGTGCTGAGGCACATTGGACTGACCATAGGCTTGACCCTATTACCATTCCAAAAACCATTGCTCAGTCCCATGTGGATTCTATAAGTGTTGATGATGACTCTGATCACCAACAGCAGAATAATATCAGGAGACTTGCAAAAGGTAAAGCTCACATGCCCCCTGATTTCTATATCCAGTTACCCAAGTCCAAAAATAATCCCAGCCAGAAGAAAAGGAGAGCTTTGAGAAAACAAAATGCTGGAATATCAATCAATGAACCCACTGATTCCCCTGTAACTTCATTTCACTCCCAAAGTCCTAAGTCAAAATCCATCCAACAACCAGTATCTACTCCCCTCACCAAGGATCCCATTTCTGTTTCAATGCACATGCAGTCTTCTTTGGAATTGGTCCAAAACATTGTAATTGATGAATATAGACCCATGCTATCTGAGGATGAAATATGTGCAGCCAATGAGAATGAGGTGAGTGAAGAGTCTGAGGAGGAACTTTGTGATCTCCTGATCACAGCTGTTAATGGTCCTCCAAACCAGAATGATTCAAGACCCTCTCAAAGATCTTTACTGAAGGCATCACCAAGAGTAACTAGGAGCAGAGCTGCATACAAGAGTGTCCCACCAAACCACAAGATTAATACCTCTCCCCCATGATTAATACAATCACATGGAATGTGAGAGGCATCAGAACTTCTGGTGTCATTGAGAGGTTGATATCACTCAAAAGCTTCATAATTTATCTCTGATTGCTGTCCTGGAGCCTTTCCTGAATGACACATACTTGAACCAATTGGATCTTTTGGAATCAGGACATAACTGCCAACATCCTTGACTCTGATGAACAGCAGGTCACCATGGAAATTAAACATGTTGAAGCTGCAGATACCTTTTACCTCTCTGTTATTTATGCCAAGTGTAAACCTGTCCTGAGACTTCCTCTTTGGGACACCTTAAGATCCAAATCATCCATCATTCCCAACCCCTGGTGTGTTATAGGGGATTTCAATGTGATTGCCACTATTGAAGAGAAGATAGGTGGTCTCCCCTATCAAATAAACAAGAGCTTGGATTTCATCAGTGTGATTGAAGATTGTGGTTTAACAGATTTGGGCTACTATGGACCAAAATTCACATGGTCAAATGGCAGGGGACCTGGAGCCATTGTTTGGAAAAGACTAGATAGAGGCCTTGCTAATGATGAATGGTTGTCCTCCTACCCTGCAACCACTATCAATCACTTAGCCTCTGCTGGATCAGATCACTCCCCTTTGTTGATGGAGATGAATGTCAGAAATGACAATGTAAGAAGGTACTTTAAATTTTTGAACTGCTGGACCAAAAATGAAACCTTCATGCCACTAGTTCAGGAAGTGTGGAACACACCTTTTCAAGGTAATCCAATGTGGACCTTTCACCAAAAAATCAAGCTTCTATGTACCACCCTTAGTCAGTGGTCCAAGGACCAATATGGGGATATCTTTAAGAATGTCAAAGACTTTGAAAGCAAAGTAAGAAGTGCAGAAGAAAAATGGGCTCAAACCAACAGTGAAACTGATAGAGCTACCCTCCATGAACTAAATGCTCAATACATTAAGCATTTAAAAACTGAAGAAGATGTTCTCAGGCAAAAAACTCAACTCACATGGTTTAAAGAAGGAGATGCTAATACCAGATATTTCCATAGCCTGATAAGAGGTAGAAGGAGGAAATTGTTCATTCACAAGATAAAAAACAATGACAATGATTGGATCCAAGGAGATGAGGCCATAGGTGAAGCTGCCTGTGATCATTTCCAGCAGCTCTTCACTGACCAGGGTGGAGTGATAAGAGAAGATCTCATCTCTTGCATCTCAAGCTGTGTTTCTGCTGAAGACAACAATGAGCTCACCAAAGATCCTACTATTGAGGAAGTCAAGACAGTGATCTTCTCCATGAACCCAAACAGTGCTGCAGGACCAGATGGACTAAATGGGAAATTCTATCAGCATTGTTGGGACATCATCAAACATGATATCTTCAATGTTGTTAATGCTTTCTTCTGTGGCCACACCCTGCCAAAGCATATGACTCAGGCATGCCTTGTTCTTCTTCCAAAAGTTGAGTTCCCAAACTCACTTTCTGAATACAGACCAATAAGCCTGAGCAATTTCATCAACAAAATCATTTCTAAGCTCATTTGTATCAGGCTAGCTCCCATCCTACCTAACATCATATCTCCCAACCAATCTGGATTCATAAAGGGCAGAAGCATCTCGGAAAACATAATGCTTGCCCAGGAGATAGTGCAGGGTATTAAAAAACCCAATGTAGGTAGCAATGTTGTGATCAAGTTGGACATGGCCAAAGCATATGATAGAGTCTCTTGGGCATATACTTGTATAGTCATGAGAAGACTTGGATTCAATGAGAAATTCATTGACATGGTCTGGAGAACACTCTCAAACAACTGGTACTCCGTCATAGTCAATGGCTCAAGACATGGTTTCTTCCATTCCACAAGAGGCCTTAAACAAGGTGACCCATTAGCACTTGCTCTTTTCATCATAGGTGCAGAACTTCTCTCCAAAATGCTTAATAACCTTACCCATGATCAGTTCTTCAATGGCTTCTATATGGAGAAAAGAGGTCCACAAGTTACCCACCTTAGCTTTGCTGATGACATCATCATCTTCTCCTCTGGTAGCAGGAATTCTCTCAAAAAGATCATGGTCACCCTTGAAGCCTATGAAAACACCTCTGGTCAGTTGATAAACAAGTATAAAAGCCATTTCATGACTTCACCTGCTACTTTCCAGTCCACCATCAGAAGAGTCCATCAGGTAACAGGTTTTCCTAGGAAACACTCTCCTATTACCTACCTTGGTTGTCCCCTTTACACTGGTAGAAAAAGAATCGTCCATTTCAACTCTCTTATGTCCAAAGTTGTTAGTAGAATAAGGGGTTGGCATGGGAGAATCCTTTCTTATGGGGGCAGAGTTACTCTCATCAAACATGTGCTTCAGTCTCTCCCCATACATTTGCTTTCTGCAGTCTCCCCTCCTAAGACTGTGATGAAACAAATTGAGAAGCTAGCTGCTAACTTTTTTTGGGGTATGGACCACAACAAGAATAAGTATCACTGGGCATCATGGCACAAACTTGCCAAGCCACAAGATGAAGGAGGTATTGGCCTCAGAAGTATAGAAGATGTCTGCAAGTCACTTGAGCTCAAACAGTGGTGGAACTTTAGAACTAAGGAGTCCTTGTGGAGAAAGTTCCTTCTAGCTAAATACTGTCAGAGATCACACCCCATCTCAAAAAGGTGGGGCAATGGACAATCACACACCTGGAAGAAAATGATGACCAACAAAAAAGATGCTGAGACTTACATTCAGTGGCAATTATCCTCTGGTAACTCATCCTTCTGGTGGGATAATTGGCTAGGAAGTGGTCAACTTGCTCCTTTTAAAACAACTCCCGGTAGGCCTAACAACAAGCAGGTCTGTTCTTTCTGGAACTTAGGAACCTGGGATGTTCACCAACTTGCCAATCTTCTCCCTCCTCCTGTGATTGAAACCATTCTCCAAACTCCCATCCTCTTTGACCCTCAGACCACTGATAAACCATGCTGGACACTCACAACAACAGGTCAATTCAATGCTGCCTCTGCTTGGAATGCAATAAGGAAAAAAAATCCCATCACTCTTATGAACAAAATGACCTGGCACAAACATGTGCCTTTCAAAATATCTTTCTGCCTATGGAGAGCTGTGAGAAACAAGCTCCCCACTGATGACAGGGTTGTAACATTTGGACCACCCTCTGTCCAAAAATGTGTATGCTGTAGAAATCCCCAAGCTGAAACTGTTAACCATCTCTTTAGCACAGGTCACTTTGCCAAGTCAATCTGGAGAATATTTGCTGCGCCCCTAGGTTTCCACACCTCTGAAATGCCTTTCAATACTCTCCTGATCAAATGGTGGACTCAGAAATCTAAAAATAAGATACACAAACTCCTCATCCACACACTGCCCATCTTTATTTGTTGGAATCTATGGAAGAATAGGTGCTCAGCTAAGTATGGTGCAAAACAATCATCCATGACTAGGGTAGTATACTCAGTCAACTCTGATCTTCATCTAATGCTTCTGGCCAATTATCCCACTCTATCTTGGCCTTATGATTGGCCACAACTCTGTTCTCTCTCAGAAAACATTCAATTCCATACCAAAACCACCCTAGTCACTTGGCAAAAACCCAATCCTTCTTATGTGAAGATGAATTCCGATGGAAGTGCTTTGCACAATCCCGGCAAGATTGGGGCTGGTATTATCATTAGAGACCATCAAGGGGAAGTAGTTCATGCAATTGCATCCCCACTGGGGGAAGGAACTAACAACCTTGCTGAGACTGAAGCTGCCCTTATTGGTATTACTTGGTGCATTGAAAATGGCTACACTAAGGTGCACCTGGAATCTGATTCTGCCTTGCTTATTCAATGGCTAACTAGTGATATCATTCCACCATGGACCATAGCCAACTCTATCCAACAGCTCAAACAAAGGTGTAACCAATGTGAAGACATAGTATACACCCACACATATAGAGAGGCTAACACTCCAGCAGATTCTTTGTCCAAATTCAGCCATACTCTACCTAGTATCATCCATTTTCACACCATTTCTGAGTTGCCTCATCACATCAGGGGACAAGTCCTATTGGATAAGAGGAGTATACCTTCACTTAGATCCAAAAAGACCAACAGAATCATAATCTCCCAACCTCATACCTCCTCATGGTCCAATGGTTATGGTTGAGCCTTAAACACCCCCTTTAAAACCCCACCAATGTGCTTTGATCACTCACTGAACTATGTCACCCCACAACAACACACAGGCCACCCAAACTTCTCACATCTGGAAAAACAATTCACCCCTCAAACACACCAAACCAATACCCCCATACCACAATACACACTTAACCACAATCCCAGACGAACGAGCAGAAGTGCACATGTTTTCACTAATGCAGCTCCTTGTTTTGCAGGTATCTGGTATGACCAATTGAAATGGTTATTTGGAATTTCATTTTCCCAAAACATGATCAAAGGTACCATCACATTCAGAGAAGAAGGCCTATTGACATGGACTCCAAGAGTGGTATTAGTCACCATGTGGCTCATTCTCTTGGACAACTGTCAATGGCTACACTACAAGCAACAAAGCAATCTTATGATCCTCATAGTGCACAAACAACTCACAGTTCATGGCACCAATGACGAACCACTTAGATATTGTCATTACACCAAGGCAACAGGAGATACTGTCGCATGTAGCAGACAACAACACCAGCTACAATGCAAAGACAATTACCTCCCTTCTCACTGCTTGTCTTCAGCAGCTTTTCACTGCAACTGCTTCCTACACACTGAGCATATACTCACCTAATTGGAGACCCCACAAGAACCTGCAATTAGTGCGTACATCAGGGATACCTTATTGCTCCCCTCTCCCCAGACTCATCTCCAGTGCACACAAGAACCTGGAGACTGAGCTCCCCTTTTTCTAACAGTTTGCTTCCTTTTACAGGTACCTTGAGAGCATTGGTTTATCTGGCTTGTTTTCAGCTAGTGGTATTAGTATCCCAGATACTCATTCTACTGAAAACAAATCACATAACCCAAGTATCTCATCACTCAATCACAGGCAACTACCAACAAGTAGGAACTCCCCTTGTTCCATTGACAACACATGCCCCTGTCAATGCTGCAGTCTAGAGGAGATCATACCCAGGGGACCAGACCTGTCACATGCTCCAATCAAAGCACTTCATCAACATCACAGTCAAGAAGCAACAACTTCACATTGCTCTCCCTCTTCTGTCAAGAGTTCTTGTCACAATAGAACTTTGACAGTCACCATAGATGTTTGATATGTACAGGTAACCTGAGTGGGCTTGTTAATGTGGTGTCTCCTCAGTCAGTGGTATTAGCATCCGTACTCATTCTGATGAGAAGCCATAACATGAATCAAGTCACCCACCTAAGGTGCAACCTTAACAAGCACCTCACCACTGAATGGATGATACTACCAGTAAATCTACTGTCAGAATCATTGGACTTTCAAGATTGTTTGGAACCACGTTTCCAATCCAACTGATTAGTATACTTAGGTCTTTTACCTTATGTATAGGTAGCCTAAATGTATCTCCTTTTGTATCTCAGTAGGTCTCTTACACTTTGTTAGCAGAGACACCATGCATTATGTAAACTACCATAGATCACAGGTTTTTCCTTTCAAAATGATGAAAGGTTTTACATGTTCACTATCATGGAGGTCGGGTTTATGCCCCCCTCCACTTTGTATCCTTGTTTTATATTATATGAAAAAAAAAAAAAAAAAAAAAAAAAAAAAAAAAAAAAAAAAAAAAAAATCAAACTCAATCCGGTTTGACTGAAACTCACACAACATGCATATTACAACATTAACAAGAAGATATTGGGGATAACGGGGTGATAACTCACATGATGACGGGCCGGGTCATCACAATAGTATAGTGTAGTGTGATGTAGTTTCAAATTTCAATAATGTTAAAAACTAGTTCATGTTTCAGTGCTAATTAAAACAGTACAGTTTTCTATTTTAAATCAGGGACTACGTATTAGTAGAGTAACAATAGTCCGAATTAGTTTCAAAATAGCTGATGTATTCAATGTTTGGGGTCGTTGATTCATTCATGTAGAAGGTTAAGTGAATTCATACAATTAAGCTTTATTACTACTGTTAAAGTCGGGTTTCTGCTTCCAAGTTGGTTGTCAGTTTTAATAAAATCTGAGATTCCATTAGTAGAAAAGAACAAGTAAGGTAAAATAAGTAGATTCAAAATATAATTTTTACAATCTGAGATAGGAAAAATATAATTGCACAATATAGATAGTCAGCGTTGGGATTGATTAGGCTTATTGGACCTACATTTCGGCGTGACTTTGTTTCCTCCAGGGCGACCTTGGAGCCGTATTTTTTAGCTGCAACTAGGCATGAATAATGCCATTTGGGCCCATATCTCCTACAGTAGTCCCAAAGCGTTGGGTCCTTTATATTTTGAATAAATTGCTAAGCATGCTTCATTTATTTACTTCATAAACTAATTATGGCTTTTTCGTGTATTCTTAGAGAAACATTAAACAGAAAACAATAGATTTCTTTTAGGTTTGCCTTTTAAATAGCAAAATGAGATGAGCCTCGCCAAATGAAATGCATAAATTGTGGGGCACTCGATAAATGTATATATATTAAAATACTGAGACCAAGGGATGGGTCATTTAGCGAATTTCCTGGCCCTCACCAAAACTAATAACGCGTTAGTCTCTTTAGGAGCGATTATTAATAAAATTATATTCTTATACTCGGGTGTGCATTTCATGTGACCCAAATCAAATCCCAAAATATTGAATAGAATGTGTTCAGGATTGCTGGTGCATTTCATGTTACGCGATCCAAAGACACGTTTTAAGCGGCATTCAACTTTCTTTAAAAAATTAAATGAAAAGTGATTAAAAGTAAAAATCGGCACATAGGTTCATCATGTAATAAATTCTGGTAAATAAGCTAAATACGATAGTTGAGCGACCGTGCAAGAACCACGAAATTCAGGAATTCCTAACACCTTCTCCCCGGTTAATAGTATTTCTTACTGAGATTTATGGTTCGCGGACTATTAACATAGTCATATTTTTTGTGGTTCGGGATTCAACCGATGACTTGGGATACTATAAATCTCCCAAGTGGCATCTCTAAAATCTTAATAATAAAACCTGTTCCCATTGTCCTTTAAGTGGAAAAACTCTTTTATGCCCTTGCGGGTGAGGGAAAAAAGAGGTGTGACAGCTCTGGCGACTCTGCTGGGGAAAAGAACCCAGAACTTTGGTTCAGGATTCAAGAATTCGAGCTTGGAATAATTGTTTTATTTGACTTTGTTTATTTTCTGAGTTTATTACATGTTTGGACCCAATGTGCAGAATGTTGCTTTTTACCGCTTTAATATTATCTAAACAGAATATAAACTGTGGCGAAACCCTTCACTTCTCACCTTCGGGGATGTGAGCTGGTTGAGACTCCTTATTCTGTTAGTGCCATACCTTGAAATAAGAAAGAGGCCGAACAAGTAACTAAGCCGGATGATCTCGCGGGTCCCCGGTACATAGCCCCACCCTGAATCGAGTTGTCCGCTCGGGTACACAATCTAAAACACATATCCAGGTTTTGAACCTAGAATAACTTGACTTCATGCAGGATCCCTAGTAGGAGCGCTTATCTACATCACGTGCATATGACTTAGGGGACTCAACACAGGGGTTGGGTCCATCTAGGACAGGTAACCAGATATGAAAAAGACCACCCTGATGCATCTTGCGTGTTGCATGTACATTTATTTGTATCGGACTCGCATGCTGACCGGCTTGAATATTTCAAAAATTGAACTAAAAAAGAGAAATAGCAGTGTAGAGAGTTAATGAACTATTTTCAAAAAATGAGCTATGTTAAAATAGAGTCGAAACTCTGCCGAATTTTTGAGGAAAATGAAGAAAAGAAGAAATGGGAAACAAGAAAATTTGTTCTTAAAAAAATGATTTGTTTTATTTGTCAATAATAAAAGATAAAGAAGACAAAGAGTTTTATTTTCAAATAGCTTGTTGAAAAGAAAATATAAAAAGAGTCTTGTTTTTCAAAATAGTGTATTCGTCAAAAGGGTTTTGTTTTAAAACATAGTTAGTTTATTTGCACGAACTACGCTGGTTTGATTCTCACTGGATGTGAAATACGTAGGCAACCCTCATCGGGTCCAACCACCCCTTTGCAAAAATAGCCAAAAATACCAAAATTTTAATTGTTATCCAATAAGTCAGGTGACACCATTCTTGTAAAAAATAAGGCGAATGTCCCCTAAAAGGGCACCGGAAGGTTGTTTTGCAAGAACAGTCACCCTGAGTCATTTTAAAAAGGTTTGCGGGCCCATCCTTAAAATCTCCCTTTCGGAAGTGCATAAAGGCCGTATTTGCAAGCCAAGTCTCTGTTTTCTTAAAATAAATATTTCTGAGAAATAGCCATTTTTCTTATTTTAGTCAAAATAATTCATTACACGACCATTTTGCTTTAAATAACTTACAGTTGACATTGAAACCTTCTCAATCTTGTGCAGGTCTGCGGTGATGCCGAGTGATGTCTCGTGGGCCCCAGGATGTGAAGCTTTGATATACTCTAGATCTAGCTTTCAATCGTCAAGTCTGTATTTTTATTTTGAGTCTACTTTTGTGATTTCCCTTCAAGGAAAATAAATAGTCTAGTATCTCTTGTAATCGGCATTTATAAAGGCAGATTTAAAAAAAAACCCAAAAAAATTCTCTTTATTTTTGCATGTATTTGGAAGAACTACGATTTGTCTGATTCATGCGGAGCCATGATACGCAGACAATCTCCATAGCATTAGACCATAACCAAATGAAAAAAAAGGAAAGAAAAGAGAGGAAACACAATGAAAAGGCAAAGAGCGGAAAAACAAGAAAGGGAGAGAATAGGAACGGGAGAAGACAAAGGCAAGAGTGAGAAGAAGAAACCGAAAAAAAAAACACATAAGGAGAAAGTTTACAATTGCAAATAAGGAAATGTCCGGGATGACACATGTGATCGATGAAAAGTTGTTACCAATATGTTAAATGCCCTAACGCTAACGTGATGGTTTTGTCATGTCATTCCAGAATGGTGGTTGGTTTGTGATTTTAAAGTGGTAACTCCTCTTCAAAACACGTGCACAAAAGGCAATCAGCATCTTGGCACCCCATCCCTAAAACACCCGGTCAAAAACCAAACTGGACATGACAGGCCGAGAACAAGATACCAGTATCATGGAACCGTCAAAGGGGGTAGAAGTGGTAGATGTCAAAGAGATGAAGGAAGAGATGTATAAGTTAACACAACAGATGGCTGAGATGCATCAGTCCTGGGCTAAGGGTCAGCCGATGCCAGTTTATCCTGTCAATCCAGCATATATCCCACTTTTGTCTCAGTCTTAGGAGCCTCCTCCTGTGAATTCATCTTCACTTTTCATTTTCTACCAACAGAGTTATAGCACCACCTCTTATCCTCCCCAAGCTCCACCACCCAAACAAAACCCTCCCACATCAATTACCCATGTCTTTGTGGCACTTCCACCCGCCACATTGCAAAGATCTTCCTGTGAGCCAGTGTTCCAAACTTACGACAGCGAGTACTACCTTCCTATGCCTACCTTTAAAGCTCCCAAGCCATATTCTTATACCCTCGCACTTTAAGCTCCCGGTGGAAACTGACAAGCTGCTTAAGGATCCGAAATAGGAAGCGATGTTTTGAAAAGTAAAAAGCCTATAGAAATCCTTTAGAAACATGCAAGGATTGGGTGGCCAAGTCAGTGTGTCCAACAAGGATTTGTTCTTGTTTCCCGATGTCCAGCTACCAGTAGGGTTCAAGTTACCAAAGTTTGATTTGTATGATGGACATGGTGATCATGTAACCCATCTGAGGGGATTTTGTAGTAAAATGAGAGGCACTGGGGGTAGGGATGAGTTATTGATGGCGTACTTCAGCCAAAGATTAAGTGGCGCAGCCTTGGAGTGGTACACACGTCAGGATCATGCATGATGGCACACTTGGGATGATTTGGCCCAAGCAATTGCATGCCACTTTTAGTGTATTCTCGAAATCATCTCGAACCATCTATCAATGACCAAAATTGAGAAGAAGCCCAGGGAAAGCTTCAGGGAGTACGGTTTCCAGTGGAGAGAGTAGGAGGCAAGAGTCGATCCTCCTATGAAAGAGAGTGAGATGGTTGATTACTTCTTACAAGCTTTGGAGCCTACCTACGATGGTCACTTGGTGTCGGTAATGGGAAAATCTTTTAACGAGGTAGTGTAAATGGGAAGTATGTTTGAAGAGGGGCTCAAATCCGACAAAATCTTGAGCTATATGGAAATCAAGGTGACTACCGAGGCTATCTAGAGCGGCACTAGAGGGGTACTAGGAAAGAAAAAAAAAAGATGTGGCGGTAGTTGACGCAAGAACTTGGTACAGGGGCCCATTACCATATTACCATCAACCTCGACCCCATCCACCAACCTACTCCCACACTCCACAGTGCTATTACCCACCACGTGGTCCTTATTTCTTTGTCCACTATGCCCACACATATCCCCAACATCCTACCCATACGCAATGGTACGCACCCACCCCAAAAAATACTTACCCAACTCAAAACACCTGCCTACCTCCAAGAGCATACAAGACTCCCCCTGGAGCAGGTTTGCGAGCTAGCTAAAATTTCAAGCAAGAGAGGGCACAAAATATGGAAACTTTCAACCCCATCAGAGAGTGATATGCAGACTTGTTTGAGAAACTAAAGCATTATAACCTGATTGCACAGATTCCTCCGAATCATGCGGACAAGCATGCGAGATGCTTTGACCCTTATAAAAGGTGTGAATACCATTCCAATGCCCAGGGGCACGATGTCGAAAGTTACCAGGATTTGAAAAGAGAAATAGAAATAATGATCCAAGAAAAATCACGGTCTAGGACAGTGCCACCCAGAACATTGCACAGAATCCTTTACCTGCACATAATGACGAATATTTTATGGGGAAGATCCATGGTGACAGGGAGTATGAGAATCCTCTTAGAAACTCGTTGAATGAAGTCAACGATATTGAAATTGGTGAAGGTCCCAGCAACTTAGACTGGCAATCCAATGGCTAAGATATCAAGTTTGGTGATTGGAAAGACGTTCCACCTTTTGATAAACTATAGTGGAATTTTGGTGGTTTATTTTGTTGTCATTTCTGTTGTCCGGGTTATTTTCAGGGTGGTAATCCGGAAATACTCTTGTGATCCAAACCTTTCTATCCTTTCACTTTGCCTTATTTATCTAGTCATAATCGCTTGTTTAATGTTGTCTATGTCTGTTCAAGGGTTGCAACCCTGGTCCATTTTGTTTGTTTTATTTTTTAAAACCTTTTCATTGTCAGTCTAATGCAATTCTCTATTTTCGGTAATTTTTAGTCATTTTGTTTAGTTCTCCTCTCCAGTTAGAATTCTTTCAATTTGTTTCTAGTGACATGACATGCACGCATAATTCTCAGCCTGGTTTTAAAAGTCAGTTTAGAAATGAAGCAATGAAACAATGTTGAAAATGTAAGGACATTCGAGGAAAATAAGAAAGGGCATGTTGATATCACTTCGAGCCCAAATTGTGAAACTGGGGGCAGATGTAACATAAAGAAATACTGTCGAAATGCATCATCGGCAAGTTTTGCACCAAATTTACAGGGGCCGTTCGTGGTACCGAGATTTTTGACTAATGGCTCTGGGTAATTGACAAATGTAAAAGGCAAAAGTGTGAATCAATCAAAAGGTGATATGGGTGTTTTCCTCGGCTTGTTTAATTGTGTAGTTTGTAGTTGGCATGTTTAGGAGATTGGAATAACGAAGGCATTTTATTCTGATATCCAAACACGTTATCCTTTGTTATCACTTTGAGACTCGGTTATTTTCTTGCGTACGACTCTATCGAAATCAATAATAAAACTGGTAAGCCCAAGCGGGGAAAGTAAGTGTAGAAACAGGAGAAAAACAATGGAAAATAAAGAAAAGAAAAGAGAAAAGAAGAGAAAGAAAAAAGAAGAGAAAAGAAAAAAGCAAAGAAAATAAAAGAGAAGGAAAACAAAAGAATGAAAAAGGGAAAAGAAAGTGGAAGAAAGGACAGACCGCAACAACAAAAGTAGTCGCCTAAACTACGTTTGACTTGATCCCGAAAGGGCACGTAGGCATCCTCTCTCTAAGGTTCAATCATACCAATATAAGGTCCAAAAGTCCCCTAAGAAAGAAACCGGGGCAAAAGTTGTGGTTGTTGTGAAAAAGCTAGTTCCGAAAGTTGTAATTTTGAACCCATGTTGAGGTGTTTTGAGCCTTGATACCCTTCCTTCTAACCCTATCAAAAATCTTGCATTACGGTCTAAAGGAACACCTTCCGATCAGTCTTCAAGAAATGCCGAATCAAGCAAGAAGAGGTGAATCATATCAGGGGAAACACTCCGTTCCAAACGAAATAAATGAAGAATAAGAGATTATTGTTGATGAAGTCCCTCACAGATACCCCAAGGCAATGAATGAAGAGAGAAATAAAAAATGAGAGAGTCTTATTGGTGAAAACCTTCACGGGCACCATAAGGCAACTGTGAGCCGAGAGAAAACTAAAATGAGAGAGGCTTGATGGTGAAAACCCTATGGGCACTACAAGTTGAATATGGATTGTGAATCACATCGGATAAGCGGAGCATTAAAGCCCAGTTTCATGGCAAGAAGGTACAACAAGAGCCGAACATCAGATTCGCTAAACAGAGTAGGCTGCAGCTGCATGTCAAGGTCATCAGAATTAGTATCCACATCCGCTAGGTTAGTCAATAAACAAGAAAGATTTTCGAGTGGAAATCAGTTATAATGACAAGTGAAGGAGCAACAAACCTCAAGGCCGAGGTCAGTGGTTAAGTTAAGAAAGAACACATACTCGGAATGGGGCTATGGGTGTACTTTCGGATCTATGTGTGACACAAAGATTGGAGAGGTGCCAGTTCATGCAACACAAATAGAGGATATTGGGTCTGAAATGATAAAAGGTATTTTATGTGATGAGGATGATAGAGAAAGGGCTCTAGTCCGGAAAAAAGCAATGTCTTCAAGTGGAAACTAATCTTCTTGGGAAGCAAAGAGCAGCAACTGTAACGACCCTGCCAGTCATTTTTGAAATTTACACCCTGATCCCTAATTAACTGCTTTCCCTAAGTTCATTTCTACTATTTTTGTTTGTCGGGATGTTCGGTTCTAGAATTTGGAGTGTTTTGGAACATTTTGTCTCTAAATAAGAGCTTAATAGTTAAAAAATGGCTCATATTCGGAACAGTGTTAAGACGGCCTCTGAACAGAAATCTAATGGTTTTGTTAGCTCCATTAGGTAATTTAGGGGTTAGGAGTATGTTCGGATTGTATTTTGGAGGTCCATAGCTGATTTAGGCTTGAAATGCCGAAGTTTGGAATTTTAGAAAATTCGGTTGATAGGTGAGATTTTTATCCGGGAGTCAAAATGGAATTTCGACAGTTCCAGTAGCTTTGTTAGGTGATTTTGGATATGTTTGCAATTGTTCAGGTCATTCGGACATCATTTGGTAGGGTTTTTGATTGGATATTAGTTTCGGAAGTTTTGGTTGAAACTTAGGCTAGAATACGCCATGATTTGACGATTCGTGTGTTTAAGGTTATGTTTTTATGATTGGAAAAAGTTCGTATGATAATTTAGAGTGGGTTGGGATTTTTAGTTGAGGTCCCGGGGGCCTCGGGATAATTACGGAAGGTGAAACGGGGAAAATATGGAAGTGTAGCATGTCTGTGTTTTTCTGCCTTCTGCTACTTTCGCTTCTGCGGAATTTGGACCGCAAAAGCATGTCCGCAGAAGCGGCAAATGGAGTGCAGGTGTGAATGTTGAGAGGGTCAGCTAAGTCTACATAAGCGGACATATGTTCGCTTAGGCGAGACCGTAGAAGTGGGAAAATGCCTGCATAAGCAATATGACCCAGGTTGGACATTTCAGCAGAAGCAGACAATTGTTTGTGTAAGCAATGTCGCGGAAGCGGGGTCCTATCTGCAAAAGGGAAAGTCATGATTTTAAGTTAAAGCCACAAAAGCAGAATCACGAAAGTGACCCCAGTGTCGCAGGAGCGAAAAATCACTGTAGGTTAATGCTTCAGCTCATTTCGAAATTTCAGTAGAGTAAAATATTTGGGGGCTTCAAACTAGGAGAAGAATTGGGTGATTTTTAGGAGGAGATTGAGGAGTATCAACTCTTGGACCCAAATTATGTTAATATACTGATAAAACATGGATTAGATCTCTGAAAATGGAGGATTTTAAGGTGTAAAAATGGGGGATTTTGCTCTAAGCCTAGGAGAATGAAAATTGATGATTTGAATGAGCAAATGGACTCCTATTTTGATAAATTTTATATGGTTAGACTCATGAGAGCGCAAGGATTTTGAAAACGTAAAAATATTTCAATTCTGAGACGATGCTTGGAGGGGTATTTTGGTAATTTTACCTATTTTCGTGCCTTAGCTTTAATTTAAACAATGTAATTAGTTACTTGAGAGGTTATTTACACTATGTAATTAGTTTGAATATATTTGGGTCACTCGCAGTTGGATACTCGTGGCAAGGGAATTATTTCTTAGCGGTTTTGTACCAGAATTTAGGTAAGTGGCTTGTCTAACCTTGTGTGCGGGATCTTCTCCCCAAGGATATATTATGTGTTTATTAAATGCCTTCTACTCAAGGTGACGGGCATGTACTTGCGCAAATTGTTGAAAAAAAACTCACTTTATTTTAATTGCTCAATCAGTGTTATCTCTGTTATTTGATTGGTTTAATTGCAAGATTTATCCTCTGTTAGCTTGGGAAGCATGATTAGATAGGATTAACTATCTAAATTCCTACTTGTCTTAATTGTATTTCCTAGAACATGTTGAGACTGGATTTAATTGTTAATCGTAGTAGTGTATTTCATTTCTCTCTGTGTATTCTCTTATTTGATTGTGTTTGCGTTTTGTGGACTGTGGGTTCAATTCCCAGAGATCTGGTGCTCTTGATATAAGGACTACGGGTTCAATTCTCGGAGATCCTGTGATACTAAGATAAAGGACTGCGGGTTCAATTCCAGGAGATCCTGAGATACTGAGATAAAGGACTGTGGGTTCAACTCCCGAAGATCCTGAGATACTAAGATAATGGGCTGTGGGTTCAATTCCCGGAGATCCCGTGATACTGATATAAAGGACTACGGGTTCAATTCCCATAGATCCTAGCCACTAATATAAGGGACTGGGGGTTCAATTCCTGGAGATCTTTTGCTACTGAGTTAAATGGACTACGAGTTCAATTCCAGGAGATCCTGTGCGATTGATTCTGTACTTGTTGTGTTGATTTCTTTGTTAGCTTAATCGTAAATGATTTGTAGCTCCTATCTTATTTGCTGTTATTTCGGTGTAATCATGTTTACACTGTTCGATATATTATTATTTTTATTCTCGGTAGGGCCCTGACCTTCCTCGTTACTACTCCATCGAGGTTAGGCTTGGCACTTACTGAGTACCGTCATGGTGCACTCATGCTACTCTTCTGCACATTTTTTGTTCTGTAGATCCAGGTCCCTCTGATCAGGCACATTACCGGTGATCAAGGAGTATTTTCAAGAGACTAGAGGTATGCATCTGCTGCGTCTGCAGATCCGGAGGGTCTTCTTCTGCTCGTCCCTAGTGATACCAGTTATTTTCCTTTTGTTTCGGTTGTATAGATACTCTTGTAGATAGACCCACAGTTATACTCTCTTAGCCTGTGTTTTGTCCGTGAGTTTCTGGGTCTTGGTTGTTATATATTATAATATTTTGGTAAAGTGTATGTACCAAGCAGCACCTATTATATTTTCTATGTCATTCCGCTGTTATTTTTCTCGTTGTTCATAAAAGCTATAAATTCTACATTGTGTTAGGCTTACCTAATCACGAAGACCGGGTGCCGTCATAACAGGTTCACGATTGGTGAACTAGGGTCGTGACAAGTTGGCATCACAGCTTTAGGTTCATAGGAGTCACAGGACACAGGCCCGTTATTTAGAGTCTCGTTGATCAATACGGAGACATCCATATTTATCTACGAGGGTCTATGTAACTATTTAGGAAACTCTTCATTTATTTTTAATTCCTTGTCGTGCGACATTTTGACACCAAATCTAAATTTCTGTCTTTTATTCTCTCACATATGGTGAGGACATGTGCCCCCTACTGCCTCCACCAGAGGCCAAGACTAGGGTAGAGGCCTCGGACGCGCTCGAGGTGCAGCCACAGCACCCGCGTGCTACTATAGAGGCACCACCGGTGGATCATGTTGTAGCACAGGCACCTAGTACACCTACTACAGCTACTATGACCCCATCACTCCAAGAGACTCTAGCTCAGTTTATGAGCATGTACACTACTCCGGCTCAGAAGGGGTTGCTTCCTCTCGCTTCAGCCATATCTCAAGCTAGGGGAGGGGCCCAAACTCCCGTAGCCCACGCTCCTGAGTAGAGAGTGCCTATTGAGCAGGTTCCAGAGGTTATTCCTATATTGCCTGCTGCACCAGTACAGCCCGGAGGTGGGTCAACTGCCTCCGAGGATGAGCAGTGCAGGTTGGAGAGGTTCAAGAAGTATGGTCCCCCAGTGTTTAGTGGTTTAGCTTCAGATGATGCCTTGGGATTTCTGGAGGAGTGTCATTGCATCCTCCATATTATGGGTATAGGGGAGACCAGTGGGGTTTCTTTTACTACTTTTCAGCTTCGAGGGGCTGCTTATAATTGGTGGCGCGCATATGAGTTGGATAGTCCAGTCGAGTCTGCCTCGCTGACTTGGACACAGTTTTCTGATATGTTTCTGAGGGAGTTTGTTTTCTATAGCCTTAAAGATGCTTGGCGTGTGGAGTTTGAGCGGTTGCGCCAGGGCTCTATGACAGTATCTAAGCATGCCATAAGTTTCACCTGGTTAGCCAGACATGCATAGGCTTTGGTCGCTACGGTCTAGGAGAGAGTGCAGAGGTTTATTGAGGGTTTCATTCTGCCTATCCGGTCCAGCATGGCTAGAGAGCTAGAAACGAATGTGCCGTATCAGTAGGCAGTGAGTATCACCAGACGGATCGAGGGTATGCTCGCTAGGGAGCGAGGAGAGAGGGAGGCCAAGAGGTATCGTGAGTCGGGTCAGTTCTCTGGTGCCCGTACTACAGCAACCGGCCAATTTGGCAGGGGTTATTCCAGTCGTCCAGTTCATTCAACATTGCCAGCAACTGGTGGTACTCCAGTTCCTCTAGCACCTTCGGAGCCTTACTATACTCCGCTACTTTCCAATGCGCCTCCTGCGCGAGGTACCTCTAGGGTCAGTCCAGCGGGAGTGGGGCCAGTCAGTCACAGCCACCGCATCCTCCCAGTGCTTGTGATGAGTGCGGGAACACTCGCCATCTTGTTAGGAAGTTCCCCAGCATGGGAGAGGAGCGCCTCCATAAACTTCAGAGCCTCAGCATGGTTCACAGGGTCAGCAGGCTATCGTTTTAGCTCCAGCTGCCACCCCACCTGCCCAGCCAGCCAGGGGCGGGGACCAGGGTGATAGAGGCCTCCCTCGACTGAGTGTTCGGGACAGATTTTATGCTATTCCTGGTCTTTCCACAGCTGTCACCTCTGATTCTGTTATCACAGGTATTATCTTGGTTAGTCATAGAGAGGCATCAGTTCTATTTGATCCTAGTTCTACTTTTTCATATGTGTCCTCTTATTTTGCTTCACATCTGGTTATGCCTCGGGATTCATTGAGTGCCACCGTTTATGTTTCTACTCCGGCAGGAGATTCTTTGGTTGTGGACCGTATGTATCGGTCGTATTTGGTCACTATTTGTGGTTTTGAGACAAGAGCTGATCTTTTATTGCTCGGTATGGTTGATTTCGATATTATTCTGGGCATGGACTGATTGTCACCCCATCCTGCTATTCTTGATTATGGCGCCAAGACCGTGACCCTGGCTATGCTAGGCATTCCACGTATTGAGTGGACAGGTACTCTATATCACACCCCAGCCGTATTATTTCTTTTCTCAAAGCTCAACGTATGGTTGAGAAGAGTTGTGCTGCTTATCTAGCTTATGTGAGGGACGTTAATATTGACACCCCTTCTATTGATTCAGTCCCAGTGGTGCGTGATTTCTCTGATGTGTTTCCAGCTGATTTCCGGGCATGTTGCCCGATAGAGATATAAATTTTGGCATTGATTTGTTGTCGGGCACTCAGCCCATTTCTATTCCTCCGTACCGCATGGCTCCTCCTGAGTTGAAGGAGTTTAAGGATCAGTTACAGGATTTGTTGGGTAAGGGTTTCATTTGACCCATTGTTTCGCCTTGGGGTGCTCCTGTGTTAGTTGTGAAGAAAAAGGACGGTTCTATGTGTATGTGTATTGACTATCGCCATGAAGAATCGGTATTTGTTGCCACGTATTAATGACTTATTTGATCAGTACAGGGCACACGGGTGCTCCAAGATTGATTTGTGCTCTAGTTATCATCAGCTGAAGATTCGGGAGCTAGATGTGCTCTAGTTATCATCAGCTGAAGATTCGGGAGCTAGATGTCCCGAAGACTCCCTTCAGGACTCGATATGGTCATTACGAGTTCCTCGTTGTGTCTTTCGGGCTGACTAATGCCCCAGCAACTTTCATGGATTTGATGCACAGTGTATTCATAACATATCTTGACTCGTTCGTGATTGTTTTCATTGATGATTTTTTGGTATATTCCCGGACTTGGGAAAAGAATGAGCAGCACCTAAGGATAGTACTTCAGACTCTGGGGGAGAAGCAATTATATGCAAAGTTCTCTAAATGTGAGTTTTGGCTGAGTTCGGTGGCATTTCTAGGCTATGTGGTGTCGAACGAGGGTATTCGAGTGGATCCAAGGAGAGGCCATGCAGGGTTGGCCCAGGCTCTCCTCAGCTACTTATATTCGTAGTTTCTTTGGTTTGTCAGGTTATTACCGTCTCTTTGTGGAGTTGTTCTCTTCGATCGCAACACCTATGACCAGATTGACCCAAAAGGGTGACCCTTTTTAGTGGATGGAGTAGTGTAAGGCGAGCTTCTAAAAGCTCAAGACAGCTTTGACTCCGGCCCGTATCTTGATGTTGCCTACCGGTTTGGGGTTCTATACAGTTTATTGTGATGCCTCACGGGTTGGACTCGGAGCAGTATTGATGCAGGATAGTAGGGTTATTGCCTACGTGCCTCGATAGCTGACGGTGCATGAAATGAACTACCCTGTCCACGATCTTTAGTTAGCTTCCATTGTTCATGCCTTGAAGATCTTGCATCATTATTTGTATAGGGTTTCTTGTGATATTTACATTGATCATCAGAGTTTACAGCACTTGCTTAAGCAGAAGAACCAGAACATACGTCAGGGGAGATGGTTGGAGTTTTTAAAAGACTATGATATTACTATTCTTTATCACCCAGGAAAGTCCAATGTGGTTTCCGATGACTTGAGTTGCCGGGCAGAGAGTTTGGGGAGTTTGGCATATCTACCAGCTTCGGAGAGACCAATGGCGATGGATGTTCAGGCTTTGGCCAGAGAGTTTGTTAGATTGGATCTTTCAAAGCTTAGCCGGGTTCTGTCCTGTGTGGTTTCTCGGTCTTCTCTATTTGATTACATCAGGGAATGATAGTTTGATGACCCTTATTTTCTTGATCTTCAGGAGAAAGTTCGGTGTGGTGATGTTCGAGATATTACCATCGGGGATGATGGAGTGATGGGGATATATGGGCGTATTTGTGTGCTCAATATGGATGATCTTGGAAAGTTGATTCTAGCTAAGGCCCATAGCTCGCGGTATTCCATCCATCCGGGTGCCACGAAGATATATCACAACTTGAGGCAGCACTATTGGTGGAGGCGGATGAAGAATGATATACTTGACTATGTTTCTAGGTGCCTCAACTGCCAGCAGGTGAAGTACGAGCATCAGCGTCCAGGTGTTTGTTACAGCAGATTGAGATCCAGAGCTAAAGTGGGAGCACATCACAATTGACTTTGTATTTGGACTTCCACGGACTATGAGGAAGATTGATTCTATTTAGGTCATTGTGGATCGGCTGACCAAGTCCGCCCATTTCATACCTGTGTGCATCACTTACTCATCGGAGCAGTTGGCAGAGATCTATATCAGGGAGATAGTCCGGTTGCATGGTATTCCAGTTTCCATCATTTCAGACAGAGGCACTCAGCTTACTTCACGGTTTTGGAGAGCCATGCAACAGGAGTTGGGTACTCGGGTGGAGCTGAGAACAGCATTTCACTACCAGACGCATGGACAGTCTGAGTGCACTATTCAGATTTTGGATGATATGCTCTGTGCGTGCGTGAATATGTTTGGAGGTTCATGGGATCTCTTCTTGCCACTGGCAGAGTTTTCTTATTACAACACCTATCAGTCCAGCATTCAGATGGCGTCGTATGAGGCCCTATATGGTAGGAGATGCAGGTCCCCGGTAGGTTGGTTCAAGCCAGGCGAGGCCAGGTTGTTAAGTACTAAGATGGTCTAGGATGCAATGGACAAGGTCAAGGTGATTCAGGATAGACTCCGCACAGCCCAGTCTAGACATAAGAGTTATGCGGACAAGAAGGTTCGCGATGTGACATGTATGGTTGGCGAGCGGGTTCTACTTCGGGTCTCGCCCATGAAGGGCGTCATGAGATTTGGGAAGAAAGGAAAGTTGAGTCCGAGATTTATTGGGCCTTCTGATATTTTAAGGCGAGTTGGGGAGGTTGCTTATGAGCTGGCTTTACCCCCCAGCCTAGCCGAAGTTCATCCAGTCTTTCATGCTTCTATGCTCCGAATATATCATGGTGACCCGTCGCACGTGTTGGATTTCAGTTCAGCTCAGCTGGACAAGGATCTATCTTATGTTGAGGAGCCAGTGGCCATTTTGGACAGGCAAATTAGAAAGTTGAGGTCAAAGAATATTGCTTCAGTGAAGGTCCACTGGCAGGGTCAGCCAGCCGAGGAGGCGATTTGGGAGACCGAGCAGGATATGAGCAGCTAGTACTCTCATCTCTTTACTACCTCAGGTTTATTTTCTATGCTCGTTCGAGGACGACGATGTTTAAGTGTGGCAGGATGTAATGACGCGACCGGTGATTTTTGAAATTTATGCCTCGATACCCAATTAACTGCTTTCCCTAAGTTCATTTCTGCTATTTTGGTTTGTCGGGATGTTCGGTTCAAGAATTTGGAGTGTTTTGGGACACTTGCTCCCTAAATGAGAGCTTAATAGTTAAAAAATGGCCCGTATTCGAAACAATGTTAAGGCGACCTTGGAACAGAAATTCGATGGTTCCGTTAGCTCCGTTAGGTGATTTCGGGGTTGGGAGCATGTTCGGAATGTATTTTGGAGGTCCGTAGCTCATTTAGGCTTGAAATGCTAAAGTTTGGAATATTTGGAAATCCGGTTGATAGGTGAGATTATGATCCGGGGGTCAAAATGGAATTCCGACAGTTCCAGTAGCTTCGTTAGGTTATTTTAGATATGTATGAAATGTTTCTAGTCATTCGGACATCGTTTGTTCGGGTTTTTATTGGATATTGGTTTCGGAACTTTTAGTTAAAGCATAGGCTTGAATCCGCCATGATTTGATGATTCATGTGTTTAAGGGTATGTGTTTATGATTGGAACAAGTTCGTATGATAAGTTAGAGTGGGTTGGTATTTTTGGTTGAGGACCCGAGGGCCTCGAGATAATTACAGAAGGCGAAACGGGGAAAATTTGGAAGTGTAGCACGTCTGTGTTTTTCTGCCTTCTGTTACTTTCGCTTCTGCGGAATTTGGACCGCAGAAGTGTGTCCACAAAAGCAGAAAATGGAGCGTAGGTACGAATGTTGAGAGGGTCAGCTGAGTCCGCAGAAGCGGACATATGTTCGCTTAGGCGAGACCGCAGAAGCGGGAAAACGCCCGCAGATGCTATATGGGCCAGGTTGGAGATTTCCGCAGAAGCGGGGTCCTATCTGCAGAAGCGGAAGTCAAGATATTCAGCTAAAGCCGCAGAAGCGGTATCGCGAAAGTGACCCCAGTGTCTCAGGAGCGAAAAATCACTGTAGGTTAACGCTTCAGCTCATTTCGAAATTTCGGTAGAGTAAAATATTTGGAGGCTTCGAACTAGGAGAAGAATTAGGTTATTTTGAGGAGGAGATTGAGGAGTATCATCAGGTAACAACTCTTGGACCCAAATTATGTTAATATATTGATAAAACATGGATTACATCTCTGAAAATGGCATCTTTTAAGGTGCAAAAATGGGGGATTTTGCTCTAAGCCTAAGAGAATGAAAATTGATGATTTTAATGAGCAAATGGACTCCGCTTTTGATAAATTTTATATGGTTAGACTCGTGATAGTGCAAGGGTTTTGATAATGTAAAAATATTTCAATTCCGAGCCGATGGTTGGATGGGTATTTTGGTCATTTTACCTATTTTCGCGTCTTAGCTTTAATTTTAATAATGTAATTAGTTACTTGCGATGTTATTTACATTATTTAATTGGTTTGAATATATTTGGGCCACTCGGAGTCGGATATTCATGGCAAGGGCATTATTTCTTAGTAGTTTTGTACCGGGATTGAGGTTAGTGGCTTGTCTAACCTGGTGTGGGAGATCTTTTCCCCTAGGATATATTATGTGTTGATTTAAATGCCTTGTACGTGGGGTGAAAGGCGTGTACTTGCGCAAATTGTTGAAAAAAACTTACTTTACTTGAATTGCTCAATCAGTGTTATCTTTTTTTTATTGGTTTAATTGCAAGATTTATGCTTTGTTAGCTAGGGAAGCACAATTAGATAGGATTAACCGTCTAAATGCCTACTTTTCTTAATTGAATTTCCTGGAACATGTTGAGACTGGATTTAATTGTTAATCACAGCAGTGTATTTCATTTCTCCCTGTGTATTCTCTTATTTGATTGTGTTTGCGTTCTGTGGACTGCGGGTTCGATTCCCGGAGATCCGGTGCTCCTGATATAAGGATTGCAGGTTCAATTCCCGGAGATCCTATGATACTGAGATAAAGGACTTCGAGTTCAATTCCCGGAGATCCTGAGATACTGAGATAATGGACTGCGGGTTCAATTCCCAGAGATCCTGTGATACTGATATAAAGGACTGCGGGTTCAATTCCCGTAGATCCTAGCCACTGATATAAGGGACTGCAGGTTCAATTCCCGGAGATCCTGTGCTACTGAGTTAAATGGACTACGGGTTCAATTCCCGAAGATCCTGTGCTATTGATTCTGTACTTGTTGTGTTGATTTCTTTGTTAGCTTAATTGTAGATGATTTGTAATTCCTTTCTTATTTGATATTATTTCGGTTTACCTCTGTTTACACTATTCGATATATTATTATTTTTATTCTCGGTAGGGCCCTGACCTTCCTCGTCACTACTCCATCGAGGTTAGGCTTGGCACTTACTGAGTACCGCTGTGGTGTACTCATGCTATTCTTCTGCACACTTTTTGTTGTGCAGATCCAGGTCCCTCTGATCAGGCACATTACCGGTGATCGAGGAGTATTTTCAAGAGACTCGAGGTATGCATCTGCTGCGTCCGCAGATCCGGAGGGTCTTCTTCTGCTCTTCCCTAGTGATACCAGTTATTTTCCTTTTGTTTTGGTTGTATAGATAGTTTTAGTGGATAGAGCCACAATTATACTCTCTTAGCCTGTGTTTTTTCCGTGAGTTTCCAGGTCTTGGTAGTTATATATTCTGATATTTTGCTAAAGTGTATGTGCCGAACGACACCTATTACATTTTATAGGTCATTCCACAGTTATTTTTCTCGTTGTTCATAAAAGCTATAAATTCCACATTGTGTTAGGCTTACCTAGTCGCGAAGACTGGGTGCCATCATGACAGGTTCACGATTGGTGAACTAGGGTCGTGACAGCCGCCCTCAATGTTCAACGCCACAAACCAACCACCATATTTTAAACTCACAAGTTTTCTTTGTTTGAAACAGGAACAAAGCAGTGGAAGAAAGTCAGTTCAAAAATAGGAAGGAAATGAAAGGAAGAAAAGGAAGAAGCGGAAAGCCGACAAAAAGGGAAGTTTCTCAAATATTTGCCCTTGACTATCTTGCTAGTGTGCATAAAATGATGCCATTGTTTTTCACATTTTTCCTCCTAGGATAAAAGTCCTAGTGTGATGCATTTTTCTCTATTTAGAGAATCTTAGTCTGATGAATCTTTCTCCTAAGATAACCAAAGCCCTAGTCCGAGGAGCCTTCTCCTAGGATCAAAATCTTAGTCTGAAGAATCTTTCTTCTAAGATAGCAAAATGGACCTAGTTTGATGAATCTTCTCCTAGAGTCAAAATCTTAGTCTGATGAATCTTTCTCCTAAGATAGAAAACCTAGTCCGATGAACCTTCTCCTAGGATCAAAGTCTTAGCCTGCTGAATTTTTCTCCTAAGATAGTAAACCTAGTCTGATGAATCTTCTCTTAGGATCAAAATCTTAGTCTGACGAATCTTTCTACTAAGATAATAAAATGGACCTAGTCTGATGAACCTTCTCCTAGGTTCAAAGTCTTAGTCTGATGAATTTTTCTCCTAAAATAGTAAACTTTCTGATGACTTTTTTTCTAAGATAGTTAACCTAGTTTAACAAATCTTCTCCTAGGATCAAAATCTTAGTCTGATGAATCTTTCTCCTAAGATAACAAAAGACATAGTCTGATGAATTTTATAGTCAACTATCTTTGGTTTTACTCACAGGAGACGTACATGACAATCAAGTCTTTAGATTTACTCTCACCATCGCATCAATAGCTTAGGTAACAACCCACAAATCTTCCCAGCCACCCAAACTGGGACAGAAAAGTTTCTTTATCTATTTTATTATAGTCAAGAGCCCACCTGGAGAAAAAAGGAATACTTTTTAAGCGTTGCAGCTAGGAGCCCACCTGGAGAACAGGTAAAGTATAATTCAAATTTTAAATTTTAATATTTGATAACATGTTGTACCTAGCCACCAAACTAGGGCAGAAAATTTTCTTTTATTTTTTATTTTGTTGCAGTCAGGAGCCCACCTAGATAACAAGGGATTACTTTTTAAGTTCAGCAATCAGGAGCCCACCTGGAGAATAAGGGAATACATTTCAAGTTTCAGCAATCAAGCGCCCACCTGAAGAATAAGGGAAGTACAATTCAACTTTTAATATTTGACAACATGATGTGCCTAGCCACCAAACTGGGGCAGAAAATTTTCTTTCTTTGTCTTTTTGATGACGTTAGAAGCCCACCTGGAGAACAAGGGAATACATTTCAAGTTCATCAATCATGAGCCCGCTCGAAGAATAGAGGCACACATTTCAAATTTCAACAGTCGAGCATCACTCGGGGGAATGGCAAAACATCTCTGATCACAATATAAGGCAACAACACAATATTCCCATTAGAAGAATACAAGTTTAAGGCAACACAAGAGCAAGTTTGAAGACATAGATAGGACCTCTTTTGTAATTCATAGACCATAGATTAGACTAGCTTATTTTATTTTGACTCGGTGTAATAAGGGAGGTCAGCAAGCAGTAGCAGCAGCAATTGTAGTGAAATCATAGCTCCCGGTAGTCCCAGCTACCAAACCTTCCCGAACTAAACTGATCTAATTCCTTTTTAGCCAAGGATATGTAGGCAGCCTTTGAATCAGGGCACGGTCAGACGATTTTCAAAATGCTTCACACGGAACAGTCAAACGGGCAAAAATCACTTGTATCCGCTCACTTATCTTTGTCCGAGAAATCTGCGTGTTCCCAAGCAAAGAGGGGCAGCTGTGAGCATGTGATTTTTATCCTAACTTAGTTATTCCCAAAAAATCAAACAAAATGATTTCTTTTATTATTTTGCAATTTTTTGGATTTTTATGACATTTTATGTTAATTGCTTGCATTTATTTGTGCATTCATATGAAAAATAAAATACTTGGCATTCGCATCTAATTTCATATTTTTAGGATTTACTAGTGGTTAAGTTGTTTTAGCACAAAATATGAAGAAAATAACAAAAATAGTCTATTTTTATATTTTTTTAGATTGTTAATTGTGAATTTTTCACGAAATAGATTTTTAAATAAATTTTAGGAATTAGTTAGCTTAAGTTCGGAAATAAATTAGGTCTTTATGTTAATTTTGTATTTGTTATAAAATCAGAAAAATAAATACAAAACACAAATAAATAAACTGAAAAGAAAAACCATTAAAAGGAAGAAAGGCTATTTTAATAGAAGCTATAAAATTGGGATATGTTTAATGCTAGCACAAACTAAACCCTCTTCCAGGCCAACCCAAATGGCCCTATACCCGGTCCAGTACCACCCTAAACCAAAACGATGTCGTCTCGCGTCGTTGAATCTAGGCCATCTGTCACTCTAATCCAACGGTCCAATTCCATTCTCCGGTTTTTAATAAAAGTGTCCTACGTTTCTGAAACCCTAGAGACTAAGACCTTCCTCCTCGTACACCTTTCCCTCCATCAGCGTCGCCGTCGGTGAAGACGCCACCGTCTCCGATGGCTCTCAAAATCACACCCCTATACGGCCTCAATGTCCTCGTCACAAATCCCTTACTAGTTCCCTTCGATCCAACCAGAAGCCTTCAAATAATCGAAATCGTCGTCGTCATCTCCACCGCCCACAGCGATGCCGTCCCCAATCATTACCAAATATACAATGTGGGTTCACCCTTCCCCCTACATCACGAAACCATAGTCTTTTACTTCAAATTTCCCTCAAACTACTCGACTCTTAGATCAAATCTCGGTCCAAAACCCTACAATTTCCCAAAACCAGTTAAAGTCGCAATTATATGTTATCGTCACCTCCCTCATTCCCAATTCGTCATTAGTATACCTCAAGTCTCACCCAGGTTCGTTGAAGTTCAAGTTCAGAATTGGTGGATTCTTAGAGTTTCACAAGTAAGATTTCTTTGTTTTAATTGTCTTCTCTTCAGGATGTTCTAGAGCTTCCAATTCAGCTATTTTAAAAGATTCCATGCCCTTATATTACATTCTAGATATGTTTCAAATCAAAATTTTAGTAACTTAGGGGGTGTAACTTGGGTAACAAGTCAGGAAATAAGGGACATGTAAGCAAAAATAAAAAGTAAAAAAGTACTAAGGTAGGAAAACTGAAATCTGGAGGTTGCCCTTCATTTTGCCTATAAAAAGGCATGTTCCATGCCTTAAGGAACAAGTTTGGGAAGCCTAAAATCCCCCCCCCCCCCAAAAAAAAAAAGAAACCCCTCTCCAAGTTTCAAATTTAAGAATTCAAATCTGAGATCCGAATCTTCTTCTAGTTTTTTTGTTAAAACAAAAACCAAAAAAAAACGTCCAATAGAAAAATCCAAAAACAATACTGTTTCATTCAGTTACCTAGTTCATTTCTAGTTTTAGTAGTTGACTTACCTCTCTTAGTTTATTTTCTAGTAACTTGAGGTTCCAAAGGAGTTTCTGCTTGATTTTGAGTAGTTTCGGGGTTCAATCATTCTGTTTTGGACAGTTTATTGGGTTTTCGAGTATTGAAGTGTTCATGGGTGTTTGAGAGTTTATTTTTTATTCAAAAGTTGATCCTGCTCTTGATGTGTTGTTGATTCCCTGCTGGTTTGCTGAAACTGTTCCTGAACTATTGCTGTTGCACTTGCTATCACTGACTTCCCTCTTCTTTCTCTCGTCAATCCATATTACTGGTACACACATTTGACCTCACAACTGATGTAATCTTCAATTGAAATGAAATGAAGTGGTGTTCCAAGTCTGTGCTCATTGTGAATGCTTGTGGATACAATTACTTTAGAAATGTGTAGTTGTCTGATTTTAGTGCATGTGAATTATTTAAATTTGGACGGGTTAACTAGTATTATTTCTATTGTTTAAATTTGTAATGTACTTTTATAAACTGTTAAGTTGGTTCAGTTTACTCCTATGAGTATGTGAACTCTCTAGTTAGTGATTTTAATTTTGGTTAATGTGTTACTAGTATAGTATAGTGTAGTGTGATGTAGTTTCAAATTTCAGTAATGTTAAAAACTAGTTCATGTTTTAGTGCTAATTTAAACCGTCCAGTTTTCTATTTTAAATCAGGCATTACGTATTAGTAGAGTAACATTAGTCTGAATTAGTTTCAAAATAGCTGATGTGTTTGAAGTTTAGGGTCGTTGATTCATTCATGCAGAAGATTAAGTGAAATCACACAATTAAGCTTTATTACTACTGTTAAAGTCGGGTTTCTACTTCCACGTTGGTTGTCAATTTTAATAAAATCATAGAGTCCATTAGTAGAAAAAAAAAAGTAAAGTAAAATACATAGATTTAAAAAATGATTTTTATAATCTGAGATATGCACAATATAATTTCACAAAATAGATAGTCAACATTAGGATTAATTAGGACTTTTGGACCTACATTTCGGCGTGACTTTGTTTCCACCAGGGCTCGACCTTGGAGCCATGTTTTTCAGCAACAACTAGGCGTGAATAATGCTATTTGGGCCAATATCTCCAATAGTAGTCCCAAAGCGTTGGGTCATTTATATTTTGAATAAGTTGCTATGCATGCTTCGTTTATTTACTTCATAAACTAATTAGGGCTTTTGCTTTTATTCTTAGAGAAGAATTAAATAGAAAATTATAGATTATTTTTAGGTTTGCCTTTTAAATAACAAAATGAGACGAGTCTCACCAAATGAAATGCATAAATTACAGGGCCCTCGATAAATGTATATATTAAAATATTTAGACCTTTGAATAGGCCGTTTAGCGAATTTCACGACCCTCCCCAAAGATAATAACTCATTAGTCTCTTTAAGCGCGATTATTAATAAAATTACATTCTTAAACTCGGGTGTGTATTTCATGTGAACCAATTCAAATCCAAAAATATTGAATAAAATGAGTTCAGTATTGCGGGTGAATTTCATGTGACGCGACCGAAAGACACGTTTTAAACGACGTTCAACTTTCTTTAAAAAATTAAGTGAAAAGCGATTAAAAGTTAAAATAGGCACATAGGTTCATCATGTAATAAAATCAGATAAATAAGCTAAACACCACAGTTGAGCGACCGTGCTAGAACTACGAAACCCGAAATGCCTAACGCCTTCTCCCGGGTTAACATAATTCCTTACTCGGATTTTTGGTTCGCGGACTATTAACAGAGTCATATTTTCTTCGGTTCGGGATTCAACCGGTAACTTGGGACACCATTAGTCTCCCAAGTGGAGACTCTAAAATCTTAATAATAAATCCCGTTTCAATTGTCTTTTAAGTGGAAAAACGCTTTTTTGCCCTTGCGGGTGTGGGAAAAAGGAGGTGTGACACTTGTCATATCTTGGAGGGTTCTGTTTTTCCTTTCTACAACCCCATTCTGCTGTGGTGATCGTGGTGTATTGAAATTATAAGTGTATCCTTGATCATTACAGAAATCTTCAAATTCTCCTCCATGATTACTCTAAATTGTGTAGATAAGTTATCCATTTCCTCTTTCAACCTTTTTGCAGAAAACCTCAAAATTTCTTAATGTTTCATCCCAATGAGATAATAAAAATTACCAAAGAAAAACATGAATAATCATCAATAATAACAAAAACGAATCTTTTTCCACCTATACTAACAGTTCTAGTAGGCCCAAATAAGTCGATATGAAGCAATTGCAACTGTTTAGAAGTAGATACAATATCTTTATTTTTGAAAGAGTTTCTGGTCTGCTTACCAATTCGATATGCATCACAGATATGAATATTTGAAAAATTCAGTAGGCCAATAACTAACTCATATTTGGACAATTTTTCTATCAAATGCATGTTAGGATGACCAAGTTTTCTATGCCATAACCATGGATCATCAGACATGGACATTAAGCAAATATGACCATCTATCTTTTCAAAACCATCAAGGATATAAACATTTCCTTACCTTTTTCTTGGGAGGGTTGTTTTACCGATTTGTATTCAATAGCATAGCATGTTTTCTTAAGTTTTACCTCATATACTGAGTATAGTTGACTTATGCTCAAGAGATTGTAGTTGAGTCCATCGACGAGATACAATTTAGTGATGTCATAGTTATTATTGAAGGGAATTGTTCCAGTACCAATTATTTTACCTTTTGAGTCATCCCCAAACTTAATGCTTCCTCCATCAATTTTTGTAACTTCTTTAAACAAATTTTGTCACCTGTCATGTGACTGGAACACGCACTGTCTAGAACTATTTTCCTTAGCGACTTATTCTATGGTATTCCTCACTTGTTTCACCTCGTGACATTAAATAATTCCCATTGTTATCTTTTCCTTCGTTATCCGAGGATTCATCATCTGTCTAGCATCCTGAGGATTTGTTCATCTCGTTTTCCATAATTGTCATGAAACAAAGATTTGCAATCTCTTCGGGTTTTGAACTGTCTTCATCACTGCAACTTCCAAAAAATTTGTTCTTTTTAAAGCCTCTAGAAATTTTTCTTTTTAGTTCTGGGCACTCAGCTTGAATGTGTCCAAACCTTCCACACTCAAAGCATTTTCCATCATTTTTGTCCTGTTAATTGTATTTCCTGGATCGTCTGGGCGGAATTCTTTTCTTTGTATTTCTGAATCTTCTTATTAAGCCATCCATTTTCTTGATAGCATAGCAATCTCTTCTTATGGAGCTTTAGGATCATCATCGATTTCATTTTCAGCTATTTCAGTTGAAGCCGTGAATGCAATTATTTTCTTTTTTCTTCTTAACTAATCTTCTTGAGATGCATATTTTTATAGGCTATGAGTTCTCCTTGTAGTTCATCCTATGATAAATTGTTTGGATCCTAAGATTCAAGTGTGACTACTTTGGTCTGCCAAGTGGTTGGCAGGCTTCTAAGAATTTTTCTGACTTGATCACCACTAGTATTGCCAAATGCCTTTAGATCGCTAATTATTTTGCTGAACCTGGCAAACATCTCTTCAATAGATTCTCCTTCTTTTATTAAGAAGAGTTCGTAATTATGAACTAGCATGTTCATATGTTTTTCCTTTACTTTGCCAGTTCCTTCGTATGTAACCTCAAGCTTGTCTCACATTTCTTTAGTTGTGTCACAACTAGAGATTTTCTCATATTTTAACCACTTATAGCATTGTGAAGAAAATTTCACTCTTTATTGTTGACTTGTAACACTTCCATTTTTGTATATGAATCTATATCTTCAGGATCAGCAAGTGGTGGAGTAGCAGCTGGTAAGGGATAGTTCCCCTTGTTGATGACTCTCCAAAATTTAACGTCATAAGCCTTGGCAAAGATCTCCATACGCACTTTCCAGTGAGCAATGTTTTTCATTGAAGTATGGTAGTATAACTTGTGAAGTTCCTTTTTGGAAGAGAGATCCTATGATAACTTGATATACCATGATCTTTTCTCACAAGCTGTTAAGCAAAGTACAAATTGAGCCTTGCTCTACTACAATTTGAAAGAACAATAGGGGGGTGAATTGAATATTTTAAATCTTAATCTCTATTAGTAGACTAGTTTTTCAATTAGTCAACTAGATGCAATAACCTAATAGTTATAATAGCAGAATATAAAACAAAGAAAGTAAGTGCAGGAATTAAAGATATTAATTTCGGATTCAATGTGAATCCTAGTTAAGTCCCCTTGGGGTTGCAAGGGAGTTCTTTTAAGTAAATACGTTTCTTCAAGTACAATGGAAATGACGTAATAGCTCAGTTGCTATAGCACTCGTCTCTTTTGATATAATGCCTCACCAGTGTTGTTCTCCTTTTTTTTCTCTGACTTGTTACACAGCAGGTCTTAGAGAACTACAATGTTTGTTTGCATTAGAACAAAGAGAGGATTTTTGGTTGGATCAAAGTATGTTTGTCTAGTGCTTGATGTTGAGTATAAATACTTTGGTGAAGGTCGTTTAGTGACGAGACTTGACAACCCAAGATATTTGATCCTTGAAAAGAGATTAATTTTTCCCAATAATAAGATTGCTTGTTGTTACTCTTCCTTGATGGGAGGAAATTGACAGCTTTCCTTCTACAATTGTTGATGATGATGATTTACTCATTGATTGTTGATCCTTCTGGACTTAGCAGCTCAGCTAATCTTCTTACAGAATATTCGATGCTTTTTGACTGCTTCAATCTTTCAGACTGAATGTGCTGGCCTTGATTGATGCCTTAAGTTTAGGCTTGATTTATTCTTTCCATTGCAGTAGTCCATGATTTCTGTAAGGCCCCGTAAAATTTTGTGCTTAAAACCTAGTAGCTTATAGTGCCAAGGTCCGAATATTCAGTTCGGACCCTTGGTAGTGATCTAAGCTTAAAAAAATCAAATGAATCAGGTTTCTAGAAAAATGCAAGAAATACGGTCCAGAATGCGGTCTCATAATCGAAATGTAGACCGCATATCTACCACAGAGTGAGGTAGAATGTTGGTTAAAATTGAAGTCAGTAATGCGGTCGAAATGCGGTCATATAATCAAAATGTGGACCGCATATTTTCCTTTGACTTGTGTGAGGGTCAGTTTTGCGGTGCACTTTACGATCGCAGAACATGATTGCGGACCGCATTCTTATCGCAGACCGAGTCAGAATGTTTAGTTTTTGGGGAGCATTTATGCGGTCCATTATGCGGACCGCATGTTTACTCTGCGATTACAGATGCGACCGTATAGTTGACTCAGGGCTCCAATTTTCTAATTTTAAAATCCGACCACCTTTGTAATAAAACACCCCAACCCCTCATTTTTAGACATTTTCTGAATAAAATAAGAGAGAGGAGGAGAGGGTTCTTGAGGGAGAAAGTTGATCTTCCTCAATTTGATTTTCCAAAGTCACCTAGGACCGGAAAGTTTTGGCTATTATCTTCATCCCCCTTTCTTGCAGGTAAAATCCCCAACTCTTTTTCCTTGATTTTTAGATTTTATTAAAAATGAGATTTTTATGCATTAATTCTTGAAAATGGAAGTCAAAAGACACATGCATGTTCTTATACCTAAAAGCTAGTAAGAGGAGTTGGGTAGAAGTAAAGGTTTGCAAAAAAGAAGTTGGGAACCTAGATAAATTGGGTAGAAATTATAAACTTCAATTCTAAGATATATGTGCTAACTTGTGATTTAGATTGACGTTGCTAGATTTTTGGGTGAATTGAAATTAGAAGATAAAAGAAAAGGAATTCGACTCCAGGTATGTATGGTTAACCTTAACCTTTGTAAAATGGCATTGTTTGGTATTCAAATACTTGGTATGTGATGTCTCCATGAATTAGTTGTGAAGTTAAACTCTTGTGAACAAGATGTGTTTACTTGTGTGAACTATTTGAGAATTCATGTACATATTGTGCCTTATGCGTTGTTGGTTAAGACATCTGATATGATTGTGCAAGTAAATGGCAATAAACTAAGTTGTGATTGTGAATGTGTTATGCGGCAAGGACTGAGGAACATATGGTAGAGAGGAAATCGTAATGGGTGAAATTGAAATAACTATGATAACATCCCTTGTGGATTAGTCATGAAAAGCTATTGTTGTGATCTAAATGTCATAACGGGCAATAGAAAATGATGGAAATGATGGAAATGATGTGGATAGTCATCTAAACCTTATGTGAATTGTTGTTGTGGTTATCCTTGTGAATTACTATTGTTGTTGTTCTGTGTGAATTGTTGTTGTGGTTGTGTTGTTTGTGAATTGTAAAATATATGGTGAAATCGAGTTGCGCACCACAAAACAGAGTAATAAGGTGAGGGTTGTGGTGATAAGGGTGGCTGGGGTAATAAGGGTGGAAAAAGTGATCGTTATACTATTGAAATGAAATATGAGAACATTGTGAAATTGAAAATGTGGAAATGATGATGGGGAAAGGAGAGTTTGTTAACTTGTTTGCCGTATGGTTTTCCTTATGTGTACTCAATTGTTGCTTCCTTCTATTGTTCAATACTTGTGTATGGCTTGAGGTTGGAAAGGAGAGTTTATTAACTTGTTTGCCGTGATGGTCTTCCTTGTGTGTGCTCAATTGTTGCTTCCTTCTATTGTTCAATACTTGTGTATGGCTTGAGGTTGGAAAGGAGAGTTTGTTAACTTGTTTTCCGTGGTGGTCTTCCTTGTGTGTACTTAATTGTTACTTCCTTCTATTGTCCAATACTTGTGTATGGCTTGAGGTTACTCAGGGTAAGGTTTGTTATACAAACCAGTATAATCAGAAGTACTGACGTCCCTTTTGCCGGTGGAGCTACATTCGTGTTATGATTGTAGGTGGATTCGTAGCAGGCACTCCAATTCATCGGCACTAGCACTTCTTCATCTTCCACCGACCGTGTTGGTGAGCCCCTATCCTCTCGGGACCCTGCGTGGCTCATGCCGCTTCTATTTCGGCGTCTTATTTTGGTTTTGTGTAAGGTATAGCCGGAGCCTTGTTACCGGCAAGTACTGTATTGTCCTGTCGTATCTTTTGAGGGTCTATAGACAGTAAATGTGAATTATGAATTTATGTAATTGTATGTCAGGCAATGTTAGTTGTAAATTTTGTTAATTAATCAAGTATGTTGTGTATGTTTTGAAAAAAGGTAATTTCAATTATAAAATGGTTAATACTCTTGATTAATGAGTATTGAAAATATGGGGTAACACGTGGGATAGGAACTGCACCCAGGTCTGCTTGACTGAGGCTACCCAGTCGGGCGCCGATCATGTTCCTCGAATTTGGGGCGTGACAATTTCATAATCTTTGTTGATTGATTTTTTTCCTTAAGTATCCAGTTTGGCTTCAGCAATCTCGTAGTATCTCCTTGATTCCTTGATCTTCTCTGATTGATTTCCTGCACAGATATATTAGATGCATCATTAAAATGAGATCTAACAGAAGGATCATATCCCAACATTGTTTCGCTGCAATGCGCGACCTTATTCAAACACTGATCCACATGAAACACCTCAAGTCACCATGCTCAAAATCAACAACCACGTGCAATTGTTGCCTAGTACCAAAAGTGAATCACCATAACCACAGAAAGGCAAACGAAATAACACCACATAAAACCCGAAAGAACATAACCAATACACCATCCACCAAGAAATACCCAATACATCTTCCCGCTCAAATTCTGCTATAATATCCCAATAGAGACGCACCAGATGTGCGTATAGACAACAATGGAAACTCCTCGTAACATAGAGGAGTAACTCGTATATCACTCTAAAACACGAATAAGATCAATAATAATCGACTGGCACACCCCTTAACCATAGCAATTCAGAGTCAAAAAATCTGACTCGATGCATAACACACATCCATACAGGCCTACCAATGAACCCTAATCAAATATGGTTACCCCTAATAGCTCAATGCCCTTCGGAAGTATACAATGATTAAATCACGACAAATACTAACCTCTAGCCAACCTTGGCTACATTTTTACAGTTCACCACCACGAAACAATCTACCCACGAGAACTCTCAGTCTCCCAATCCATAGAACATAGGAATCAACATATCTGATCTCGACTCCACCTCCTTAATGTTCACACTTCGCCAATTACACGGTCAACCCATGAGGAATACTTCTAAAAACTTTCTGTGCACCATAAAGCAAAATTTTAACTCCCGCGGTCGATCAAACTAGAGAGTGCCACAATACTAATAAAGTATCCATAACTCAAACATATCTCCCTTTCTGAAATGTATACCATCATCAAGCCACACCAATTAGTAATATCATTTACTTAGTCATCTGAAGCTGTCCATGCAACCTAGGAATTTATGACCTTCCTTTCCAACCCGAACCATTACCTTACACATGCAAATATCAGTCCTACAAAATATACGACATATACCCTACCATCCTATGATAAATATGAGAGCTTCATAATCCACTCCGATTTCACAAGCAACTACATACTCAACTAGCCAAAAAATTTCATTCGCTCCCATCTAGGAGAAAATCACTATACATCACGTGCTCCTCACGCCAGTAGACAATATACATCTCTAACCGTGGTAGAAACCTTCAAGAACTATCCGAATCCCATTTGCACAAAACCAAACTGTCAGTACTGAATCCTTCTAAATCAACCAAGTTACAGAGGCTACCAATAACCCAAGAGCATTGCCACAAAAGGCCTGTAGAAATTCATTACCTTATAAACAGCCAAAGAACTAATCATACCCATTACCATGCCGATCCAACCTACTACCAAGCTGTCCTATGTATCTGAATTCCTTCTGAATTACCTTCAAATTGATTCTCTTTCTTGCCACAATACCACAATCCCCAACCAAAACTCACCATGTGAGACCATAGACCATAGCACAAAACCACACCGCCCTAAGGCTCATAAGCCATTGAATACTCTGTTAAACATCTCCAAAAGTACCACATTCAAAACACACACCCAAAAAATACTTCATGTGAATCTAAAGCCATTACCTTCACATTCCCGATAATGATATGTAGAATCCATAATGATGTAGAAACACCATAAGTCTTGACGCCCTCCAATTTAAACCTCAGTTCTAGCCAAATACACATCCTGAAGATCCCCAACTATTACATACAAATCTTGAATCCATTTAAACCATTCTCGGGATTCATCCACTCTACTCAGGTTTCAATTAAACTGATTAAATGAACTGAACAACTGTATCCCATTAGTAGAACAACACTTACGGAATAACCCATCATTCTAAGCAGTCGAGTGATTTCATACTCCATGCCCATTATATCCCTTACAACAACAACTAATTCATCCAACATTTTCTTATATACCCCATAAAGCATAACACAACCCTTATCCAAAAAATTTCTTTACTTGAGTCATCCTCGATCTCAACCTCTATAAGCCACAACTGATCCACTAGTATACCTCAAACTGAGCCCATATGATGCTTAGTTGCACAATCAACTTATCAATAACAGACTCCCCCACTTGGCTCGAAGCCACGTGTTAAAACTCACAAAAACTCAAAATACCCATATTGTATTACTGCCATAATATTATAGTGCGATTCAACTAAATCCTTCATAAGCTCATCCAACACAAACCATCTAGTATTTTAAATCATTTACATATCTCGCATTCACCCTCCTAGTAATCAACCCACTCTCATAACCGATTCCAACTCAAATTGTAACACATATAACTCACTGGTAAAAGCGAACTCGCTACAAAATAACATAGGGATCACACAACCCTCAGGGCACCCCGCAGGAGATAACCTGCATGCTTCACCTCAAGATAACATCTCCTTATGCCATTCCACAATCATAAACATCGTGAAATCACTTGATCTTCCTAAGCCTGAACTCATATCACGACATGAGATCTACTTTACTCTCCAACTAGACTTCATGAAAGATCCTTCAACACACCCATAACTCGGGGCTATACATCAAATCAAGATGCAATTAAACACCAAAGAATTCTTCCTACACCTCATCCAAACACTTCTCATTACATTCAAATCATATGAACACATCTCGCAGTCATATCATACTTATAACATAGCCATCCAGCCATCACTTCCACTAATAGGGACACTACCGAACATATAGATCCCAAATCACGTGCTCATACAATTAACACCTTAGTGCTCAAGCTACAGTCAAAACCTGGGCTCAAGTCCTCCAGACTGGCCCAATATTAACACATAAAAATCACATATCGCACCTCATCTTGGAATCACAATCCGTCAATGTACAGCTGATACTGAGTGCTCATGTGTGCATACGAACGCGTAGAAGGAATTCAAAAAGTTAGATTTCAACATGAATCAATGTCGCACTATAATTCAAGAATGTAAAGTTTTCCTAAAGGTTCTGCAGCCTCTCAAAGATAAGTGCACACGTCTCCTTACTGATCCGCAAGACTCTACTAAACCTGGTCATGCCCGTGAGACCTGTGTAACCTAGCCTCTGATACCAACTTATCATGACCCTACCAACCCGGTTGTGATGGCACCTATCATGAAACTAGGCCAACTGACACATTCCCAAACTAATTTCGTATTTCAAAATAAAGTTGTTTTTAAGCTATTACATACTAAAGCTTCATAGCATAAGTCTAAATAAAAAAGTGCGAAAAGAAAATAAAAGCTCGACATCGGGCGTCACAAGTCATGAGCAAATACTAAAACTGTTCTGAAATATAACAAGACTAAATAATTTGGAAATCAACTACTAATATCTATACGGAGACAGAAAGTAGAAGGACAAGACTATGATCTCTATGCAGCTACCTTGCCAACTCTAAAATATTCGTGAAGGATGTAAATCAACGCTTGCTAGCACGTCCAACAACCCCTAGTTCTGCACACAAGGTGCAGAGAGTAATGTGAGTATGCCAACTCAGTAAGTAATAAAGGTAAATAAAGACTAAGCAGTAGGAAACACATAAGATCTACATCACAAAAACTCAATAAGTTCAACATGCTTTCAAATTAGTATATGAGTCAAATCCTGTCGTTTAAAAACCTAGTATTTCGGCAAAGATCATTTGAAGAAGCTTTTCAATAGTTTCAATAGAAGCTCAATGCAATTTAGAGTAAAAGTGATGAAAATAATAACTGTCCCTCGGGCAAAACATAGTTCGTATACAACCCCAAAGGCAACATGAATCATAAACCGCCCCTTGGGCATAACATCGCTCAGAATCAGCCCTTCGGACAAACCTCATAGTCACTTGTAAATAGAACCTCGAAAACAATATGAATCAAGAACAGCCCCTCGGGCACAACATAAATCAATAATAGCCCATCGGGAAATATATCATATTACTCACTTAGGATACCCACGCTCATTAGGGTGTACAGACTCTGAAAGGGATCCTACAGCCAAGCGCTATAACAAGCCACCTCATGGTGTAAATCAATCAGGGCCTCGGCCCTATAATAAGCCACCTCGTGGCATAAATCAATCAGTTCCTTGGCATCATAAAATAATGAGTCAGTAACAACATGCTGCAGCCTGTAGCCCGATCCTATAAATATCCTCACAGAAATAGACCCTCAGCCTCACTCAGTCATAAACCTCTCAAGCCTCTCGGACTATTAGTAAAAAAGGGTGCTCAGCCCAAAATATGATTTTTATGCATCAAAGAGTAATAAAGACTGAGTTATGAAATCAATAAAATATAGCATGACTGAGTACAGATCGTAAATCAAAACAGTAGGTAAATAATAAGAAAATGCCACAAAGGGTCCAAATAACTTTGGCATGAGGCCCAAATGTGGCATTCAACTCAAGTTATAGAAATTCATCACATAAGTATCATATAGTTTTCAGTCAAATACGCAACTTATTAGTTGCTACGAGACGGACCAAGTCACAATCCCCAATGGTGCACGCATGCGAGCTCGTCACCTAGCATGTGCGTCACCTCACAATAGTAAAACAGTGTGAAATTTGGGGTTTCATACCCTCAGGATAAGATTTACAATAATTACTTACCTCAAACCAGTCAAATCCCTACTCCGTGATGCCCTTGCATATAGAATCGGCCTCCAAATACCTCAAATCAAACCAAAAGTAACACTGTGCGATCAATATAGGCCAAGGAATCAATTCCAAGCGAAAAACTATCAATTTATACAAAAATCCCGAAATTCATCCAACCCATCCCCCCCGGCCCATATCTTGTAATTTGACAAATATTATGAAACTAGAAACTCCTCTCACTCACAAGTCAATACCTACCAAAACCATCAAAATACGACGTCAAATGACCTCTCAAATCCTCAAATTAAACTCTGCAATTTGAAGCCCGAATACCCTCAATTTCTTCCACAATTTCCAGAAATTTCATGCCTAAACCACTGAAATTTACCATAATTACAAGTATTAAGTTAAATTAACATACCTCAATGAGTACCCCCTTGATTCCCTCTTCAAAACCCTCCAAAAAGCTCCAAAATACGGATAGACTTGGTAAAGAACACCCAAAATTTGAGAAAGGCTTCCTTAAATGCCTTTTACCCAAGCATCTTGCACCTGCGGCCATTAACCGCATCTACGGTCAAACTAACCGCATCTGCTATTTTTACTTAACCTCCCTTTATCGCATATGTGATCCAACAACCGCACATACGGTTTCACTAGTGCACACCTCTTTTTGCCCCTGCTATTTATGGCTTCCTTAGCCTTGGTCGCTTCTGAGGCCGCTCTCCCGCTTCTGCGAACCTCGCACTTGCGGTCTCTCTCCGCAGGTGCGGTTATGCCAGGTGAAGGGAATCTTAAGCACTTCCTCAAATCCCATCCTTGATCCGTCAACCTCTCGAAATTAACCCGAGGCCCTTGGGACCTCAACAAAACATGCCAACAAGTCATATATCACCATTCAAACTTAATCAAACCTTTGGAATACTCAAAACAACATCAAAATACCAAATCACCCTCGGATACAAGCCTAAGGATTTCTAAACTTTCAAATTCCGTAAATGATGCCAAAACCTATCAAATCACCTCCGAATGACTTGAAATTCTCCACATACGCCACAAATAAAACTGCGGACCTATTCCAACTTTCGAAATTTTGTTTCGACAGTGATATCAAAATTTCCATTGCCAATCAAGAAATGCAAAATTTTCAATTTCGCCAATTCAAACATAATTCTACCATGAACCTCCAATTACATTTCGGACGCGCTCCCACGTCCAAAATCACCTAACGGACCTAACCAAATCATAAAAATCCAAATTCGAGATTGACTACTAAAAAGTCAAAACTTGGTCAAACCTCTCAAATTTAAAGCCTCAAGCTAAGAATCATTCCATATTTGTTCCAATTAACATGAAAATCAAAACCGGCAATTTACATAAGTGATAATACATCATACGGAGCTAGTCATGCCCGAGAACTGGTGATCCAAGTGCAAATGCTCAAAACGACCGGTTTGGTCGTTACAATATCTTTTAGAATTGATGTAATATAATTGTTGGCACTCATACTTCAATAAAACTAAATGATGTACTTGGTTAAATGTTGAGCTTTTATATCTGATTCAATTTCCACTTAATGTTTTGCTAGTAGTGTACCCATACTATAAATTCTAAATCCATCTCTATTTTGGGCTACCATTTTCCCCGTTCACGTTCGCGTTTTAACTTCACTTCCACATACTATTAGTGTTAAAACAAAATATACAATATAATGTGTAACTGTCCGTAGAAAGAGCGATATTAGTAACCTTAAAAATAAACTGGGTTACATGCACAAATGACTACTAGGTTTGTAGTATATTTTATCTTTAGAAGTGAGTACAAAATATATATATTTCTCTAAAAAGTATATTTGCTTTACATATGCAAACTAAGCACATATATCTTAACGCATACAACTCCACTCAGCTTGGGTGAGAAGTGGTGATGGAATATATACATTTTATTTATATATTTATATACATCACACAATGTATGGCATATGCAGAAAGCAGAAGCGGAGCTAGGATTTGAACCTTATGGGTTCGGGATTATAATCCTTTTAAGTTATTGGGTTCTAAATTAATAATTTATACATATTCATTAGAATTTTTAATATAAATACAGAATTTACACAAAAGCTATTGGGTTCGATCGAACCCACCGCTAATACTGTGGCTCCGCCCCTGACAGAAAGTCCACTTGATTTAACATTTATTACTTTAAGAATTATAATTCGAAAATAAAACGCTACAACTCAATATATCACATCAAGAGCTATCACTATAAGAAAAAGAGGAGAGTGCGGCAAGTAGTCCATATTATATCGTACAATAATCTGTTCCTCTATTTTAAAAGGCACAAGGACGGAGCATTCGTAAATGACATAGGCTTATATATGAGATTTAATTCCGTGAGACTTACGCTTTGATCATTGGGGCTTACGCCCCGGACATGCCTAACACCCAGCGTATTGGGTTTGCCTAATAGAACTTTACGCAATTATGTGTAACTAACCTTATAAATCCTCAAATTTTCTTAATAAATAGTTGACTATTCAAAAGTACTTTTTTTCTTAATCGTAAATCATTAAGTTGAGAGTATTTTGTGTTATAAATAAGATAAAAATTATTGCATGTTATCCACTAAGGTTGCTATAATAGTTAATTTTAAATAGATATTTTATTTAAAAAGTATTTATTTATTAACTTTTGTTTGTCTTTACTATATAATCATTCACAACTTTTTCATAATTATTTTCTTCACGTTTACGAGATACAATACCTATTAATGTAATAGCTCAGTATTAGCTAGTAACTATTTGACAAATAACTAGTTGGCATGGTACCGTGTGGTCAATTTATGTCTCACTTTATTTACTTGTTCAAACTTAAAAATAAAAGATGCTAGAGAATCATATTTAAATTGTGAATTATATTTTTATATAAATTCTCTTTCAAATAGAAAGCATATTACATAAAAGGAATATTTAAGAAAAACATCAAATTATAATATCGAAGTTCTTTTAAGATTTATTACTCCTTAAGAGATACATATTAGATTTTATATTAAATACATTACTTTTGATGTTTCAGTTGTAACACCGTTGCAACTAATTTGCGATATTCGTCATACTTTTCATATCATTCATAGTTTAATTGTAAATATTTTAAGTAGATTATTTATTTTAATTTTATGATTTTAATGTAAATTTAATGATTATCTTTATTTTATACTATCTTAAAATTCTTGAAATTAGTAAAATTAAAGATCCATGATACTTACGCCCCGTGTCTCAGGGCTTACGCCTCGCCTCGTCAAAGGTAAAATGTCTCGCTTCACGCCCCCACCTTTTAAAACATTGAACTGACATCCAGAATTACAAATACAAAGGCTCGAGTCAATTATTCCCCCAATTTCATTATATGTAACATTTTTTCCCTTTTAAATATGTTTAAAAAAGAATTAAAAGTAATTTCATTTATTTTATCTTTAATAAAATAATTTAATTATAGATACAAAGTTGTTGTAGCATGTTTTAGATTGCCAATATATATTAAAATTTTCTTGAATTTCATGTTCAGCCAAATACTATCACACGAACCAGAATGGAGGAGTGCGTATCTTAAAGAGCTTCACGGTTGCTGAATGTACTAAAAGTATTCTTACAACATGTGTTTCAAAATATGTTATGACATTTATATGACCACAAAAATATAACATTAATTAATAAAATAAAATTTAAAGTCAGTGAATTTGTCAAATATAAAATAGTGTCATACCTTGCATAACAGACTAAAAATAGAAGTGTCACATATAACACATTATGGAGTTTTTAGTAGTAGTTCATGAGACCTCGAATTCCCACGTTCCAGCGTGCATTATGCCAACAGGTCTTTTGTACTGAGGACGACCTATGAGATGGTTTGAACCGGTTCTCAAACCTGTGAATTTTTCAAAAGAGACACTAAAAATATAAAAATTAAACCTACAATATACATCATTTATATCAATTTTTTGGCTCTTTAAATATTACATCCACCTCTATTGTAACGACCCGACCGGTCGTTTTAGAAAATTACGCCTCAATCCCCAATTTAGCTATTTCTCTAAGCTCATTTCTGCTATTGTGGTTTGCCGGGAGAGTCGGTTCTGAAATTTGGAGCATTTTGGGACACTTAGTCCCTAAATGAGAACTTTAAAGTTAGAAAATGGTCCGTAGTCGGAACAGTGTTAAGACGACCTCAGAACGGAAATCTGATGGTTCAATTAGCTCCGTTAGGTGATTTCGGGGTTGGGAGCGCGTTCGGAATGTATTTTCGAGGTCCGTAGCTCAATTAGGCTTGAAATGCCGAAGTTTGAAATTTTGGCGAATCTGAACGATATGTGAGATTTTGATCCGGGGGTCGGAATGGAATTCCGACAATTCCTGTAGCTTCGTTATGTGATTTTGGATATGTTCGCAAATTTTCAGGTCATTCGGACGTCGTTTGGTCGGGTTTTAGATCGAATGTGCAATTCGGAAAGTTTTAAGAAATTTAGGCTTGAATTCGATGTGAATTATGGGTTTTGATGTTGTTAGACGTGTTTTTATGATTGGAATAAGTTTGTATCGTGTTTTGGAGTATGTTGGTGGTTTTTGTTGGGGTCCCGGGAGCCTCGGGATGAATTCGGGGGTCCAAACGGACCAATTTATGCCAAAAGGCACTGCTGTTTCTGCTGCAATAATTGCAGAGCAATTTTGCTCTCCGCGATCGCGGAGATGGCCATGCGATCGCGTAAGGGAAAAACCCTGAGCTCTGCGATCGCGAAGTGAGGCGTGTGATCGCGTAAGTCTGGGAGTTTAAGCATCGCGATCGCGTGAGGTAGTATGCGATCGCGTAGGGTAGTTTGGGGAGCTGGCCGAGTTTGTTCTTCGCGATCGCGCTCGTGTCATTGCGATCGTGCAGGGTCACTGAGTTGTTCACTGCGATTGCGTCCAAGACCACGCGATTGCGTAGAGGAAAAATAGGCCGCCCAGGATTTTGTGCATCGCGATCGCGAGCCCAGTGCTGCGATCGTGTAGAGTTAATTGGCCTGGCAGTGACTTTAAGTCCAGAACATTTCAGTCGCGGCCTAACACACAAAAACCTCCATTGTTGAGCTCCAAGAGAGGAAATTGAAGGGAAAACGCTGGGATATCATCGGGGGTAAGTTTCTTGACCTTAATTCGATAGTTTATCATGAAATCCGTGATTATTTCACTGAAAATGAAAGATTAAAGGTGGGTTTGAGCCCTAGGCCTAAATTTTAGAAAACCTTTGATTTGAATGGGCAAACGAAGTCCGATTTCGATAAAATTTATATGCACGGACTCGTATTGAGATAAGGAACCCGAGTATATAACTTTCGTGATTTTTCGATAAGCGTACCGAAAGTCGAATTTTGACAACTTGTGGGTTTTGGTGTATTTTGAGTTGTTTTGATTGGGTAATGCCCAATTGGCATATTTTGATGTGATTCTATGATTTTTATCAGATACTACACCTGTGGAGGCCGACATCTGCGGCAAGAAGTTGTCTCTTAGCGGTTTTGTACCGGAGTCGAGGTAAGTGGCTTGTCTAATGTCACGACCCTAGTTCACCAATTGTGAACATGTCGTGATGGCACCCAGTCCCCACGACTAGGTAAGCCTAACACGTTGCGGAATCTATAAGTTGTAAATACTTAAATAAGAAACAGCGGAAAATAACATAAAAGATATGTAATCCGTGCCGCTTGGCACATACATCCGTCACACAATAAATAAAACACTACCAAGATCCGGAACCCCACGGTAACACAGACTAAAAGAGAAATACAACTGTGGCTCTATGTGTAAAGAGTATCTAACAACGAAATGAAGAAAAATGTCAACTAGTAATACTAGAATAGAAGGGAAGCCTCCGGATCCGCGGACGTAGCAGATCATACCTCGAAGTCTCCCAGAAAACTCCTAGATCACCGGTAGTGCGTCTGATCAGATGGACCTGGATCTGCACAATAAAAGTGTGTAGAAGAGTAGCATGAGTACACCACGGCGGTACTCGGCAAGTGCCAAGCCTAACCTTGATGGAGTAGTGACGAGGAAGGTCAGGGCCCTACTGAGAAATAATAATAATATGATGATAACAAAATAAACAGTTTAACATATAATAACAATAATTTCCGAAATAACAACATTACGATGTTTACTGAAATTGTCTACAATCAAGCTAATAACAAATAACCAACTCAAATAAACGAATCCAAGATCTGTGGGAATTGAACCCACAGTCCCATTCTCAGTACCTCTGGGTCTCCGGGAATCGAACTCGCAGCCCATGTCTCAATAATATCTCAATAACTCAGGATCTCCGGGAATCGAACCCGCAGTCCCTACCCATAAGTCAGGATCTCGGGAATCGAACCCGTAGTCCTCATTTCAATAATCTCAGGATCTCGGAAATCGAACCCGTAGTCCATATTTCAATAATCTCAGGATCTCGGGAATCGAACCCGTAGTCCACATTTCAATAATCTCAGGATCTCGGGAATCGAACCCATAGTCCACATTTCAATAATCTCAGGATCTCGGGAATCGAACCCGTAGTCTACATTTCAATAATCTCAGGATCTCGGGAATCAAATCCGTAGTCCACATTTCAATAATCTTAGGATCTCGGGAATCGAACCCGTAGTCCACATTTCAATAATCTCAGGATCTCGGGAATCGAACCCGTAGTCCACATTTCAATAATCTCAGGATCTCGGGAATCGAACCCGTAGTCCATAACTACAGCAAGTAAAGGAATACACAGAGAGAAGTATAATATGCTTAATGATAACTTCGCCGATGAACAGCGCCAACGATTACCAAGAAAACTCAAGTAAGTCAATTAAGCAACTAGACGGTTAGATTCTATCTAATCATGCTTTTCTAACTACTACCGGGTAGGAATATCGAATTTAACAAGCTAAAAACAGTAATATACTCATTGAACATTTTGAGTAAAGTATGTGTTCAACAACCAGCGCATGTACACGCCCGTCACCTCGCGTACAAGGCATTTAAAGTATCACAATAATATCCTAGGGGTGAAAGTCCCCCACACGAAGTTAGACAAGTCACTTACCTCAATTCCGGTACGAAACCGCTAAGAAATAACCCTCTTGCCGCGAATGTCGGCCTCCACAAGTGTAGAATCTGATAAAAATCAATAGAATCACATCAAAATAGGCCAATTGGGCATTACCCAATCAAATTAACTCAGAATTCACCAAAACCCACAAGTTGCCAAAACCCGACTTTCGGTACGCTTATCGAAAAATCACGAAAGTTATATATTCGGAACCTTTGTCTCAATACGAGTCTAAGCATATAAAGTTTATCAAATTCGGACTCCATTTGCCCACTCAAAACCTTGATTTTCTAAAGGTTTTGGTCTAGGGTGAAAACCCCCATTAATTACCCCAATTTCCTCCATTTTCATGAAAAACTTACATAATATTATCAACAACAATCATAATTGGAGTCCATAATTGATTACCTGAAGAAACCCCTTGAATCTCCCTTCAAAATCGCCCAAATCGCCCCTTAAGCCGAGCCCTCAAAGTTTGGAAATGTTTCTGAAATTTCTAACTTCCGACATAATTAACTCCCTGCGATTTCCGCTTCTGCGGACAAAATTCCGCTTCTGCGGATCCGCTTCCGCGACAAAATGTCGCTTTTGCGAAGTCTAGGCCTGGCCGGCCCAATCCGCTTCTGCGAGAAAAGGACCGCTTCCGCGCGTCCGCTTCCGCGATTGGACAGCCGCTCCTGCGATCCTTCCCGCTTCTGCGATCAGAGGTCCGCTTCTGCGGACTCGCTTAAGCGGATTTCCCCTCCGCTCCTGCGTTTCTCACTCCCCGACCCAAGGTCGCTTCTGCGACGATGCTTCCGCACCCGCGACTCCGCCTCAGCGGAATGGGATCCGCCTCTGCGAACCCAGGCGCTCCTGCGCCCCAAGTTCCGCTTCCGCGGACTCGCCTCTGCGGTTCCATTTCCGCAGGGGCAAAAACGACAGAGCCAGAATTCCTAAACCTGCAATTTCCATGATTTTCTCCCGTTTAACCATCCGAAACCACCCCGAGGCCCCCGGACCTCATCCAAACACACCAACACATCCTAATACCTTATTCGAACTTGTTCCAATCCTTAAAACGCATCTAACAACATCAAAACCCATAATTCACATCGATTCAAGCCTAAATTTCTTAAAACTTTCCGAATTGCACATTCGATCTAAAACCCGACCAAACGACGTCCGAATGACCTGAAAATTTTGCGGACATATCCAAAATCACATAACGAAGCTACAGAAATTGTCGGAATTCCATTCCGACCCTCGGATCAAAATCTCACCTATCGTTCGGATTCGCCAAAATTTCAACCTTCGGCATTTCAAGCCTAATTGAGCTACGGACCTCCAAAATACATTCCGAACGCGCTCCCAACCCCGAAATCACCTAACGGAGCTAATGGAACCATCGGATTTCCGTTCCGAGATCGTCTTAACACTGTTCCGGCTACGGACCGTTTTCTAGCTTCAAAGCTCTTATTTAGGGACTAAGTGTCCCAAAATGCTCAAATTTTCGAAACCGACTCTCCCGGCAACCCACAATAGCAGAAATGAACTTAGGGGAATAGCTAAATTAGGGATTGGGGCACAATTTTCTAAAACAACCGGTCGGGTCGTTACATCTAACCTCGTGTGGGGGAACCTTTACCCCTAGGATGTTATGTAATAGTTTAAATGCCTTGTACGCGAGGTGACGGGAGTGTACATGCGCTAGTTTTTGTAACTCACTTTACCTGAATTGTCCAATTTGTGATATTCCTGTTCTTAGTTTATTAAGCTGTGATATTTACTTGGTATTCGTTAGGGAAGCATGATTAGGTAGAATTTATCTGTCTAATTGCCTAACTGTCCTACTTGAACTTCTTGATAATTGTTGGCACTACTCCTCGGTGAAGTTGTAGTAAAGCATATTATGTTTTCTGCGTGCGTTTTCTTTATTTGTGGTGTTAGTGGACTGCGGGTTCAATTTCCGGAGATCCCAGGGTTGTGGGTTAGATTCCCAAAGACCCGAATTGCTATTGTTTGTGTACTGCGGGTTCAATTCCCAGAGATCCAAGGGCCGTGGGTTCGATTCCCGGAGACCCGGAGTTTATTGATATATTATTAGTAGGGACTGCGGGTTCGATTCCCGGAGATCCTGAGTTATTGGTAGGGACTGCGGGTTCGATTCCCGGAGATCCTGAGTTATTGATAGGGACTGCGGGTTCGATTCCCGGAGATCCTGAGTTATTGGTAGGGATTCCCGGAGATCCTGAGCTATTGATATATCATTGAGACATGGGCTGCGGGTTCGATTCCCGGAGACCCAGGGGTACTGTTGATGGGACTGTGGGTTCAATTCCCACAGGTCCTAGACTTATTAATTGAGATTGTTACTTGTTGTTAGCTTAATTGTAGACGGTTGCAGTAATCACTTTATTGTTGTTATTTCGGAATTATTATCATTTAAACTGCTTATTATTGTTATTATCATTTTGTAATTATTTTCTCTCAGTAGGGCCCTGACCTTCCTCATCACTACTCCATCGAGGTTAGGCTTGGCACTTACTGAGTATCGCCATGGTGTACTCATGCTACTCTTCCGCACACTTTTGTTGTGCGGATCCAGGTACATCAGGACATGCCCATACTAGGTAATTCAGCAGTACATTTGGAGACCTCGAGGTATGATCTGCTACGTCCACGGATCCGGAGGCTTTCCTTCTATTCTGATAGTATTAGCGGACATTTTTTTTCCTTCATTTCATTGTTAGATACTCTTTACACATAGAGCCACAGTTGTATACTCTCTTTTAGTCTGTGTTACCCGTGGGATTTCGGATCTTGTTGGTGTTTTATACAGTGTGTTTGATGGATGTATGTGCCAAGCGGCACGGATTACATTTCTTCTTATACTATTTTTCCGCTATTTCTTATTTAATATTCATAACTTGTATATTCCGCAATGTGTTAGGCTTACCTAGTCGTGGGGACTGGGTGCCATCATGACATGTTCATGATTGGTGAACTAGGATCGTGACAAGTTGGTATCAAAGCTCTAGGTTCATAGGAGTCATGGGACACAGACCGGTTACTTAGAGTCTCGATGATCGATATGGAGACGTCTGTATTTATCTACGAGAGGCTATGTAACTGTTTAGGAAACTCTTCAATTCTTTGAATTCCTTATCGTGCGCCATTTATTCAGTATGAGCCTATGTCATATGTTCTTTTGCATCCACTCGTGTATTGAAATTGCGCACTCGGTATCAAGTATGCGCCGATGGTTCGTGACGCTGCAGAGAGATCTCAAGGGAGTCAAGAATTTACTCAACCATTGTTACCGCGTGTCATCCATATTGATAATGCAAGAGAATTGAGAGATCTTCAATTGTGCCCACTGGGGTGCACTAGGTTCTGACATGCGGTTGATAAGTACGATCTTGAGAAGGTTACTTAACTGCCTAATCGTCACGATAATAGTAGAATCACAAGGTGGATATAGATCTAAAGATAGTTTGTGGTAAGAAAGACTATATGGTTCATATGAGATATCTATTTAGCGAAGGATTCAGCCAGAGTTTAACTATCTTAAGAAAGACATGTACCAAATGAATGTCTTGGACTGTCTTATGATGAAGATGTACAAATGATAACGGCTATTGTCATGGATTAGCAAGATGTATCTTAAGGCTTTGTGTCAAGTGAAAAGGATTTCACTATCAACGATCTAATTATGGGTCATGTGTCATATCATATTTGCCCTGCGATGTATTTAGGTGCTATTCAAAAGTTCTTGAAAACTTGTGGATGGGCAAGAGTTGAGGCTCGTATGGTATAATGTTGGGACTTTTGATGTTCCTGTGTCCCTAATTCTACATTTTTATTATCAGCATGGAAATATTCGACGAAGGCTACATGGTGCTTCGTAGGCGTGTGAGAATCATAGTATGTTTTAAGATGTCGTTGGAAGAGAATGCTCGGTGCATGGAGCGGGATGATGTTTGGTTGTATTGGAATGAGGTCATACCCTATGGTGTTAGAGTGCTAATAGAGCACAGGTGGTTATATTCATTGGATCAAGTGAGTTGCAGTTGAATAATAGTAAATGACTTGAGAGAATGGTTCTAATGTGTTCGAGAGTCGTGTAATAGTGGCTTTGGGCTAAGTGGGAGAGTCCCACCGCTTAAGATTGGGTCGCATAGTTAATTACCTGTGTGAATTCTGGATACTAGCGTATTATTGTGCTATTGCAGCCACGGAAAAAAGGCCATGAGTGGCAATTTGAGTATATATATTATTGAATGCATGTTATGGGTAGCCTTACTGGCTCGTGTTCAAACTTGAGGAAAGATTCATGATTTATGCCTCGTATAGGTGCAGGCTTCGCAGGACGTGGTTCCGCTGGGGGCTTTATCGAGAGGGTATTCATAGGTTATAAAATTCAGTAGAGTTAGTTGCGTACTGGGGCAAGCCAGGGCCGAATGGCTCTCAATAGCGATTCTAGGGAATTCAAGAGGTAAAGTGTGGTGCCTGATAATTCTGAGTCTATAAGTACAGTTGAGGCTCAAGCTTTTGAAACAACTTATGAAAAAAAAGGCACAAAACAATCTATGATGTTCGACTTGTGGTGTAGTATTTGAGAGATATGAAATGGTCGTCGTTCTTGAGATAGCATGGCCTCATGATTTAAGGTCACTCGGGGTAGGTGCGGTTGGAATAAGTTAGGTATTGAAGGAAGATATTAACATTTCTAAGACAATCAAGGATAACCTGGAAGGAAGTAGGTTGATTAGCCATAGTTGAGTTGGCATATTGGTGTCAGTGATCGGTTCATGCAGCGTGATCGAGTTATACATGTGATTTGTCGCGGTGCATTTGAGGCTTATCGGCCGCAGTGATTGATGTTACTCTGAAGTATTCTTCTACTAGGGCCTGTTATGAGTAGGCGGGTCTTGGAAAGGGCTATGATGGCTTGGACCACTACTTAGAGATTGGCATATTCGATGGTTAGGAGAATTCGCCATATGTTGTTATAGTTCTCCTGAAGGGAGTTAAATGGAAAGTCTTATGTGATGAAGTATTAGCCTATCATCAGTTCTAGAGTTGTGATGGAAATTGTGTCTATCGTATATCGGCACGCGAGGTGCAGTGAGTAGTATGAAATTTGAAGTAAGGACCAAGGTCGCAGTTTGGTCAATAAATGTAATATAAAGAGCTCGGATGAGCAGGAAGGGGGTTTTAGTATTTTGAGCAAGATGCGTATTAACGTCAGTATCACTTGAGATCGGTATTCTATGAGAAAGGCTTTGCATCCCGGTTAGGGACTCATGATCGCTTTTCAGTGTTAGTGCAGCCGGTGGGTTGAATGTGCAGGCCCGTTTAATTATTCGGAAGATGGTGTGAGATTGACCCACAAGAAGATTGTATAGGTGTGACTTGCAGCCACTTGATTGGTTAGAAATTTATACCAAGTATGAGGATCTTGGTGATATCATCCATTTGAGAATTTATGCCTGGAGGGCACTCTACTTATTAGGTTATAGACCTGTGAAATACTATTGACTTAGCTTGGCACGACCAGGATAGACTTAAGGTCGGTGGATAGATTTAAATGTGGAAGTGAGCCTTGCGTCAGGCCAGTTATGTTTCTTCCAGCAATGCGCCCTTTTATGGAGGGATAGTCGCGGTCTTATTTTCGCGGTTAGTTAATTCATGTAAAGATATATTGCACCGTATGAGTGTGAGACGGCTTGGTAAGTTCCTTATGTGTTGGGGTTCCGCTCATCGATGATGTTATATGAGCATGATGGCTCTTGAGAGTCAGATCTTATATCGCACCACAGTTGTGCTTGAGTTTGTAGCCTATAGCGCTATATGTTTCATTGTGTCTGATATCATGCACCTTAGTGTGCTTATGATCGATATTCAGTATTTTGATGTGATGAGCTATTTAGCTCGACATATGATTCCTTGTATGAGTTTATATTGTTGGGATCGGGTGGCACACCTCCATGGATATATTGTTGGGATCGGGTGGCACGCCGCCATGGTTATATTGTTGGGATCGGGTTGCACGCCGCAATAATGTGATGTTTATTTCAGTGTCTATAATTGCTTTTATGTGTTTTGTTTCCAATTTTCTGAGGAGGTCCATGTTAATGTGAGAGTTGAATAGTTCTCTCTAGTGTTCGCCTTCCTTTGTATCACGTACGAATTAGTGGATTACTAGCACGTTGTGTCATCTTGTGGGGATTTTGATTATGTCTGATGTGGCTTATCGCCTGAGCAGTTCGTATTGGGTGAGATGAGATTATGTGATTTGGGGTCAGTGCAAACTGATTATATGAAATATATTATAGAGGAAAGGATCATCCTCTGGTTTAGGACAAGGTAATGGATCTTGTCAGGAGTATAGACCCAATGAATTGTTGACTCAGTAGTTGGTTATGGATATCGGGACATCTCTTCCGTCGTGTCAGTATTGTAAAAGTTAGAACGAGACCTATGTAGATCGTGAGGTGCAATGGGAGCATCTGATCCGTTGAATTTTTGGCTAATTCGATCATAAAATATTATCGTGGTCCTGTGGATTTTGTGTTGCAAGGTAAGAATCCAGCAAGGTTATGCAGTCATGTTTGAGGACGGCGTTTGAGGAATATTGAGTGATCTCTTGATGAAAACAAGCCTGACACAGAATTTCCGGATGTTGGAATTAGGCTCTAAGACTTAATTGTTTAAACAAGAGGGAATACCTTCAGATATATCATGCTAATGTGCTCAGCTGAGTCCTAGATTTATTGGCCCTTTTGAGATTTTGAGGCATGTTGGGGAGGTTGCTTATGAGTTGGCCTTACCTCCAGCCTAGCCGGAGTCCATCCGTATTTCATGTCTCTATGCTCCGGAGGTACCACGGTGACCCGTCACATGTGTTGGATTTCACTTCTGTTCAGCTAGACGAGGATCTGTCTTATGTTGAGGAGCCAGTAGCCATTCTAGACAGGCAAGTCAGGAAGCTAAGGTCAAAGAACATCGCTTCGGTAAAGGTTCAGTGGCGGGGTCAGCCAGGTCGAGGGGGAAACTTGGGAGACCGATCAGGATATGCGCAGCCAGTACCTCCATCTTTTCACCACTCCAGGTGTGTTTTCTATGCTCGTTCGAGGACGAACGAATCTTTAAGTGTGAAAAGATGTAACGACCCAGCCGGTCGTTTTAGAAAATTATGCCCCAATCCCCAATTTAGCTGTTTCCCTAAGTTCATTTCTGCTATTGTGGTTTGCCGGGAGAGTCGGTTCTGAAATTTGGAGCATTTTGGGACACTTAGTCCCTAAATGAGAACTTTAAAGTTAGAAAATGGTCTGTAGTCGGAACAGTATTAAGACGGCCTCAGAAAGGAAATCCGATGGTTCCATTAGCTTCGTTAGGTGATTTCGGGGTTGGGAGCACGTTCGGAATGTATTTTGGAGGTACATAGCTCAATTAGGCTTGAAATGCCGAAGTTTGAAATTTTGGCGAATCCGAACGATAGGTGAGATTTTGATTCGGCGATCAGAACGGAATTCCGACAATTTCTGTAGCTTCATTATGTGATTTTGGATATGTTCACAAAATTTCAGGTCATTCGGACGCCGTTTGTTCGGGTTTTAGATCGAATGTGCAATTCGGAAAGTTTTAAGAAATTTAGGCTTGAGTTCGATGTGAATTATGGGTTTTGATGTTGTTAGATGTGTTTTTATGATTGGAATAAGTTCGTATCGTGTTTTGGAGTATGTTGGTGGTTTTCGTTGGGGTCCTGGGAGCCTCGGGATGAATTCGGGGGTCCAAACGGACCAATTTATGCCAAAAGGCACTACTGTTTCTGCTGCAATAATTGCAGAGCAATTTTGCTCTCCGCGATCGCGAAGATGGCCATGCGATCGCGTAAGGGAAAAACCCTGAGCTCTGCAATCGCGAAGTGAGGTGTGCGATCGCGTAAGTCTGGGAGTTTAAGCATCGCGATCGCGTGAGGTAGTATGCGATCACGTAGGGTAGTTTGGGGAGCCGGCCGAGTTTGTTCTTCGCGATCGCGTTCGTGTCATTGCGATCGCGTAGGGTCGCTGAGTTGTTCACTGCGATTGCGTCCAGGACCACGCGATCGCGTAGAGGAAAAATAGGACGCCCAGGATTTTGTGCATCGCGATCGCAAGCCCAGTGCTGCGATCGCGTAGAGTTAATTGGCCTGGCAGTGACTTTCAGTCCAGAACATTTCAGTCGCGGCCTAGCACACAAAAACCTCCATTGTTGAGCTCCAAGAGAGGAAATTGAAGGGGAAATGCTGGGATATCATCGGGGGTAAGTTTCTTGACCATAATTCGTTAGTTTATCATGAAATCCGTGATTATTTCACTGAAAATGGAAGATTAAAGGTGGGTTTGAGCCCTAGGCCTAAATTTTAGAAAACCTTTGATTTGAATGGGCAAACGAAGTCCGATTTCGATAAAATTTATATGCACGGACTCGTATTGAGATAAGGAACCCGAGTATATAACTTTCGTGATTTTTCGATAAGCGTACCGAAAGTCAGGTTTTGGCAACTTGTGGGTTTTGGTGTATTTTGAGTTATTTTGTTTGGGTAATGCCCAATTGGCCTATTTTAATGTGATTCTATTGATTTTTATCAGATACTACACCTGTGGAGGCCGACATCCACGTCAAGAGAGTTGTCTCTTAGCGGTTTTGTACCGGAGTCGAGGTAAGTGGCTTGTCTAACCTCGTGTGGGGGAACCTTTACCCCTAGGATGTTATGTGGTAGTTTAAATGCATTGTACGCGAGGTGACGGGCGCGTACATGCGCTAGTTATTGTAACTCACTTTACTTGAATTGTCCAATTCGTGATATTCATGTTCTTAGTTTCTTAAGTTGTGATATTTACCTGGTATTCGTTAGGGAAGCATGATTAGGTAGAATTTATCTGTCTAATTGCCTAACTGTCCTACTTGAACTTCTTGATAATTGTTGGCACTAGTCCTCAGTTAAGTTGTAGTTAAGCATATTATGTTTTCTGTGTGCGTTTTCTTTATTTGTGGTGTTTGTGGACTGCGGGTTCAATTCCCGGAGATCCCAGGGCTGTGGGTTCGATTCCCAGAGACCCGGATTGCTATTGTTTGTGGACTGCGGGTTCAATTCCCGGAGATCCAAGGGCTGCGGGTTCGATTCCCGGAGACCCGAAGTTTATTGATATATTATTGGTAGGGATTGCGGGTTCGATTCCCGAGATCCTGAGTTATTGGTAGGGACTGCGGGTTCGATTCCCGAGATCCTGAGTTATTGGTAGGGACTGCGGGTTCGATTCCCGGAGATCCTGAGTTATTGATTATTTATTGAGACATGGGTTGCGGGAGATCCTGAGTTATTGGTAGGGACTGCGGGTTTGATTCCCGGAGATCCTGAGTTATTGGTAGGGACTGTGGGTTCGATTCCCAGAGATCCTGAGTTATTGATTGAGTTGTTACTTGCTGTTATTTAATTGTAGACGGTTGCAGTAATCATTTTATTATTGTATTTCCAAAGTTATTATCACCTAAACTGCTTATTATTGTTATTATCATTTTGTAATTGTTTTCTCTCAGTAGGGCCCTGACCTTCCTCGTCACTACTCCATCGAGGTTAGGCTTGGCACTTACTGAGTACCGCCGTGGTGTACTCATGCTACTCTTCTGTACACTTTTGTTGTGCAGATCCAGGTACGTCAGGACAGACTCATACTAGGTGATTCAGCAGCTCTTTGGGAGACCTCGAGGTATGATCTGCTACGTCCGCGGATCCAGAGGCTTTCCTTCTATTCTGATAGTATTAGCGGAAATTATTTTTCCTTCATTTCGTTGTTAGATACTCTTTACACATAGAGCCACAGTTGTATACTCTCTTTTAGTCTGTGTTACCCGTGGGATTCCGGATCTTGGTGGTGTTTTATACAGTGTGTTTGACTGATGTATGTGCCAAGCGGCACGGATTACATTTCTTCTTATACTATTTTTCCGCTATTTCTTATTTAATGTTCATAACTTGTATATTCCGCAACGTGTTAGGCTTACCTAATCGTGGGGACTGGGTGCTATCACGACATGTTCACAATTGGTGAACTAGGGTCATGACATCTATCAACTGCCCTAATGATGTTTAGGGTCAGGTCCTCCGGGGCTTAACTGATTCATATCATACTTGATTATAGCATGTTTCAATCTTTCCCTTAATATTTCTCGGGCGGTTTCCATCATTGTCTCCCGTCTTCTTTGTGAAAATAATGGCTGGAGCGGGCGACTTATAAAGGCAGGACACGAAACCAAAATAAGAATGAAGCAGAACCAAATCTTAAAACTAGCCATTCTTTGAGATAAAGTTTTCAGAAATAAGAAACCTTATCTATCTCTTATTCGAACTAGCCACCCCTTGAAAATCGCAATTCCATGAAATGTTGATGTCTATTAGGATATGTTTGGAGTTTATAAAGGCCCTTATGATACTAAATTTCATGATATTTAATTAATTAGAAGCGTCAAGTAGCACAAGTATGCGGCGAAGATGAAAATTATGTTATTACACTTTATTTGTAAAATAATTCTAGAAATATAAATAAATATAAACTAGAATATGCATAAACAGAAATGAAGAAACCAATCCACTGAATTCACAGTGTTTCCTTAACGAATTTAATCCCCTCCTACTACCGCAAGGTTATGGATTATTTCCTCTCAGGATAGAACGAATTACACACTGGTGTAGTGGTACTTCAAACACCAGTGTTTCAGCGAACACAAAGTTCGGTAGCAAATCACACTTACTTTTTGCTTTGTTTGATGCCAAAATTATGCAGAAGAAAGGAGGAGAAACTCAGAAAATTCGTAGTGAAATTCTGAGTAGAATAGTGTTGTATTTATAACCAAAAGTTGGGCTGAAATCTTAAGAGTCTCTTCAGAATGGTTGTTTCTGCAAAACTGCCACAACATAAATGCCATTACATAAAAGGTTATTACACAATAATAAAGAGGGAAAATAAAGAGGAAAATTGAAGAGGGTAGTTACTTTTTTGTTACAAAAACACAAAAACAGATTGAATTTAATATTAATATTTTAATATTAATATTCTGTTATTAAAATAAATATTTAACAATATTTCTGTTAATATTTTACTATTAACAAATAAATTTGGTCCAAAAATTTAATCAATCGATCGATCATTTGACCAAATCCAAATTCAAATCCAAATCCAAATCCGAATCCGAATCCAAAGCCCAAGCCAAAATCGAAGCCGTAGCCGAAGCCGAGTCGAGCCGAGCCGAGCCGAGCAAGCGACGACGACGACGGCGCGAGGCTCGCTTTCTTCTCAACTTTTTAAGAGCTAGAAGAAGAGAAATTGCTTATACACCCATAAAAAACCTCTTCCTCTTCCAATATGGGACAATGCTCATTTTCCAAGGAGGGGGAACTTGAAATTTCACTCAAATTTTTTTTATTTCCCTCTATTCCCATTCACCCTCTTTTAACTATTTAATATATTAATTAAATATATTAAAACCCCAACAATTCCCCACATGAATGGGGAATGGCTATAGCACGGAAGTATGCATGAAAAACTATGTGATTCGCAAGTAAGGATTAATTGCATATGGATAAGTAGGTTTCCCTTTGAACTTTCCGTAGTGAACTTATATCGGATATACTCGATCAATCGGTAGATTTAATATCTTTGAACCGTCTAACTTTGATGTATACCTAGACAACCACAAGTCACACAACCAACCCTTAACCGTCTTTGGTTCTCATTGTTGTGTTCGTTTCAGCCATGAACACCGCCTGAGGTTTCATAAGTGCATAGAGAACTGGCCTTACAAAACTCTCCTTGAAGCGGCTAACACTTCACATTTACATAGGTGATTCCTAAACGTGTCATCCCGTAGATACACTATTTGATATACCCCGTATCAAATTTAGAAATCATTAAAAAGCCTTAATGTTTTATCCTTTGTACTGAACATTGTCTTATACGAGAATGGACCAAAGGTTTATTTGACAATGTTGAACCGTCATTAATGACTTTGTTTGATCTCCTTGAACCTAGATCTTGGGATCTCCAGTCTTCTATGTAGAGTTACTGCCACTATGACTTGTTCTCGGCCACAGTCTCATTCCTCTTGATGATTTCTCAACTACATCTCTAGTTAGGCCTTTTGTAAGTGCATCCGCCACATTATCACTTGACTTTACATATTCAATCGTGATAATTCCTCTTCAGCCAAATACTATCACACGAACCAGAATGGAGGAGTGCGTATCTTAAAGAGCTTCACGGTTGCTGAATGTACTAAAAGTATTCTTACAACATGTGTTTCAAAATATGTTATGACATTTATATGACCACAAAAATATAACATTAATTAATAAAATAAAATTTAAAGTCAGTGAATTTGTCAAATATAAAATAGTGTCATACCTTGCATAACAGACTAAAAATAGAAGTGTCACATATAACACATTATGGAGTTTTTAGAACTGCCCTAATGATGTTTAGGGTCAGGTCCTCCGGGGCTTAACTGATTCATATCATACTTGATTATAGCATGTTTCAATCTTTCCCTTAATATTTCTCGGGCGGTTTCCATCATTGTCTCCCGTCTTCTTTGTGAAAATAATGGCTGGAGCGGGCGACTTATAAAGGCAGGACACGAAACCAAAATAAGAATGAAGCAGAACCAAATCTTAAAACTAGCCATTCTTTGAGATAAAGTTTTCAGAAATAAGAAACCTTATCTATCTCTTATTCGAACTAGCCACCCCTTGAAAATCGCAATTCCATGAAATGTTGATGTCTATTAGGATATGTTTGGAGTTTATAAAGGCCCTTATGATACTAAATTTCATGATATTTAATTAATTAGAAGCGTCAAGTAGCACAAGTATGCGGCGAAGATGAAAATTATGTTATTACACTTTATTTGTAAAATAATTCTAGAAATATAAATAAATATAAACTAGAATATGCATAAACAGAAATGAAGAAACCAATCCACTGAATTCACAGTGTTTCCTTAACGAATTTAATCCCCTCCTACTACCGCAAGGTTATGGATTATTTCCTCTCAGGATAGAACGAATTACACACTGGTGTAGTGGTACTTCAAACACCAGTGTTTCAGCGAACACAAAGTTCGGTAGCAAATCACACTTACTTTTTGCTTTGTTTGATGCCAAAATTATGCAGAAGAAAGGAGGAGAAACTCAGAAAATTCGTAGTGAAATTCTGAGTAGAATAGTGTTGTATTTATAACCAAAAGTTGGGCTGAAATCTTAAGAGTCTCTTCAGAATGGTTGTTTCTGCAAAACTGCCACAACATAAATGCCATTACATAAAAGGTTATTACACAATAATAAAGAGGGAAAATAAAGAGGAAAATTGAAGAGGGTAGTTACTTTTTTGTTACAAAAACACAAAAACAGATTGAATTTAATATTAATATTTTAATATTAATATTCTGTTATTAAAATAAATATTTAACAATATTTCTGTTAATATTTTACTATTAACAAATAAATTTGGTCCAAAAATTTAATCAATCGATCGATCATTTGACCAAATCCAAATTCAAATCCAAATCCAAATCCGAATCCGAATCCAAAGCCCAAGCCAAAATCGAAGCCGTAGCCGAAGCCGAGTCGAGCCGAGCCGAGCCGAGCAAGCGACGACGACGACGGCGCGAGGCTCGCTTTCTTCTCAACTTTTTAAGAGCTAGAAGAAGAGAAATTGCTTATACACCCATAAAAAACCTCTTCCTCTTCCAATATGGGACAATGCTCATTTTCCAAGGAGGGGGAACTTGAAATTTCACTCAAATTTTTTTTATTTCCCTCTATTCCCATTCACCCTCTTTTAACTATTTAATATATTAATTAAATATATTAAAACCCCAACAATTCCCCACATGAATGGGGAATGGCTATAGCACGGAAGTATGCATGAAAAACTATGTGATTCGCAAGTAAGGATTAATTGCATATGGATAAGTAGGTTTCCCTTTGAACTTTCCGTAGTGAACTTATATCGGATATACTCGATCAATCGGTAGATTTAATATCTTTGAACCGTCTAACTTTGATGTATACCTAGACAACCACAAGTCACACAACCAACCCTTAACCGTCTTTGGTTCTCATTGTTGTGTTCGTTTCAGCCATGAACACCACCTGGTTTCATTAGTGCGTAGAGAACTGGCCTTACAAAATTCTCCTTGAAGCGGCTAACACTTCACATTTACATAGGTGATTCCTAAACGTGTCATCCCGTAGATACACTATTTGATATACCCCGTATCAAATTTAGAAATCATTAAAAAGCCTTAATGTTTTATCCTTTGTACTGAACATTGTCTTATACGAGAATGGACCAAAGGTTTATTTGACAATGTTGAACCGTCATTAATGACTTTGTTTGATCTCCTTGAACCTAGATCTTGGGATCTCCAGTCTTCTATGTAGAGTTACTGCCACTATGACTTGTTCTCGGCCACAGTCTCATTCCTCTTGATGATTTCTCAACTACATCTCTAGTTAGGCCTTTTGTAAGTGCATCCGCCACATTATCACTTGACTTTACATATTCAATCGTGATAATTCCTCTAAGAGTAATTGTCTAACGATTTTATGTCTTCGTCGTATATGATGAGATTTACCGTTATACATAACGCTCCCAGTACTTCCAATTGCCACTATATATTGGTGCCAAGGGTTTGGGCCAAAATGAAATATCCTCCAAGAAATTCCGGAGCCATTCAGCTTCTTCACTAGCTTTATCAAAGGCTATGAATTTAGCCTCCATAGTAGAGCGGGCAATACAAGTTTGTTTGGACGACTTCCAAGATACCGCTCCTCCACCGATGGTAAATACATATCCACTTGTGGACTTGGAATCAGTTGATCCGGTGATCCAATTTGCATCAAAGTATCCCTAATTGATCGCAGGATATTTACTGTAGTGCAAAGCAAAGTCCTGGGTATGTACTAAGTACCCCAAAGCTCGTTTCATGGCCCTCCAATGAGATTGACCTAGATTGCTCGTATATCGGCTCAATTTACTAATAGCACATGCTATATCTGGTCGTGTACAATTCATGATGTACATTAAGCAACCCAACACCCGAGCATAATCTAATTGTGATATGCTTTGGCCTTTGTTCTTTGCTAATGCAAGATTCACGTCAATTGGAGTCTTTGCAACTTTAAAGCCCAAGTGCTTGAATTTTTTAAGTACTGTCTTGATATAATGAGATTGTGACAACGCCAGACCTTGAGAAGTCTTATGGATCTTAATTCCCAGAATTAAATCAACAACTCCCAAGTCTTTCATATCAAACTTGCTAGTTAGCATACGCTTAGTAGCATTTATATTGGCAATGTCATTACTCATTATGAGCATATCATCCACATATAAGCATACAATGACTATTTGATTTGGAACATTTTTAATGTACACACATCCGTAAAGGGACTTAACAAGTCTACAGACCTTCTTTTCTTTACTTGGAACCACAAACCCTTCTAGTTGTTCCATGTAGATTTCTTCCTCCAATTCTCCATTTAAGAAGGCCGTATTAACATCCATTTGATGAATTTCAAGACCATAAACTGCAGCTAACGCTACTAATGTTCGTATGGGCATAATTCTTGTAACTGGAGAGTATGTATCAAAATACTCAAGACCTTCTCGTTGTCTATACCCTTTGACCACAAGTCTTGTCTTATATTTTTCAATAGTGCCATCGTCGTTCATTTTCCTCTTAAAGATCCATTTAGAACCCAACGGTTTAATTCTAGGAGGAAGATCAACCAATTCCCATGTATGGTTTTTCAATATGGATTCTATTTCACTATTGACTGCCTCTTTCCATAACAATGATTCCAAAGAAGACATGGCTTCTTTAAATGTTTGAGGCTTATTTTCCAATAAGAAAGTCACAAAATCTGGTCCAAATGATGTAGACGTTCTTTGACGTTTACTATGCCTTGGATCCTCCTGGTTATGTTTACTTTCTTTTGTTTCTTCCCGAGGTCGTTTAGATCTTTTACTAATCGACTCACATTTCTTTTTATAAGGATATATATTTTCAAAGAACTCAGCATTATCCTATTCTATAACTATATTATTATGAATGTTGGGATTTTCTGATTTATGAACCAGAAATCGATATGCTTTACTATTAGTAGCATATCCTATGAAAACACAATTAACGGTTTTCAGTCATATTTTTACCCTTTTGGGTTTAGGAACTTGCACTTTTGCCAAACACCCCACACTTTAAAATAATTCAAGTTGGGCTTCCCTCCTTTCCATTTTTCATATGGAATGGATTGTGTTTTGCTATGGGGTACTCGATTTAATATTCAGCTAGCCATAAGTACGACTTCCCCCCCACAAGTTCTATGGTAAACCAGAACTTATCAATAATGTGTTCATCATCTCCTTTAATGAATGATTATTTCTTTCTGCAATTCCATTGGATTGGGGCATGGAAGGGGCCGTTGTTTGATGAATAATTCCATATTCTAAACATATTTGTTCAAAAGGAGATTCATATTCACCACCCCTATCACTTCTTATCATTTTGATTTTCTTGTTAAGTTGTGTTTCAACTTCATTTTTGTATTGCTTGAATGCGTCTATTGCTTCATCTTTACTATTAAGTAAGTAAACATAGGAATATCGAGTACTATCATCAATAAAAGTTATGAAATACCTCTTTCCACCGCGAGATGGTATTGACTTCATGTCACAAATATCTGTGTGAATTAAGTCTAAAGGATTTGAATTCCTTTCAACCGACTTATAAGGATGTTTAACATACTTAGATTCCACACATAATTGACATTTTGATTTGTCACATTCAAATTTAGGCAACACTTCCAAATTAATCATTTTTCGTAAGGCTTTATAATTGACATGACCCAAACGTATATGCCATAATTCATTTGACTCAAGTAAGTAAGACGAAGCTGAAATTTTATTATTATTCTCAACAACCATTACACTCAGCTTGAAAAGGCCCTCAGTGAGGTAACCTTTTCCTACAAACATTTCGTTCTTACTTATTACAACCTTATCGGAAACAAAAACACATTTAAAACCATTTTGAATAAGAAGTCCAGTAGAGACCAAATTCTTCCTAATCTCGGGAACATGAAGGACGTTGTTCAAAGTCACCACTTTGCCGGAAGTCATTTTGAGAAATATCTTCCCACATCCTTCAATATTGGCCTCTAAAGCATTTCCCATAGAAATCGTCTCATCGGGTCCAATAGGAGCATAAGTAGCAAACACTTCTCTAACAGTACAAATATGACGAGTGGCTCCAGAATCAATCCACCGCTCTTTAGGATTGCCTACCAAGTTGCATTCGGAAAGCATGGCACATAAGTCATCAACATCATCATACTTTTCAACCATGTTTGCTTGACCCTTCTTCTTGTCTTTCTTCGGAGCACGACACTCCGTAGATTTGTGTCCAGGTTTTCCACAGTTGTAGCAGTTTCCACTGAACTGCTTCTTGCTTGGGTTGTATTTTGGTCCAGAAGCCTTCTTCCTCTTTTTGTTCTCTTCAACAATATTTGCTCCCATTATTGTTGAGTTTCCACGGCCTCTATTTTCAGAAGCTTTATTGTCCTCTTCGATTCTCAACCGAACAATGAGATCTTCAAGGGACATCTCCTTGCGTTTGTGTTTTAAGTAGTTTTTGAAGTCCTTCCACAAAGGAGGCAACTTCTCAGTCATTGCTGCTACTTGGAATGCCTCATTGATAACAAGACCTTCAATGAAATTTTCATTAGTAAAAATGCTAAGATTACTACTTTCAACAACAATATTAATTTGATTTATATCTTCAGCAAGGAGATCGTGAATAATCACTTGGAATTCCTGGACTTGGGTAAAAACAGTCTTGCTATCTACCATTTTGTAGTCCAAAAACTTTGCAGCAACAAACTTTTTCAACCCGGCACCTTCAGTTTTGTTTTTCTTTTAAAGCGTAGTCCACAGTTCCTTTGACGTTTCTACGCCACTGTAGACGTTATACAAAGCATCTTCCAGCCCACTTAATATATAATTCTTGCATTAAAAATCTGAATGCTTCCACGCCTCAACGACGAGAAAGCGTTCAGTTTCTCGAGTTTCATCGGACAACACAGGAACATCTTCCTTGATGAACTTCTGGAGACTTGTTAGTACATTGTACTGAGAAAACTTGTGTTGGCACTTGGCAGGCACATTTTTGCAAAACCTACACGTGCACCTCTTTAAAGGTAGATATTCAGTTGAAATGGTATTAAAACAATGAATCAAACTGATAAAATTCTAATTTTATCCTCTGCTTAGCAAGGACAACCCGAAGCTCGTGAAACTTTCCCTATTTAGAACCAGCGACTTATTTTGACAACAGATTTCAGCTTGCACACCTCTATGCACAAGGTCGCCTCTGGATGCGGTCTCTACATTCATTAATTGTCAATACCTCTTATAAATTCATGTTTCAACATCAACAACTTCATTCTTGAAAGATTTGGAAGCCAATAATGTTCTCCAGACCATACATAATTCCACGAAGAGGACCTATAAAGAAAGAATAGAATCAAATAAATGTATATAATCCCTTTGAGCAAATTCAAAGAAAGCTAACTGTATATGAAGTTTTCTAATTAAAATTAAAAAAACCAGCAGGATTCATTTCTTAGAATAAAGTGAGAAGTGCTGGAATAATAGAGGATGATAAGAGTAGGTAAAAGCAGCAAGGGTATACAAGAAGCGAAGAGGGCCAAGGGAAAGAGAGGGAGGAATGTTACCCAAAAATTTGTCTTTTGAAAGCAGTTGAGCAGCCTCTTTTCCAATTCTAATTCTTCAGTATTGTGATAATGCATTCAAGGACAGAACCATACCTCTGGAATTGTACATAATTTTGAGAATAAAATTACTCAAAAACAAAGTAGCTTACATGAAGGAAAGGATTTACCATACTTTTTCAATCTGTCAAAATATTCCACTGATGTAATTAATTTTATTTTAAAAGTTTACGTTGCTCAAGTTTGAGAATTTGATAAAACAACATATCATGTAAAAATGACATATATTGGTACAACATAGTAATTAAGAGGAACTAACACTCATGAATGCAATTTCCTCATCATTTTTGCCTTTGACTATCGGAGTATACAAGGTGATTGGATTTGTATGTTCCTTACTTTGCTTCTTGAGCATTCCAAGCTTCTGGAAAAGAATGAGAAATGACCTTAGCTAGTTTTCCAATTCATGGCAAGAGCAGTAACAAAACGTTTACTGGAATCAGCGTTGTCACAGTGTCAAATTGACCTTTAGATACTTGAATTTTTTTCGACTTTTCCACGCAGTTTTCAGGTCCCAAGTTTCCACTGTTCTTATTTATGACTACAAATTATCAAACAGAATGTGTCGCAACTATATAATAGAGGCAACTAACTTTCTCAATGATTTAAACCAAATATGAATGTACTAAATTAAGGTAAGCTCCCGGTAATAATAACCCCAAGTGCTCTTTGCTAAGAATTTGCATAACTCTCTATAGATTCTGACTTGCTTTGCAAAACATCAAATTTACTTGGTGTATAATATTTTGGCAGCAAAATCTTAACTTTTAGAATTCCGTTAATAGCATTCTGAGTATTTAAGGAGATAAATCATTTGGTGACTGAGCAAGGCAGATTTAGCATAATAGAGAAGAATAATTAATGATAAGTAGAATCAAATCATGAAGTGAACACAGAACAATCGATCGACGATCTTACTTTTAAGAGATAGTAAACTCTCATCATTTGTCTGCGCTTGGGACCAGATGTGCTACAGTATAAATAAAGTTCTTCTCAATTCTTCACATAATTAAGAACGAGCATGCAGATTATGCTACAATAATTGAGTGAGAATCAATCTAATAGACGAAGAAAATTTTAAAGTAACTACTATTTTTTTTGTAGTACGTGTACTGATTCAAGAAAGTATGCTCTAGTTGCGCTGGGTGAACAAAGAGGGATTGAATCTTTAGATAGGGAACCCCAACGTTACCAGTTTTGTATTCAAAGATATAATACCCCTTCTTTCAAGGATCATGTCTTCAAGATCCACAATATGAACAAAATTCTGCCAAAAACGTATATGATTAGTCAGCAAAAGTAGTATACAATATGAACATTTAGAGACTGCAGGTGTATCATGTTTTCTACCTCACCAATAAGTTGTGCCAATGCACATGAATTACATAATCAGTGAAAATTCAAGGTCAAGCTTTTATGCATACATAATTTAACACCAACTGTTTAGTTGTTGGAAGCAAGAAACTTGTTGGAGCAACAGATTTATGTGCATATCAATTTAACAATCTACATTAATAGTATAATTCAATTAAGTAGTAGAAGTTGAACTAATAAGTACAGATTTATTCAGGTTCAGTACATCAAAACCAATTCCAAATCATTTGCACTCAAAAGTCGCATGCAACTCCATTTAAGTTCAGCAGCATTTACGATACTATAAGTGAAATTATAGGATAAATTTTGAATCTTTAAGCGGATTGAGGCAACGTTAGCAAGCAGCAGATTTTGTTATTGTTTTACATAGAGGTGCTTGGCAATCTAAGAATATAATATCTTAATATATATCCATAACGAAAAAAAATAGCATAATGGAGTCAATGATATGATAAACTCATCATATTCGTGACCAGTCTCACATAAATGCAACAAAAAGCACCCAATGTATTTCGAAAAATGAAAAAAAAAAAGAGAAAATGCAATCATCATTCCTTTATAAAGAATCGAACTTGGATGATATATGCACTTACATGTATAAACTTTGCTTGATTTTGTTGTTGTGGTGCATTTACAAGTATTCACTTTAGTTTTCCTCAACCCCATGACAGTCTTCTAAAATACTTTCTGCCAGAAAGTCAATCTTCCAAACCTCATCTGTTATTTAGTGAAAAATGTAAAACAATATTATGCCAACTTTCTACTCATCACAACAGATTTTCTTTTATACAAATATAATTTTGCTCTTTTTCCTAATTCAATTGCCCAAATACTCAAACATTCATGTATTTCTAATTCAAAACAAAATAGTAACTGAAACAGTTGATTACTACAAGTCTATAATCAACTCCAATACATTACAAATGCACAATGGGTCAATAAAATGAAGAAGAACCCACTTGAATTCATATTATAATCAATTCCACTAATGAGTCAATCCAATCACATAGAGAAAATAGAAAACCAAGAAAAGATTTATACAACTCATTTGGATTTCGTAAAAATTGTGTCTTGCTCGCTAACACCCATTTGAATTTCGTAATAGATATTGTTCATTTCACTCCCAAATCTAATGTTACGTTCTCGACGGAAAAGAAATAGAAAAGGAAAAATAGAGGGAGAAACCTTATAATTTTGTATCATGGATCAACCGATAAAGATTGAAAATCTTGGTAATTTGAATAATTCATGAACAAGAACAAATTAGTTCAAATTAGTTCACATAGAACTCTTGGGTAGCAATTAAACGCTGCCGAGGCCACTGCAATCCATTAACGCAGATACAAATCTAAAGGAGGGGATAAAAGACTAAGTGCGGAGTACTCACTTGTCAACCAGCAAGCAGAAATATAGCAGAAAAGCGAAGCCGGAATATTCCCCAAAAAGCAGGAGTTGCAGACCTAGAAAAATAGCTCAGAGCTTCCAAACCAAAGAGACCAAGAGGCACGTAACGATGTGAGAGAGAGTGCAACGGAAAAGGTTAAAAACCGCGGTTTGTAGAAAGCACAAAGTCGGCAGGATAATTAAAACAACAGAAAGACCTAAATACCCCTAGTTTCTATGCTAGAAGTAGGACGACGAAGTCCTCCTTATTCTGGCTTCTAAATAGTAATAGGATATTTTGTGCCACCTATAAGGCCCCGTTTGTCCATAAAATGTTTTCCCTTTTTATCAATTTTCTTTTCAAAAATTGCGTTTGTCCATGAAATTGTATAAGTTTTCGAAAAAATTTTGAAAATCAATTTTTCAAAATTTTCAGAAAAAATTGTTTCCCCACTTGTAAAACTGTAATATTTTTCAAGTGAAATGCATCTCCAATATAATTTTAAAATCGAAAAAGGTCCAAATACACCCCTTAACTTTACGATAAGGTCTATATATAACCCTCGTTAGAAGTTTCACTCAAATCCAACCATGCCGTTACACTATTAGCCCTGATACGCCCTTTGTTTTAAAAGGAGACAAATAACCCCCCCCCCCCGGACTTTACGATAAGGTATATATATAACCCTAATTTTTTTAACAAAATATTTTTTTTGTAAAAAACTGAAAATATTTTGTTGAAAATAATTTCTTCAGTTCTTAAAAAATAAAAATATTTCGATAAAAATAAATTTTTTTCCTGTTTTTTCAAAAAAAAAATATTTTTTATAGATTTGTTTGTCTAGTTTTTACCAAAAAAAATCTTTAAAAACTAAAAAATGAAGAAAAAAAACATTTTTTAAAAGCAGAAATAATTTGTTTGAAAATATTTTATTCAGTTTTTGAAAAACAAAGTATTTTTTAAAAAACTGAAAATATTCTAATTCCTCTATTTTACATTTTTTTGGGTTTTTACAAACAGAATATTTTGTTAAAAAAATGATTTTTGCAAATATTTTTTTACAAAAAGAAAATATTTTTTAAAACTTTTAAAAAAATTCAAAAATCATATTTTTCAAAAATATTTTTTTTTTGTAAAAAATGTAAAAACAAAGGAATTAGAACATTTCCAGTTTCTAACAAAATATTTTTGCTTTTGAATTCAAGATTTTTTTTGCAAAAATTGGAAAAATAAATTTGTAAAAACTATTTTTTTTTTGGTAAAAATAGGACAAACAATTCGTTTTTTAATAAAATACTTTCGCTAGAAATTATTTTCAACAAAATATTTTCAGTTTTTACAAAAAAAAAAAATAATTGTTAAAAAAATAAGGGTTATATATAGATCTTATCGTAAAGTGCAGGGAAGTATTTGGTTTCGTTTAAAATAAAGGGTTATTCGGGCCAATAGTATAACGACGGGGTTGGATTTGAGCCAAACATTTAACGAAAGTTATATATAGACCTTATCGTAAAGTTCAGTGGGGTATTTGGACCTTTTCCGTTTTAAATTTCAAGTATCATTTTTTTAACTTAACACCAAATGCTATTTTGTTTTCAAAAATTGCAATTTTTTATGTCGAAACGCCTATTAAGTTTCTTGAAACGAAGTCACAAGTCATAATCACACAGTTAACCAATGCATCTCCAGATTTGTGGTGATCTAATCATACAATATTGCCAAAGGACAAATACACGTAAGATAGCCCAAGAATGGCTAAATCAGAACTTTTACTAAGGGGACTCAAAATACAAAAAAGTAAGTATACTAAGATGTCACATCTGCGATATATACATAAAAATAATTTTGACTTTGCAAATCTAGTGTAACTTTACAGCAAAGGAAATACGAATACAACCCTTGTACCATCAGAATTCGACATCGCCCCATCTCACCCCACCCCCTTAGTCAACTAATAAGATGAATATTCCTAGTCATAGAGGAGTGGACTTTAGCACAACAGTAGGGTGGTTAATTATTGGAATAAATTATATAAATTGATCTGCATATAATGATACCAATTTGATAGGTAATCGCGAATGGAACAGAGATTAAGAAAAAGAAACTGAGAATAGGAGAAGAAGAAGTTGAGGCAGTCGACGAGAAGAGAAGTAGAAGAGAGAATTTGGGACAATTTTTTGTATATTCATTCCACTAATCAATTACAATAGTCTCATTTATATATAGGATCATATAACAACAGAATTCTATGTGGGAAATGCAAAGTTTGCTTCTAACTGCGTTTCCGCCATTATTACACTTAAATTCTAACTATTTTTTGAAACTCTAACTAATTTTTGAATTCGGCTACTTGGCATCTTCGTTGACATCCACGCTGGCTCCTTATGCTGATTGTGAATCAATACCCTCCCCATGAAGAACAACCTTGTCCTCAAGGGTGAAATGAGGAAAGCGGGTGCGAAGGATAGAAGCCAACTCCCATGTAGCTTGGGATTCGTCAAGATCCTTTCTTTTGATCAAACATTGAGCCACTGCCCTGTTACCTTTCTTAATAAGACATCTGCTTATGACTGCTTCAGGTTGAGGACATAAGGGACTCGCCAAGTCCAAAACTGGAGGATGAATGATGGTGGAGGGAAGGTCATAACATCGTTAAGCTTGAGACACATGGAATGTGGGATGTAACTGGACCTATGGTGGAAATAGTAAGGTGTAGGCGACCGCTCCTACCTTCTTAATGATGGGATAGGGTCCAAAATATTTAGAAGTCAACATGTGATATGGGGAAATAGAAATGGTGGACTGCCTATAAGGCTGCAGCTTCACAAAACCCCAATCACCTTAAGAAAAGACTCTATCATTTCTTTGGAGGTTGGCCTGAGTTTGCATACGCTTTTGAGCGCGACCAAGATGACATTTTGCTAGCTGAAGCTTAAACTTGCGAACTAAAAGAATATCTTCTACTTGATCCACAGAAGTGTCTCCATGAAGATAAGGAAGATGAAATTGAGGAGGGTAGCCATAAATAAGTTCAAAAGGAAAAGTATTGATGGATGAATGCGGGGCAGAGTTGTACCACCATGCAGCAATAGAGAGGAAGGAACCCCAATCCTTGGGTGAATCAGAACAAAAGTATCGAAGGTACGTTTCGAGGTAGTGGTTCAGAACATCACTTTGACTAGCTATTTGAGGGTGGTAAGCTGTAGAAGTATGAATAGAAACACCTTGGATAGACATAAATTTCTTCCAAAAAGCACTAATGAGGATAGGATCTCTATCACTAGTAATTGAAGCAGGGAATCCATATAGCTTAAAAATAGAATCCAAGAAGATATGGGCTAAGGACTGAGCTGTGTAAGGGTGAGATAAGGCAATGAAATGGCCATACATGGTGAGTCGATCAACAATGATCCAAATGGCAGTGTTGCCCAAAGACTTAGGCAGTCCTTAAATAAAATCCATGTTGACATATGTCCAAGGAAGGGAAGGAATAGCTAATGGCTATAGCAACCCAGGAGAAGCTGAGTTCTCATACTTGTTTCTCTAACAAATATCACATTTATGAATGAAATCCAGAATATCTTGATGGATACCCTTCCAATAGAAGTAGGCCATGACCTTCCTAATAGTAGCATCAACCCCTGCATGGCGACCTGTAGGAGTGGGATGCCATAGACTAAGGATATGCTGCCTCAAGACAGGTTCCTTACCAATGACCAACTTACCATTTCTTCTAAGTTGGTTGTTAAGCCAAGTAAATTGTTTCTGAGGAGTATGTTGCAAAGAAGAAAAAAGTGCACTGAGATCAGGATTAGAAGACCATGAGGATGCAATAAAATTCCATAACTCAGAACTCACAGAAGAAACTATCAAGGACATCAATTCAGCACCAGAAACTTTGAAAAGAGCATCAGCAGCCACATTTTCTTTCCACTTTTTATACTAGATTTCAAAATCAGAGGGAAGCAGCTTGGCTAACCATCTTAATTGGGAGTCATGTGGTGCTTTTGATCCAGTAGATATTTTAAAGCCTTTTGGTCAATTCTAACAATGAAATGATGGTACATCAGATAATGTGACCACTTGGTGACAGCAAACACTAAGGAAAGCAACTCCCTCTCATAGACTGATAAAGCCAGGTGTCTAGGAGCTAGATCCTTACTAATAAAAGAAATAGGTGATCATTTTGCATAAGAACAACCCCTATACCAGTACCACTTGCATCAGTTTCAACCACAAAAGGAACTGAGTAATCAGGTATGGCTAGCACAGGTGCTGAAGTAGGGGCCATTTTCAAAGGAGAAAAAGCTTGAGCTGCAGATGGTGACCATTTAAAGTTATCCTTTCTAAGAAAATAACTAAGAGGTCTACTGATTAAGCCATAGCTTTTAATGAATTTTCTGTAATAACCTGCCAAACCTAAGAACTCTCTCAACTATTTGACATTAGTAGGAATAGGCCAATCATGGACAATCATGATCTTTTTGGGATCAGTGGAAACACCTTTACTTGAGATAAAATGGCCAAGTACTCCACGCAAGACACACCAAAGACACACTTAAAATGTTTGGCTAATAATTGGTTTTGAACCATGACATCAAACACATGTTGTAAATGTTTAACATGTTCATCAAGGGACGCGCTATATATAAGGATGTCATCAAAGAAAACCAACACAAATTTTCAGATATAGATCTGTAATGCATGATTCATGAGGCACAGGAATGTAGATGAAGCATTAGTTAAGCCAAAGGGCATAACTAGATACTCATAGTGGCCTAAGTGAGTCTTAAAAGTTGTCTTAAGAATATCACAAGGTAACATCCTTATATGGTGGTAGCCTGAATGAAGGTCTATTTTAGAGAATATTATTACACATGCCAATTCATCTAACGGGTCATCAATACTGGGAATAGGGAACTTGTCCTTAATAGTACACTAATAGAGCTCTCTATAGTCAACACATAGTCTCCAAGACGCATCCTCTTACCAACCAACACTATTGTGCAGCAAAAGGAATGTTACTATATTAAATTATATCCTGCTGCAACATGTCTCTAATCAACTGCTCAATAATGTCCTTTTTCATTGAAGAATACCTATATTGTCTCCTACTAATTTGCTTAGTACCAGGTTTTAAGGGAATACTATGATAAAAAAACACCCCTAGTTGGAGGCAATGTAGTGGGTTCTGTAAGAGCTGAGAATACTGGAGGATGAGGTCCTGGATATCAGGTGAAGGATGAAGTTCATCAAGAAGGTGCAATGCATAAGACTGACCCATAAGTTGGCAAACATGAACAGATTATTGCACATGTAACATAAGCAATTGAATATGCTAACTACCCTTTTTATTTATGGACTTAAGACTGGAGGATTTGCATTCATCAGATACTCCTTTAAGAAGGTGATGCTTCCCTTGGTAATTGATAGACATAGTTAAGGCAGTGTAATCCATGGTAACTGGTCCCAATATTTTTATCAATAAAGCTCCCAATACCAAATCATATCTGCCCAAAGAAAACACTATTAAATCAGAACAATAACTAGTACCCTACAGCATCCACTAAAAATTTCTCACTACACCTGATGTGGTTTCTAGAGAGTTATTACCAAGGCTAACATACCCCACCTTGGTAAGAGTAATATCACATCCCAACCTTTTTTTCAGATTCACAATCATTAAAGTTGTGAGTGCCTCCACCATCTAATAGAATCTGTAGAAGCTGTTTGTTGTTATATCCAGACACATAAATTGTCTATGCTCTCTCGATTCCGCTGAGTGCACATAATGAAATCATAGGAGTGTCTTCCCCAGTTGCAGCACATTATTATCTGCCTTCATCATCAGTTTTGACTACATCTATTTCATGACATAGGTCCTCACCATAATCTAAGTCTAGTGTGAACACCTGCTTTGGAAGGTTACGCTTATGTCCTACTGTATATTTATCATCACAAAAATAGTATAAACCTTGTGCTCTCCTAGATTGTATTTTAGCAGGAGAAATAGTCCTTCTGGCCTTGGTTGCATTTAAAGGTTTAGGAGCAGGTAATCCCACTTTGTGAGGTAACACAGTAGAAGAAGTAGGAAGCTTAGCTATTGTGACTTCAAAAGCAGGTTTCCTTAGATTAACTGAGGTTTGACCATGATAATTGGATCTCACTGTTCTAGAATTAGCTACTAATGTTGCTACAGCTAATTGAGCAAGTCGATAAGTTTTAGATAGGGTTTGAGGTTCATGCATTTTTACAGAATGCACTAATTCCTCTTGAAGTCCTCCAAGGAAACAAGAAATATCTTGATTAACAGACAAATCACATTGAGCTAACAAACGGGCAGAAGCAAATTGATATTCCTTCATTAATCTTGTCTCTTAACTGCTTAAGTTCTAACATAGGATCAGAAAATTCTTTACTGAATGTCTTGATTAAGGCATCTATGTATTTATTCCATTCAAGTACATCACTTGAATCCCTACATTTCAAGTAAGATTGATGCCATTCTATGGCTTCATCATCCAAATTCATAGCTACTGGAATCATCCTTTGATTAAGTGGAGTTTTATCAACAGAAATATTGCTCAATCTTATAGAGCCATGTTTTCAAATTTTCGCCATTGAATCGAGGAAAATTGATGTTATAATTACGGATAGCATGCCCAGTATAAGGGTTTGGCCCTATAATACCTGGTCCATATTTTGAAACCTTATCTATACCTGACGAATTTGAAGCATTGCCCTTTGATTGTTGATGCAATTGCCATCCATAGAAGGAACTCTTCATCGAGTTTACTAAAAGTAGTAATTTTGTATCCCTTCGATCCAATTCATCTCGTACTTCCTGTTTATTTTGAGTCATTTCCTCCTTGAGATCTCACTGTTGAGCAGCTAAGTCCTCATATGACTCCTTCCAGTCAGTTGATTGGTTCTTAGTGATTGGATCAATAGCCTTACGTGGTCCCATTGCGACGAGCTCTGATACTAATTGATACCAATTTGATAGGTATCGAGAATGGAACATGGATTAAGAAGAAGAAACTGAGAATAGGAGAAGAAAACTTTGAGGCAGTCGACGAGAAAAGAAGAAATAATGAAATAAAAGAGAGAATTTGGGGCAATTTTATGTATATTCATAGCACTAATCAGTTACAATAGTCTAATTTATATAGAGGATCATATAACAGCAGAATTCTAGGGGTGTTTTTGGTATGAAGGAAAATATTTTTTATGGAAAATATTTTCTTAGAAAATATTTTGATGGAAAATGAGTGGTTTTATCACTTATTTTCTCTTGTTTGGTTAGTAAGTGGAAAATATTTTTCGGAAAATATTTTCTATTGTTTGGTTAGAGAGTATAAAATAGTTTTTTTTAGGAAAATATTTTTTATGCAACTCTCCTCACCCCTCCCCCTCCCACCTCCCTCCACCCTCCCCCTCCCCTCCCTCTTCCTCACGCCTTCCCTAAGTCTCTAAAAATGAACACAATCTAAAGGAACTAATGTGATGCTTTACTTTTTAACATACAAATTGCGTATTTTCGAACCCGTAAACTTCCAAACACATAAATATCCGAACTTATAATTTTTGAACTTGTAAAATTTTGACCTTCAAATGGATAAATAAAAAATTAAAAATTGAAAATATTTTAAATTTTAGGGTTAGAGGTAGGGGCAGGGGCTGGGTGGTATAGAAAATTAAAAAAAACATAAATTTGAAATTGCAAAAAAAACAATTAAGGTAAAAAATATTTTTTTTGTGGGGGGGGGGGGGGGTAAGGGGTAGGAGACGGGAGCGGGGCCGGGTTGGGTGTTAAAAGGAAAAAAATTAAATAATAAAAACAATTATGCCTGGGGAAGGGGATGGGGGATAGGGGTAGGGGCGGGGCGAGGGCGGGTGGTGCAGAAAAAATAGAAAACCAAATTTGAAATTGCAAAAAAAAAAAAAAAGAATTAAGTTAAAAACTTTTTTGGAGAGGGGTGAGTTGGTGAGGGTGAGAAAGGTTGAGAAGGATGTTTAGAAAATGTTTTCCCTTCTTTTGATAAGGAAAATGTGATAACCCGGCCCGTCATCATGTGAGTTATTACCCCGTTACCCCCGTTATCTGCTTGTTAATGTCGTAATATGCATGTTGGGTAAATTTGAGTCAATTCGGATTGAGTTTAGTTGGAAATGAGACAAATAGTCTCTTAGAAGAAGGAATAGTTGAGAAAAGTCAACTGGATGTTGACCCGTGAGTTAGAGAGCTCGGAATCGATTTTGATGATTCGGTCAGCTCCGGGAGGTCATTTGTAAGCTAGGAGAGCGATCAGAATTGAATTTGGAGGTCCGGTGTAGAAATAGGCTTGAATTGGCTAAAGTTGAATTTTGGCGATATCCAATCGATAGGTGAGATTTTGATCCGGGAGTCGAAATAGAATTCCGACAGTTGCAGTAGCTCCGTTAGGTGATTATGTTCCTGCAAAATTTTAGGTCATTCGGAGGTCGTTTGGTCGGGTTTTTGGTCGAATTTCGGTTTCGAAAGTTTGAATGGAAACTTAGGCTTGAATTGCTTGAATTCGATGTTATTCCGTGTTATAGTATGTGTTTTTATTATTGGAGCAAGTTCGTATGGTGCTATGGGGTATGATTGTGGCTTTCGTTGGTGTCCCGGGGGACCCGGATTGGTTTCGGGAGGTTAAACGGAGGAATTTCTAAGGATTTGCAGGTCTGAATTTTTAGGCTTCTGCTATTTTCGCTTCTGCGGTTGGGGGACCGCAAAAGCGGAAGCGTAGAGGCGGATCTTCTCTCGCAGAAGTGAGTTTGTGCTGGTTTGGGCATTTCCGCGGAAGTGGCCTAGGATGCGCAGGGGCGGGCTCGCAGAAGCGAGCCCATGATCGCAGGAGCGGAGGAGGCCAGGTCGGTGAGTTTTCGCAGAAGCGGAACCCAGTCCGCTTAGGCGGTCTCGCAGGTGCGAGACCTGGACCGCAGAAGCGGAACTAGGCAGCTTGGTATGGAACCGCAGAAGCGGACGATTGTTCGCAGAAGCTGACTCGCAGGAGCGAGTCAGGAGTCACAGGAGCGGAAATCGTGCCTGTGTTAAAAATAACAGAATGGGTAGAAATTTCTGAAGTTAAAAACATTTGAGCTCGGTATAGAGAGGCGAAATTGGGCAATTTGGTCGGGAATAGCTGGGAGATCATCGGGATATTGTCGGAGGTAAGTTTCGTGGTTTAATTACGCGTTTTTATCTTGAAATCCTCCTTTATTTCACGGAAATCGGATCAATTGTGAGGAAATTTAGCCTAAGCTAGGGTTTTGGTAAATTGTCGATTTGAGTGGGCAATCGAAGTTCGATTTTGGAAAACTTTATATGCATAGACTCGTATTGAGACGAGGTTCCGAATATATAACTTTTATAATTTTTTGAGAAGCGCACCGAAAGTCGGGTTTTGACAACTTAGTGGATTTTGATGCAATTGGGAGTTACTTCGTATGGATTGTGTGTCATTGCATGTATTGATGTATTCTCTATGATTTTGAGCAGATTTGGCATCCGAGGAGATTGATTTGCGAGGCAAGCACAAGGCGGACTGATCCTTCTACCGGTTCGAGGTGAGTGGTAGTAGTAAATGATGTACTGAGGGTTTGAAACCCCGTACTAGCACTTCACAGTGCTATGTAGAGATAAGACACGCGTCTCGTGGTGACATTGTTATTGGGGACTTGGACTTGGTCCATATCGGTTAATAGAATACTGTGTATTATGAATGTTAATGAGATTATAACTGTGTAATTGGGCTAATAGCCATGTTTGGGGCCTAGTGCCGATCTGTAGATCACTAGGGGACCTGTAGAGCTAGGTAACCCTTATGTCGTGTTGGAAACTTATACTCAGCCGTAAAACTAGCTGAATAACCCATTAAGAGCTAGTACTAGGTGTGTACTGTGAGAGATAGATTACTTAGGGTGGAAGTTCCCTGATTTAGCTTAGTAAACTTGAAAGGCCAATCCTATACTAAATGAGACAGGGTCGAGGGCCCGTTAGGAGGTATTATATACATATATATATACATATATATATATATATATATATATGGGGTGAGTATATTTCAACTCAGTGAGTAATAATTATAAATAATAGTTGAAAATAAGAACACATGTACTATCACTAAACAGTTCTAAGGGTAACCTCATAGGTAGGTCATCTCTACAATGAATACCTCCATCTCCAGTCCACATCTATCTCACCATGGTCCCACACTGACCTAGTCCTCACTCATACTGCTACGGCGTACAGCCGATCCAATGTATATATATACGTGTATACATATGTCTATAATGTCGCGGAGCGTAGATATATATATATATATATATATATATATATATATATATATATGTATACATATGTCTATAATGGCTGCATGCCGCAGCATTACACTTATTAGATACTTACGCCTTATGGACACATGTATATGGAGATGGTTGTACACCGTTGTGGTACGAGAGGGGATTTAGTCAGTGTGGGACCTTAACGAGATAGAAGTGGACTGGTGATCGGAGTACTACTATAGTGATGACTTACTTGTGGGGGTTTGCCTTAGAAATGTTTAGTGATAGTACAGGAGTTCTTATTTTCGGTTATTGTTTATTATTATTACTCACTGAGTTGAAATATACTCACCCCACTCCCCTGCACTTTTTGTGCAGATCCACAGGTGCCCGAGAGCAGTTGAGATATCGTAGCTGCTGATCATTATTTACTTTTGTGGAGACTACGAGGTAGCTGCCGGCGTCCGCAAAACCTGTTTTCTCCTTCATTATCATTTTGTTGTTTCATCTTGCTTAGACTTGTTTGTACTAGGATGCTTATTCTGTAGAGGCTCAAACTCGTGACACCATGATATGGTTGGGACCGTACCTTGTATGCTTTTACTATTACGTTGCCATTTTTATATGATCACTTGTTGTTTATGTTTAACTGGATTAATTGGAATTAATAATTGGCTGGTTTAACAGGTAATATGGTCGGGCTTGCCTAGCATTGTGTTGGACGCCATCACGACCGGGGTTTGGGTCGTGACAAGTTGGTATCAGAGCCTAGGTTAATAGGTCTCGCGAGTCATGAGCCGGTTTAGTAGAGTCTCGTGGATTGGTACGGGGACGCCTGTACTTTTCCTCGGGAGGCTGCAAACCTTTTAGGAAAAGTTTCAATTCTTGGAATTATTGTCGTGCGATTACTTTTGACTTGAACTGAACTTTGACATTCTATTCTCTCGCATATGGCGAGAACTCGAGGTTCCAGACGGGGAGGACGACCACCATTACCACCTGCTAGAGGTCGTGGATGCGACCATGGTCGTTTTGGAGGTAGGGCAGCTAAGGCAGTGCCAGCTGACCCACAGCCTCCAGTTGCCGAGGCTCCAGCAGCGCCAGTTCAAGCACTAGTTGTGCCCATTGTTATTTCGGGTCTACAGGAGACCCTGGCTCAGATATTAGCAGTTTGCACTGGCCTGTCACATGCAGTTTTAGTTACCACCGCAGCAGCTGCATCAGGGACCAGGGGTGGTCATCAGACCCCCACAACACGCACTCTAGAGCCAGCAGTGCAGGGCTTACAGACACCTGAGGCTCCTCCAGTTCAGCCTGTGGTCCCAGTGCAGCCAGCCGTTCAGGTTTAGGGGGACAGTGTCCCATCTATGATTGACAACGAGCAGCATTGTCTCGAGAGGTTCACCAGATTATCTCCTCCAGTTTTCACTGGTGCTCCGGGCGAGGACGCCCAAGGTTTTTTGGACAAGTGCCGTCGGATGCTTCGTACGGCAGGGATCTTGGAGTCCAGTGGGGTATCTTTCACCACCTTTCAGTTTCAGGGGCCAGCTTTCGCTTGGTGGGAGTCTTATGAGCGCCGCAGGCCAGCAGGGGCAGAACCACTATTGTGGCCAGAGTTCTCCACCATGTTCTTGGAGAACTGGGTGCCTTAATCTTAGAGAGAGGAGATTCTTTTAGTCATTCTTCTCTAGATTTCATTTAGCTCCCATTGCTACCCTCGTATTCATTCATGCAAATACTTTCTGTATGCGCGCTTTTGAAAATGGACATTCGAAGTGTAAGTGTTTCTACTATTTCCAAGACCCCTCCTCCCACATATGGCACAGAAAGTTTCTTGGAAAATTCCCAGCCGAGCCAACCTCACTCTTGTTAACAACCTTCTATGGATAGCTAACCAACATATGAAGCTGTTCTTTGGGTGTTGTATTTGTTCCAAACCCATTTTCTACCCTCCAGGTTCTCTCTACTTTCTTGCCTCCATTTGTAATTGATGCTCATTGCGTAATGTCCATTTGCTGATAGCTAGCCCGCCTGGACATATCCAGTTACAAATTTGTCTCGAATTGAGCATGTTTTCCTCCGGTACCAACAACAGTCATGAGGTTGTTGGTACTCCTACCAAGAAGCTCCTCTTAGGTATAGATGATCCATGAATTTTACCCACAAATTGTCTACCTTCTTAGCTATATTCCGCACATACTTTGCAATTGCTGCTTGATTCCATAATTCACAATCAATGATCCCCGACCCACCTTTTTGTTTAGGTCGACAAACTATCTCCCAAGCTACAAATGACACTTTGTTTGTGTATACTTTTCCATCACACAAGAAGTTCCTGCATATTATTATTATGCTCTTCAGTATCTTCTTAGGTAGAAAGAATATAGAAGACCAGTGTGCATTAAGACAGAGCTTACTAGTAGCACTCTCCCTGCATATGATAAATTCCTTATTCCTAGCTTTGAATTCTAGCACACTTCTTATCTACTAACATTTCGCAATTCACAACTGAAATTGGCACCCATAGGTACCTAAATGGTAATGTACCTATCTTGTATCGTGTCAATTCACATAGGTCTTCCACACTTTGCCTATCCATATTAGCACTATATATGTTAGATTTGGCTGCGTTGGTAGTCAAACCTGATACATTTGAGAAGCTTACCAGTCCCCTTAGCATCAATATAACAGATTATACTTCTTCTGTGCAGACTGGAGCACATCATCTGCAAAATACAGATGATTCAGTTGTAAACCATTGCATTTTGAGTGATATGCAAACCCCTGAAGTGTGTGATTCTAGTGAAATACTCTATACATATGACAAAGATTAATAGGGAAATGGGGCCCCCTTGCCTCATCCCTCTCTATCCTTCAATGGGGGAAATACTCCATTGTCCATTTGATGAACTTCCTTGAAAAATTCATCTCATACATAAATTCCCACTCTATAGTATCATAGCCTTTTCTCAAGTCTATTTTTATTAGGCAACTTTTAGTGGTAGCTTTCCGATTGTACAACCTCACCAAATCTTGACATATAAGCACTTTCTGAACAATTATTCTTCCAGCCACAAATGCAATTTGGTTTTCTGATATGATGTCTGGTAGCACAGTTTTTAACTTGTTCTACATGGCTGCTTTTGAACTAATGTAATTGTTGTGGCATTTAGACATTTTGGCATTTTTCCTCTCTGGAAGAACTCCAAAACCCCTGTGACTACATCTTTACCTACAATTTCCCAGCAATATTTAAAGAATTGGATTCTACATCCGTCAGGCTGTGAAGCTTCATCCCCTACTATTTCCCAAATTGCTTTTTTGAGATTTTTTTTATGGAAGCCTTGTTCTAGCCAAACCCTCTGATCCTGGTTGATTGTAGACCCTTTTTCTTACCTGCTCACTACACACATGCTGCCTCCTTCTTGTTTTTCCCCAAGTAGCTTATTGTAGAACTCTATAAATGCTTGAGCTATTTCCTCAGGTTTTATTTTTGTTTCCCCTTGTGAATCTATAACTAAAAAGATTTTACTTTTATTCCTTCTCTCCTTTACTACACTGTGAAAAAACATAGTGATTTGATCCCCTTGAGTTAACCATTGGACTCTACTTTGTTATCTTAGGAATTGATCTCTAACTTCTCCCCGTATTCTGCATTCCTTGGTTAATTGAATTTCTATCTCAATTAGTGTCTTGTTCCTAAGATCTTACTGCAGTTGCAGTTGACATTTCTTTAGTTCCTCCATTGCCTGGTCAGCTTTCTTTTCTACATCCGAGAACCTTTCTTGTTCAGCTGGAGTAGGACTCTTTCCCACTAGTTGGTACTATTTGTCCCCTGCTATCACAACATCCCAGCTCTTTTTGGCTTTCTCCTTAAAGTCTTGTACCATCATCGACATGTTATAATATTTGAATTGTCTTCAACATATGTGCTTGCCATTGTCCCAATTTACTGTCACGACCTAAATCGATGGGCCACGACGGTCACCCATTACCTTACTCAACTGAGTACCAATAGAACGTATCTTTTTATGTCATACTATTATAGATAACTGAGTCGGAAGGCTGCCGTGAGATAAGAAGAATACAACATGCATTATCAACTTTTACATAAGACATACGGGCCTATAATACCAAAATAACCACTCGTATACTAAACATAGGCCGACATGGCCTTACAATCTTTTACACACATGACATATGTCTATAAGCCTCTTAGAATACATAATTTTGATAAAGGTTGGGACAGAGTCCCGCCATACAAAATAATACATGTCTATATCATAATAACCAAACATGCAACTTCGAAGTAAATGGAACATACCAATATCTTCCGCTGAGCTGATAGCCTACTTGGAGGGCTCTCGGCCTGTCTATCAGGACCTGCAGGCATGAAACACAACATTCCCAAACAAAAGGGACGTTGTTGATACCAAAATAGTTCCTATATATTTTCAATATGTAAAATAACTTCAAAATAGCACATATAGGCACACATAAGCATGTCCAGATGTTTTATTATTTTTTCCATAATTTTAAAGATTTAAATTGATTTATTTTCTCCCTTTTTACCCATAAAATCCCCAATAATTATTTCTAATTTTTTTTTTGATAATTCATCTATTGATTTTTATATTTTTATATTTAAATATTTTTATAATTATATTTAGTATTTTTGAAGCTAAATTGCACATAATTGCAATATAAGCCATTTTAAGGTTTAATTTTGTTTTATACGCATAAAATTGGATCAATATTTTTAAATTTTTAAATATGTAGTATAAATCATTCTAGCCCTTTAATATATTTCTTTCAGAAACTATTTTTTATAAATTAAAAAAGGAAAATTGTATAATAACCCATATGTATTTCAATTATAGCCTAAATCAAACCCCAATTCCCTAGCCTAATTTTAATTTAACCGGACGCCAACCCAGTTGAAAACCCACCGGACCCAAGCGCAAACCCGGATCCCTACCTACCCTTTTTAATCTCAACCGTTGATCTAGTAGATCAATGGTCCACATTGCCTCTTACCATTTTACACCCCAAACGACCCCCTAACCTAATTTATTTCCTACCAATCCGTCGCCCTTGAATCCACTTTCCTCTCTAATTCTCTCTGAAACCTAACTCAAACCCTAGCCGCCGCTACCCAAACTAACCCTAATCCCCTTCGATCATATCACAATATATGGATTCTCGTGGCTGCTCGAGATGTGTACTTGACTCCTACGTCCTCTAGTATCCCACTGTTGTGATTTCGTAGAAATCTCGAAGAGATGTAGTCCAGACCTTGCTCGACCTCTATCCATGGTTTTTTTTTCAGCCACCATGGATGTTCGAGCCAGATCCATGGCTTTTCCGGATAAAATCGGTAACGATATAATGTTCTGTTATCCTCTTTGGGTTATCTGAAATCATAGCCCTTGAGATTTCTTACTGTTTTTAGACATGTCTTTGATCTAGGTGTTTCCATGGGTTTTAACCAATTGATTCTTCATCTCTTTTATTTTCTGAAAAAACCTAGTTACATATCTTCCGATCGTTTAGATCTTTGATAGATCTGTGGGTTTCTTAAGGTTTTCTCTTGTCTTCTTCAAAATGTTTCACCGATTTTAAACAGTTTTTTCACTTTCCAAACTAGGGTTTTGAAATGCTTTTGCAAGAAAAAACATTTTCTTTCTGATTACTGTGATTTTTAGCATTTTTAAACATTATGCGAGCCTATCATTTTTACTCGACTCTTTTTTGTCAAGAAACCCTACTACTTCTGGGTTCAATCCGAAGTTTGAATTTGTTTTTAGAGTGTATGCATGACTACCATGAACATTCTAGGCTTTATGTGTGTTTTATAGCTCATGTGTTTCTTATCTTCGTTTGTTCTTAAGTTCTCTTTGATTTTTTTCCAAACATGTAGGTCCGACCACTAGTTTTATTGATTGTTCACATTATTTATGTTGATTCCGTGTGATCTCTCAAAACCGACACCTTTGATTCGGTGTATTTTCCTTGTAGTACTATACTGATTTTTTTAAATTGCTTCCTTATTTTTGTGATCCTTTGTTTATTTAGTACTGATTCCTTGTGATTATCAATCTTATTAGTGATTCTTTAAACTAATTTTCAGTATCTATACTTTTCCTTGTTTATGTGTTGTTAATTAACGTGTACTTTTCTTATGTTGAAACTATTCTGTACTTAGACCCTATTACATGCTACATACTTTTACTATTCCTATTATTGTAAAATCAGTCTTACAAACAATTCTTTTCCTTATTTGATACAACTTGTACCCGTTTGAACTATGACTCCATAATTAAAGGGAGTCTGGGTCTTTAGTTGATTTTAATTTGTATTATATCAACAATTATGCTAAGTCAGTACTTTTTACCTTATTTTCCAGCCTATTTTCAAAGCTATAAATACTCTACCCTCTCTTGTTTAAAGATGAACAATTAGTTCAAAACACACACATACACACTCAAACTCTCTTTTCTTTCCCCGCTACTTGCGCTACTTCTTGTCTAGCCAGCTGAAAGCCAAGGCTAGGCGATGGAATTCTACTTGCTTTACTTTTTTGCACTTTGCTTCCTTAACTGGTATGTCCTAGTGTAATTTTAAAAGCCTCAACAACAATATGCTTCTCTTATTGTTTCAGTTTCTCTCATTGTTGGTCTACTTTTACTTGTGGTTCTATTGTGAAACCTGTAGTTGGGTTTCATTACTAGCATGCTACTATGTTTCCCTTTCCCTTTAGATTAATGCATTCCCTTATGTGTAATTCAAAGCATGCCTTGTGAATAAAATACTATGTACTTACCATCTTATGAATCCCAAATTCCTATCCCCTCCATGTGTTTACGTTCTTTCCGACTGGTCTATGATTATTACAGTATCAACTATTGTTGAGCATGTCCAAATTAGTTCTAAGACCCTTGCTGGGATTATGTGTTTACAGCCAAATGTATATGTATCCCCCTTGACCCCCTGTGTGATTACTAATTATGTGTGTGATCCTACCATAAGGTGTTTGAGTTTTGTTTACCACTACAACTACTTTAGATCATCTCTGTTACTGATTGCTTTCAAAATGGAATTTTCTGTCCAGTTTTTAAATAAACTACTTTTAAACATGTGTTATGCACCTTTACTATACTATTAGAATACTAGGTTTTGTCCCTTTTGTGTGAGCCTTGCCTTGGGATCCTTGAGCTCTCTCTGAACTTGGACACATGAAAGCTGGCCTTTCCACACTGCACTTACTCTATCTTGGCTATAAAATGTGGGTGTGAGCACTGCCTGGGATCTCTTGAGGTCCTTAGAGAACTTTGACACATCTAGTTATGAGGGAAAACTATGAACAATATTGGCACTTGAAGTGATTTATTAAGTAACTCCGGGAGGAAGCCCTAATCAGGCTTCGTGTAGTGCAACCTCTTATTTTCATTGCTACTTATGTAATTCATTTCAATGTTGGTCAATAATAACCTGTTGTAAACAAGTATTTGGGTGACTAGTGAAAATGGATGGGCTAAATATGCATGCTATAGTTATTGAGGGTAGAAAATATGTTATTAGGGTTATATCCCTAATTGTGCAATAAAAACCATGTTTAAGGTTCATACATGCATTAGAAATCATGGTCTTAGGACCAATATTTTCTCGCATCAGTATCTCATCCATCACTAATCCATGTTTTATGTTGATCACTTAGAACTCCTGCTCCTATGACAATAACAACATTGGCATAAAATTTGTTACTCTCGTACTTTCAGAAGTCATATTTCAGTAATTCTGCAACTCTTGTGCGCATTTAGAAATCATGCCTTAGGGATTCTATTTTTTTATAATCTTGCCATTTGCATGTGCATCTTAGATACCATATTTTAGGATCTAATCCACACTTGCATTTATAATTAGTGTAAACAACTGGTTATAAATGAGGTAAAAACAATTTCACACTTGATTATCCTATTGAAAATAACTGGTAATAATCTCTGCATTCGTATCAACTAGAATAGCATGCTCTTAGAGTAAAAATAATTTCCACTATTTCAATATTCCTGAATAAATACTACATATTATTTTACTCCTAGGATAACCTTAGGTAATCAACTTTAAATAAAACCAGAATTATCTCTGTGATTAGTGTCTAAAAATAGCTTCACACTTGATTATCCTGTTTAAAACAACTGGTAATAATCTCTATATTCGTATCAACTAGAATAACATGCTCTAAGAGTAAAACAAAATTTCCACTGTTTCAATAATCTTGAATAGCTACTGCATATTATTTTACGCCTAGACAGGCCTTAGGTAATCAACTTTAATTAAAATCAAAATCATCTCTGTGATTTGGGTCTAATTATCAAATGTTAAAATCAATAGGCAAGCATGATTCAGACTTCTTTTCTGAGTCATGTGATAAATCTGGTTCATCTGTTATCACCTAGATACCATGCATATGATTTAAATTCAGACTATAACTGTGTATGCATCATGTTATCTATGTGTATTACCTGTGGAGGTATATTTGAGCCTTTATTGTCTTCCATGCTCCCCTTAATTAAAGTGCTACTTTTTATTGTATGTCGCCTTAGTATTTTACCTTTAAACCTGAGGGTCTTCCTAGAACCTCCTTCTTATAGGATAGGAGTTCTAAATTCCTCCAGGACTAATAGGAAGGGATGGGTAACAACATGCGATATGGTTCGAAACCCACATTCGCTTTAATTACCTTCACGGGGTGGGAAAGGGTAGATATGGATATGACGACTGATGCGCTAATTCAACACGTATCCCCTTTTCTAAGGAGTGATTACCGGGCATTGTACTGATGTGATCCATATTACAAAGAAACCTAGGACACCCCTCTTTACATGTACGAACATGTTTAGATTGTAATCCTTTTCAAAAACTCTCGATGTCTTTCAAACATTTGTGTTTTAAACTTAAATCTCCTGCTATTTGAGCCATACTTGCTTACTTTCTAATTGTACAAATTAACAAAATTGTCTGGCCAGGAACCACACTAGTGGATCCTGAGGGGTTCCAAATACCTTCCTCTTAGGATAATTTCAAGCCCTTAACCTATATTTGGTTATAAAACATAGTCAGAAATGAACTATATAGGTGCCCTAACGCACCTTAAACTCATTAGGTGGAGACTCTTCTAAAAATGCAAACCCCACTTTCCAAAAAAGGAAGGAGTTGTCCCAACCAAAAATGTTATAAACTCGATTTCCTCCACGAGGAAAGGAAAAAGGGGGCGAGACAACATGGCAACTCTGCTGGGGACTCCAAGGCTTTTACCATTTCATACCGTTTTTGAGAATTCGTACCCCTATGTGCAATTGCTTGTTTAATTTCTTTTAGCATATAGTTTCTTTTTTAAAAGAAAAACTAACGTATCTTCCTTGTTTCTTTCCTTTAACTGCTGCTTTAAAATTTAAAACTATTGTATTTATCGCTTTCTTAACATGATACATGTCAACATGCTTTTAATTTTTGCTTAATCATGATCCATATCATACTCCACTCATTCCAAACATAATACTATAGCAACGCTTGATGAGTGGTTGCGCCCTTCCTATATAATTACCCCCTAAATTCAGAAAGTCTAGTTTGTGGTAAAACTAGTCAATTAGTGGCGCATCCGATAGTTTCGTGCCATCCCCCTTTGTCCACTCAAGGGTACTAGTCTAAAACCCCATAGAAATCTTACTCTGTTTAAAATGTTGCATGCATCATGGTCAATCCTAGTTGGGTCAGTTATGTTGTCCACATAATGATCCTTTAAGATAGCCTTGTCCAAAGTCCACTGGGTTTCCCTAAACCTAAACAGGCATCGTCACATTCTGTGCATTTATTTTAAGAACTAAATGCCTCATGATAATTGTTGATGTTACATAGTCGAGTCTGGTGGGGATAAGGACCTAACCTTGTTTGCCTTGCACAAAGATGAGGCATGAAGTTCCTAGATTCAGCATAGTCATCAACATCTACCTAAGGTTACTACATTAGTGGGAAGATCTACATTCTAATAACAAAACCCTCGTCAGAAATTATTTGGGTACTCTACCATCCCTCCTGGGGATCCAGCCTAACAACAAGATAATAGAAGATGCTACCTTCTTTTGGGATTATGAAAGGGCTGTGTTCCGCTTTGGGGACATCAAAATGACACCTTTGCTAGAGGAGATAGGAGGACTGGCCAGTCTAGTGTGGGGAATTTGGGTTTTCTAATGCCTAAGAATCGTACGGCCAAAGGTTTCCTTAAAATGATGGGTTTGAAGAAGAATGCAGAATTGGTATGCCTGAAGGTATTCACTCATGAGGCATCTCCAAAAAGGTGAATACCGACGAGAAATTCAACGAAGAGACTAGGATGATCACATCGCTTTCCACCACCACAAGTGATTGAATTATATCCCCGACATGTTTGCTTAGCTTGAGAATGCCAAATGATGGGTTGAGCTCTTTGATAATCTGATTGAAGAACAGGTTCAATGGATGTTTGAGTGCTTTTCGACGGAGGAGTTCATTGTCCGATCCAGAGATGCGCCTTTCTTGATATTGATTGGTCAAGGGGAACACACCCTTACGTCCCTCTTTGAGTTATGAGGCAAGTAGGTAGGAAGCAAGTCATACACAAGGTCGACAAGATAGACCACTTTCGAGTTGACTTCCAAAATGTTGATAGTACCTACAAGTGCCAATCCCAACACATGTGGCACTACAAGATCGTAATGGGGAAACACGTTATCGAGCCAGACATATATCATGCTGGTTATACTCCTTTCTATTTAGGTTGGTTTTAAGATAATTGGGATGGTCTGGACTAGCCAGGGTTTGATCGAGGTTACAAAATTATAGATGAAAAGGCCGAGGCACAAGTCAAATACAACCAGCTGGGCAAAAGGATCCGTGAATGCGAGAGCGAATACCGCAAGATACAAGAATCCAACCAGAAGCCGAACGGGAATGGAAAGATATGGCTATTAGTTCCAGCAAAAGGCTAGGATGCTTGGCGCGAGGCATAGTAGAACTAGAGGAAAATTTTCTGAAAAGGGTTGGAGACTGTCAAAAGTCTGAAGGGACCGAAGGCGGATACCTAACCAGAGCATGCCTGTTGCTTTGACTTCACGAATTGGGGAAGTTGTTCGAGGGAGCCAGGGACTCCGAGTCTGGGGAAGGTGGCTGGGACAAAATAGATAGGGGTTTACGTTTTTGGCTTTATGAATATAATAAGGTCAATGACAATTAGTGACTTCTATTTCTTGCTTATCTAATATGTTTTGCGGATTGGCCTATTTTTTATCAATAAAATGAGGCATTTAACATTCAAAGTTCTCCAAATCAATTTTATCACTAGGCCTACCTCGGGCACAAAAGAGGTTCCCCGAATTAGGACACGTTTTACATTCCCGCACTATGTGTTTAAATATTGCAATACTTTCTATAATCCTCATTAACTTGATTATATTTTATTTTTATTTTAGTTTTCTATTATTTCTCCCCCCCCCCCCAAAGGTTAGTTTGTGCACTCTAGCATCATCATATTATTTCACAAGGTGCAGAGGCCCTCCACCACTCCTCCTCTTAGTCCTATTAAAAGTAAGAACACAGGCAAAATGGAAGATTTGAACAACATCAGGAAGGAAAACATAGATGAACGGGTCGAGGCCACTAATGACCATGGTATTCAGGTTCCTAATGAGAATGTGCCACAACTTGAACAAAATATGTTAAAATTACATGAAGAACTCGATCAGGTCCGGAATTTGTCAAAGCGGCCTACATATCAGCTTCCCCAACAGTCAAAATCCTGCACCTTCTCAAAATATCCCAAAACAACATAATCATCCTGCTCCTCCACCGAATAACCAATGTACCACCTTCCATACCCTAAACAACACTCTACTACTCATCCCAGAACCTCAGAACTCTACAAATGACCATTTCCACACCCATACACCAGGCCACCAAAACAATCCTATCTACGTGGAGACCATGCCACACTCCACCGAACCTATGTCATGCACACCTGAGCAGAATGAAAAGGATCTACTTATCAGAAAGTTGGCCAAGAAACTTAAGAAACTCACCAGCCGGATTCAAGGTATTGAGGGAAGCAAAGAAATCAAGGGGCTGAACAATAAGGATCTCTACATACAGCTTGATGTCGAACTATTTGAGGGGCACAAACCTACTAAGTTTGAAATTTTTGATGTTACGGGTGATCCAAGTGTCCATTTGAGGAAATATTGTGACAAGTTGGTTGGAGTAGGGAAGGATGAAAGGATCTGTATGAAGCTGTTCATGAGGAGTTTGAAATGAGACGCATTATATTGGTACATCATCCAAGATCCCAAGAAGTGGTCAAGGTGGGTAGGCATGGCGTCTGACATTATGGACAGATTAAGGTTTAATACAGAGAACGCACCAGATGTGTTCTATATCTAGAATTTGAAGAAGAAGCCTACAGAGCCATTTTGCGAGTATGCTACACGTTGGAGGTTCAAAGCTGCTAAGGTCAGACCCGCCTTAGAAGAAGAGCAAACGAACAAGTTCTTTGTCTAGGCTCAAGATCCACAGTACTATGAACGGCTAATGATGATTGAGAACCACAAGTTCTCCAACATTATCAAATTGGGTGAAAAAATTGAAGTGGGTATTAAAAGCGGTATGGTTACAAACCTTTAGGCCTTGCAAGCTACAAATAAGGCTTTACAGTGTGGTGTTGTGTCTAAGAACAGTGACGTAGGGGCCATGATTGTTTCACAAAATACCAAGTCTCCCCTCTAATACCAAGCTTACCCAACACCTCCATTCACATACTAGCCAACCCCAAATTACCAAGCACCCTCATACCAAGCTCCACCACTAACTATCAGTTATCTCCACCTCCTATATACCAACCTACCTAATCCAGATACTCACAACCCGCTCATGTGTACCAAACTTACAATGCTCAACCATCCCATTATCAATCACCCCTATACGCCAAAACTTCCCTAGACCCGACCTAATTTTGATCGTAGACATCCAAAATAATATACAGCCATCGATGAACCCCTTGATCAGCTGTATGAGAGGCTCAAAGCTACTGGTTATGTCATCATCGTCCCTGCTACAACCCCTGAGAATCCTTCTCAGTGGGTTAACCCAAACAAATCCTGTGCATACCACTCCGGCATGAAAGGGCGCACCATCGTTGAATGCTGCACATTGAAAGATAAAATACAGTCTTTGATTGACAACAAGATCATTGTGGCAAAGGAACCCGCTCCAAAAATCCGCAACAACCCTCTACTAAACCATAAGGGTAGAGGTATCCACATGATTGAAGTAGAAGATGACTGGGACCCTGAGGGATCCATAAGGTTGATCGAAAAGGTGACGACCCAAGGAAATGAGCAATTACTCTCAATCCAATCAAAGTCCAGATCCGACCGTCTGAACATGCTAAGGTGAATATGTCTATACCTCTTGAGTTTGAGGCAATGCCACACGCAAAGACACCAGCACCAATTGAGGTTGAATTCGCATCTTCAACAAATACACCCGCACTATTTAAGGTTGCAGTTTTTCCACCCAAGGAATATGTTCCATTTGAAGTGAGAATAACTGCGCCGATCCAAATGGTGATATCTACCATGCCATGATATTATACAAATGTTGTACCCTGGGTCTATACAACCGAGGTAAGAAGGAAATGCAAGGTTGGGATTGAAGAAACCGTCACAGCACAGGGTATGACAAGAACTAGTAGAGTCTATATGCCTGAACATCTAGCTGAATAAAGCAAGCAGGCCTTCAATCGACCACCCCTCATTGAGACAAGTCCAAATGACCTTTGGAGGAAAATACAAGCCAATTAATATTCAGTCATCGACCAGTTAAACAAGACGCCAGCACAAATATCCATCCTCTCTTTGCTGCAAAATTCCAAGACACGGAAGAATGCTCTGTTAAAGGCACTGAGTGAAGCGTATGTACCAAGTAACATCACTGTTGGGGAAATGGCTAATATGGTAGGAAAAATGATGTAAAGTTGTAAGATGACTTTTTATGAGGATGAGCTACCACCTGAAGGGCTAGGTCACTGCAAAGCACTGCATATTACCGTTCAATGTGAAGATTATTTCATCACCAGAATCCTGATCGATAGAGGTTCCAGTCTTAATATTTGTCCACTGGTAGTACTCAAGTAGTTGGGTAAAGGGCTACATGAGATAAAGGATGGAGCAATCAATGTGAAAGCCTTCGATGGTTCTCAAAGGTAAACCATTATTATATGCTTACAGTTGGGACCAACGTGGTTTGAGCTCAATTTCCAGATAATAGATATACCAACGTCTTACAACTTGCTGATGAGATGATGATGGATTCATGCTGCTAGAGCCGTAGCATCAACGCTACATTAGGCAGTAAAATTCAAATGGAGTCACCAGGAAGTGATCATTTACGGTGACGATAACAACCATATATATAGTCGCAGACCATTCTGGGGATGGGAGAAAGAAGGAAGCTAGGTGGAGAAACTTATGACCACATCGAGCGAGTCAATGCTATCAACAAAGACAACTGATAGGATAACAAAATCGAGAGTATACTGAGTTTGAGTGGGTACGAACCTGGCAAAGGGCTCGACAAGAACATCTAAGGGATCTCTAAACCCATAAAACTCAAGAAACATGGCACTACCTTTAGTTTGGGATATGAATACACCTGGGAAGATATGAGTAACTGGTCACCACCATGGTGCGGTCCTTACTACCCACTAGAGCAGCCACTACCGCATTTGAAGCAGACTTTCCAACAAGCCGATATTATTTATGGGTCATATGAAGAAGAAGCACTTGGAGCAATGAAAAACTTGTTTCTAGAGGACAACAATATGGACTTATGTGTTATTCTCGAGGAGAAGGGGTAGGAAATCCCTTCCATACGAGCTGTGAGCAGAGGGGCATGTCTCAAGAATTGGAGTATCAAGATAACCAGAGCTCGATGAGCCTTGGGGTAGCAAGGCTAAAACAAGCATTATTCACTACTTTATTTACTAAATGATTTTCTTTTTGCATTTTTTCAATTCCTGCAATAAGATCTTTGATGCTCAAGACAATTATTCAATTTAGCAAAAGCATTTCTGATTTTTCTTATGAATTAATTTCTATCATTTTCTCTCCTAACTTTTCCAATACAACATTACTATTACTTATCTTGATGAACCAATGTCTGTGACATGGAATGAGACAATGCAACAAACAGACATTGATTCAGAGGAAGATGTCATACATGACGATATTGTCAAAGAAGTTGAGAACTTTGAGAATAGACCTAAGTCCAACCTGTACAAGACTGAAATTGTCAACCTGGGAGATGCCGAAAATGCTAGGGAACCATGGATTTGTATTCACCTATCGCCATCAGAAAAGAAAGAACTGAATTTCTAAAGGAGTATAAGGACCTATTCGCCTGGTCGTATCATGAGATGACTGGTCAAAGTACGTCTATTGTGGCCTACAAACTGCCAACCGATCCAATAGGTCCACAAGTAAAGCAAAAGCTCAGAAAGCTCAAGCCCGATATGAGTTTAAAAATCAAGGAAGAACTCACCAAGCAAATCAAATACAAGGTTCTTAGGGTGGTTAAGTACCCAACATGGTTATCCAACACTGTACTGGTACCAAAGAAAGACGGGAATGTCAGTCTATGTCAACTACCAGGATCTCAACCGGGCCGATCCAAAAAATGACTTCCCTTTGCTAAATATACACATCTTGATTGACAATTGAGCCAAGCATGAGCTACCATCATTCATCGATTTCTTTGCTAGCTATCATCAGATCTGGATGGATAAGGAAGATGCTATGAAAATGACTTTCATTAGTCCGTGAGGAATGTATTGTTACAAGATGATGCCATTCGGCCTGAAGAATGTAGGGGCCACCTACATGAGAGCCATGACTACCATCTTTCATGATATGATACATAAGGAGATAAAGGTATATATGGATGATGTTATTATCAAATACAAGAAGGCCACTAACCATATAGAAAATCTGAGAAAATTCTTCAATAGACTATGGAGATACAACCTGAAACTAAACCCCGCGAAGTGTGCATTTGGGGTTCCTGCTAGAAAATTGCTTGGATTTATTGTGAGCCGCCGAGGAATAGAACAAGATCCATTAGTCAAAGCCATTCAAGAACTACCACCGCCAAAGAACAAGAAGGATGTGATGAGTTTCTTGGGAAGGATTAACTACATCAGCCGATTCATAGCATAGTCTACAGTTATCTGTGATCCAATCTTTAAGATGTCAAAGAAGGTCGTCGCTAACAAATGGACTGATAGGACTTCAGTAGAATAAAGGAGTACCTGTCAACACCATCAGTCTTAGTCCCGGTCGAGCCACGTAGACCCTTATTATTCTATCTTGTAGTATTAGATGGAGCTTTTGGTTGCATTCTGTGGTAGCATGGTGAAACGAGGAGGAAGGAACAATCCATTTATTTTTTCAGAAAGAAGTTCACCCTGTACGAAACCTGGTATTCTCTATTGGAATGCACTTGTTGTGCTTTGACTTGGGTAGCTCAGAAGCTGAGGCATTACTTTTGTGCCTATACTACATATCTCATATCAAGAATGGATCCCTTGAAGTACATATTTTAGAAACCCATGCCCACTAGCAAGCTAGCCAAGTGGCAAATCCAGTTGAGTGAATTCAACATTGTTTATGTAACTCAGAAATCGGTCAAGGGATAGGCACTAGCATACCACCTTGCTGAAAACCCCATGGATGGATTGTACGAACCCTTCAAAATGTATTTTTTCTGACGAAGAGGTATCACTCATAGCAGAAGTCATTGCAGAACCCTATGACATTTAAAGAATGTTCTTTGATGGAGCACCAAAATTCAAACAAGTTGGCACAGGAGCAATCTTGATATCAGAAATTGGTCAGCATTATCCAGTGTCCTCCAAACTCAGGTTCCCCTGCACCAACAATATGGTCGAGTATGAAGCTTGCATCTTAGGGCTCAAAATGACCATTGACATGAATGTTCAAGATTTGCTAGTGATTGGAGATTCATACTTACTTATACATCAGGTACGAGAAGAATGGACAACCAAGAACTTCAAGATACTCCCATATCTGCATCACGTACAGGAGTTAAAAAAGAGGTTCGTAAAGACAAAATTCCAACATGTCCCTAGAATCCAGAATGAGTTTGCCGATGCATTCGCTACCCTATCAATTATGATACAACATCCCGACAAGAATTTCATTGATTCCATTCTAGTAAAAACCCATAATCAGCCAGCTTACTTTTCCCATGTTGAGGAGGAAGCAGAAAGAAAACCTTGGTTTCATGATATCAAGGAATATTTTCTAAGGGAGAATACCCAGAGCTTGCAAATCTTACTCAGAAACGCACATTTCGGAGATTGTCTAACAACTTCTTTCACAGCAGAGGAATCTTGTATAGGAGGACTCCCAATTTAGGATTATTGAGATGTGTTGATGTAAAGGAAGTATCCAGGCTACTAGAGAAAATTCATGTTGGGACCTGCGGTCCACTTATGAATGCTATTATCTTAGCAAAGAAAATACTCCGAGCTGGTTACTTTTGAATGACTATGGAAACAGACTGCATCCAATATGTTTGGAAATTCCACCACTGTGAGATACATGCTGACATGATAAAGGTACATCCAAGCGAGCTCAACACAACAAGCTCACCGTGTACATTCGCTACATGGGGGATGGATGTTATCAGACCAACCAAGCCTGCCACTCAGGTTTATTCTAGTAGCCATCGACTATTTCACCAAATGGGTCAAAGCAGCATCTTACAATGAAGTGACTAAAAACAATTGTGGCAGACTTTGTCCGTGACCGTATTGTTTGTCGATTCGAAATTTTAGAGTTGATCATTGCTGATAAAGGATCCAATATCAACAATGATTTGATGAAATATATGTGCGAAACTTCAATATTAAGCACAAGAATTCCACAGCCTACAGAACTCAAATGAACGGAGCTAAAGAAGCCGCCAACAAGAATATCAAAAAGAAACTAAGGAAAATTTATAGAGAACATAAGTAGTGGTGCAAAAAGTTATCATTTGATTTATTGGGATATCGCACCACAGTCCGCACATCATTCCGGGCAACCCCCTATATGCTAGTTTACGAGTTGTCATTCGCACTGAGGTAGAAATTCCCTCCCTAAGGATCATACTAGAAGCTAAGCTCGAAGATGCACAGTGGGTAAAAGTCATTACGAGCAATTATCCATTATAGGTGGAAAGAGGATGACTGCAGTCTGCCATGGTCAACTCAATTAGAACGGAATGGCCAGAGCCTTCAACGAAAGAGTCAAACCAACAGAGTTTACACTGGGGCAGTAGGTATTAAAGAAAGTTTTCCCACATCAAGATGAAGCCAAAGGGAAGTTCTCTCCTAACTGGAAGGTCCCATACATGGTTCATTGGGGTTTGACGAGAGGAGCCCTCATACTTACAGAAATGGACGGAGAAGTCTGGCCAAAGCCGATCAATTCAGATGCAGTCAAGCGGTACTATGTTAAAACTTATGCTTTCCTTATATGATGTAAGTTGAACTACGCCAGACCTGATTTCTGTTTAAGAGGGGATACATATGCAGTCCTATTTGTTCGGTCACAATTCAATAGAATTTTCATTTCCCCCATAATTGGAAACTGGGGCAGAATTTTGAGGAGGGCCCTCAAAATTCTGAAGTAATTTCAGCCGATTGATGCACTAGCAATAGTAAGAAGCGTCGACCCATAAAACTGGGACAGAATTTTAAGGAGGACCCTCGAAATTCCGTAGCAGGAGAGGTTGTAATATCCTTAACTACGCCACAGTCTTTAGTTCATCTTAAAGCTATTTTTGTTTATGCTATATTTTTACAAAATCATGCGTGATTATTTTCAAACTACATTTTCAGCGATGCTACCCCAATGATATAGATGATATCACTATATCGAAGCCTAATGCATCAAGCAAAAGCTACCGGGGATACGAACTAACCTCCCCGCTTTTACAAAACTCACAATTTATCATTAGATACAGTCACTAGGATCACAAAGTCATTGAACATACTGTACGCCCATGGAACAAAAATAATTGTTCAAGAATACAACTCTTTAATCGGTCGCACTTGCCAACATTTGCTATCGGCACACACCACTAATGCTCCATAGTCACAAGGCTCCCAGTAATCACAACGATGTAATTTGCTCTCACCTAAGAAAACTCCATTGTCATGTGTTATTTTATTTCTTGCATAAGGCTACTATTCTGCCTTCCGAGGTTAAGCTCCACCTCCATCTGCATCAGCATTGCATAAGGCTACTATTCTGCTTTCCAAGATTAAACCCTATGTCCATCTACATCTGCGTGGCTGAAATATCGTCACACACTACATCTGCATGGCTGAAAGATTGCCACATACTACAAACTACATGGCTGAAAGATTGCCACATAATGCATCTGTACAACTGAAAGATAGTCACATACTGCATCTGTACAACTGAAAGATCGCTACATACTGCATCTGCATGGCTGAAAGATCGCCACATACTGCATGACTGAAAGATCTCCACATACTGCATCTGCATGGGTGAAAGATTGCCACATACTACATACTACATGGCTAAAAGATAGCCACATACTGCATCTGCATGGCTGAAACATCTCCAGATACTACATACTGAAAGATCGCCATATACTGCATCTGTGTGGTTGAAAGATTTCCACATACTACATATTGCATGGCTGAAAGATCGCCATATACTGCATTTGCATGGCTGAAGGATGACCACATACTGCATGGCTAAAAGGCCACCATATACTGTATCTATGTGGCTAAAAGACCGCTACAAACTACATACTGCATGGCTGAAAGATCACCACATACTACATCTGCATGGCTGAAAGATTTCCATACACTACATAATGCATGGTTGAAAGATCGTCACATACTACATCTGCATGGCTGAAAGATCTCCACACACTACATACTGCATGGCTGAAAGATCGCCATATACTGCATCTCCATGGCTGAAAGATCGCCACATGCTACATCTGCATGGCTGAAAGATCGCCACATACTATATCTGCATGGCTGAAAGATTACCCCATACTGCATTTCATGGGCTGAAAAATCGCCACATACTGCATCCTTCATGAGCTAAAATATCGCCAACTTATCCAAAGGCGTCATTGTCGGAGGCACCATCTTCATAGTCTAAGAACACCTGTCATGGCCTAACAATCTCTTTTAATCTTTTGCATATTATTATTCAAAGATGTCATGGTTCGAAGGCACCATCTTCATAGCCCGAGAACATCATTTCATGGCCTACGAATCCCTTATCATACAACCCATGTCCCAAGACATCATGGTCTAAGGACATCATCCTCATCGCCCAAAGACAACATTCATTGTGCAATGGGAATTCGCATCATTGTAGACGTGTGATTTTTATCCTCTCCAAGAATTTTCACAGTTTTGCGTAAAATATTTAGTTTAGGCCTAATATAGCTATTTCAGCTAATTTTGGCTCTTTTTACTTTATTTCGCTACAAAAAGAAAAAATTACAAAAAATGATATATAAATTTTAGTTTATGTGTTTCTCATAAACTTGAAAAAAAAAATTAGTACCTTATTTTTAATCTTTATATAATTTCAAAAATTACAAAAATAGTTTCATTAATATTATGTAGTTATTGTAATCTTTAAAAATATATAAAAATAGTACTTTATATTTTTATGTTTATATAATTTCGAAAATTACAAAAATATTTTTATAAATATTTTGTAGTCATTTTAAACTTGAAAAAAATACAATAATAGTACTTTATATTTTTATCTCTATATAAAAATAAAAATTACAAAAAATAGGTTCATTAATGTTTTGAAGTCATTTCTAATCTTGAAAAATATCAAAAATAGTTTTGTTTTAATGGTCAATCTTATTTTTTTTAATTTAAGTAAATTAATAAATAAGGTAATATTTTTAGTCTCATTCGCGAAGTAGTGTCAACATACAAGGCTGGGCGCAATGCCAGTTGGGACCGCACACAGATGGAATGCACATTTGTGCAAATGGGTAGTACTCAAGCATATGGGAAGCAAGTGCATGTGCTCACCCACATAAGTTGTCCAAAACAAGTGCATGTTCTCACCCAAAAACGTTTTCCAAAAACAAAGGCAAAGTGCTCCCCCATCAATGGTTTCTCACATTTTTCCATGTGGGGGACTTGTAAACTGATGGTTTTAAATGTAATCTTGCTGGAGAAGGGAGGAGAGGTCTGGAGGGAGGAGAGAAAAAAGAAAAATGGAACCTGGGGGAGAAGGGGTATACACTGATATACATGGGCAGTGAGAAAACGGAGGAGACACCTCTACGTCAATCTGGTTTTGCTCTACGTCAATCTATTTTTGCTCGAACATAGATAGCCATTTTCACCGGCTTTCTTCAGCCTTTGATCATCTCGTTAGCTACACATAAACACACACAAGAATCGAAAAGCAAAAAAGAGAAATCTAGGCAGAAAATTAGATTAAAAATGGAGGTTTTGTTCGGAGGTTCGTTGAATATATTGTTTGAGAATTATTTACTGCTCGATTATTTTTCGATATAGTTGGTTTAATTGCTAAGGTTCAATTCTTTCCTTTTTCATTCTATTATGATATCAAGTTTAATCTGTTTGAGACCTCCGTCCATGGTTCATTTCGCACATGAATCTGTATGTTTGCATCATATGTATCGAAGAACTTTTTTTCATATGTGAAGGTTCGGTGTTTTAACTTTCTCACCTTGTTCCTTTTAAATCAGCTGCAATAATAATTATTTTGGCCTGATTCTCTTTTTTATGTTCTTATTTGGATTTTGTGTTTGTGTATAATTGATTTATTTGTTATGCTTTATCTTCTTGGCTATGTTGACGTGGAATGTGTCCATGGAATCACCTTAGTTTCAGTTCGTTTGCCAATGCTGTTCATGAGAATGTGATGTCATTATTTTATTTAGGAAAATATTGTTGAGAATTGAGACAAATAATTACCTTGAAAATAAGGAAGATTAATACTATTATGATTGTTACTACTGGAACTGGTAGCTGAAAATCGGTGACCAACTATGCCAATTTCTCGTTGTGTAGTGTTTGATGAATAGATATCCTTGGTTAATTAATTATATAACAAGTAGATGTATATTTATTAGGGTTGATTTGGTAAGGTCTCCAACAAAGAGATTCGAGGCGTGCCACTTAGCAAATTTTTAGGGCTCTTGCAAAGTTAAAAATGTGTATTTACTTTAGGCGCCTTTTAATATTTTTACCTTCCTAATTACGGGTGAACATTTATGTGACCCAAATCCAAATCTCAACAAAGTTGGAACGTGCCAAAAACTGCGAGTACATTGATGTGACGTGGTTTGAGATGTGTTTTCATGACGTTGTAATTCTCATTAAAATAATAATAAAAGAGGCTCCAAGTTAAAAGCACATAGGTAAAAACATGTATTAAAATCAGAAAATTTAGCCAAAATATAATAGTTGAGCGACCGTGCTAGAACCACAGAACTCGGGAATGCCTAACACCTTCTTCCGGATTAACATAATTCCTTATCCGAATTTCTGTTTCGCGGACTATAATATAGAGTCAATTTTTTCCTCGATTCGGGATTCAAACGGATAACGTAGAACACCATAAATCTCCTGAGTGGCGACTCTGAATCTCTTAATAAAATGAATCTCGTTTCGATTGTCTTTTAATTGGAAAAACTCCCTTTAGCACATCCTTTCGCGGGGTGCGGTAGTGGAAAATGAGGTGTGACAGCTCTGGCGACTCTGCTGGGGATAGCAAAACCCAGAACCACTAGTTCAGGATTTAAGAATTCGAGCTTTTGACTAATTGTTATATTTGTCTTATATATGATCTGATCTTTACTACATGTTCGTCTTAATGTGCTAAATGTTGCATCTACCGCTTTGATATTTTGTGAACTATATATAAACTGTGTCGATACCTACCTCTCCTCTGAATTTTCTAGAATTTAACATCGGGCATTTGCTCGACATAGCCCATTTTTCTTTGAGATAGCCGAGGTGCTTGGCACCCGATGAAGGATTTAGTCACACATGTTTTAGGTGGGGAGTACCACCAGTTAAGCCGGAAAGCCATGCTACTGGTACACTGATCCTTCTCGGTCCGAGTTGTCCGCTCGAGTAAGCCAGTCTAGATACTTGTGAGCACGTGATTTTTGCCTCACACGAACTACTCCCAAAGAAATCAAAATCAAAGTTGTCTTATTTTGTTATGTACATGTTTGTGAATTTGTCATGATATTTTTGTGATTGTTTACGTCCATGTGTGCATGTTTTGTTGTTTAAATTAATAGAAAAATATAAAAAAAATGTATTGCATTTTAGGATTTTACTTTACAATTAGAAGTAATTAAAGTGGTTTTACTATAATGGAAAAAGTACAAAATATGTATCCTGTATTTTCTTTTAGCATTTAATATCCAAGTTGTGTGGTTTTGTTTTAATCAGTGTTTAATTTTGTGGGATAATCATTATTAGGGGTTAATTAGTATTTTTAAAGTAATTTTGATTTCATGATTTAATCTATAATTTTGGTTTTAAATTAGTAATTAAAATGAAATAAATAGAAAAGGAAAGGAATTAACAAAGAAAGAAGGAACTCAAAATTAGGCTATCTATATCAGTTTTGCCAAAGCCCAATGGGAATTTGGCTAAGTCCAGCACAAACCAGCCCAAATCCCCGCCCAAGCCTATTTTATGTAAAGCCCAGCACGAGCTGTTGAATTAAATCAGTCCAACGGCCAAGATCATCCCTCCAGTCCCGACCCATTTTTACTCGGTTCCAATCGACCCACCGGTTACTACCAAATGACCCCGTTTCAGTGATTAGACTTATCACAACCGTTGGATCTCTCTCATCCGACGGCTCCAATCTATTCCCCCATTTTGATATACCTAAAACAATTAACCCTACCCCTAATCCCGTCCCCCTATCTTCATCGTCTCTATCAGAGACGCCCAAATAATTTTCGCTGCCTTCTACCGTGCTCCGCCCACCGGAAATCGCCTCACGATGGTTCTGGTGGTCCAAACCCCTCCCCCCCATTTGTACACCCTAAGACCATCTCAACTCCCCCATTCCAAATCCACGAACCATTTACCTCGAATCACCCTCCAGCTTCTCGAATCTTTAATCGAAGATTCGAGCCAGACCATAAGGTACCCCAACCAGACCCAAATTTGCACCACAGCACCTCCATGCCTCCCTCATACCCAAATGACCCTTAGTCCTGCTCAATTCTGACTAGAACCTCTCGAACCCCAAATTAAGCCTTCAAGAACCCTAAAAATTGGAAAGTTGAAATACATCAAATCAATTGAGGTATTGGGGTCCAGTAGAATTTGATTAAGGTGTTCTCAATTGTGAACACTTCAATTAAACTCTATTCATCCTCAAATGGTCGGGTCCAAGTACAAGCGGGTCAACTTTACCTAAGGTATTTATTTTCTTGTTTTCTTTCTTTATCCTATTTTATACGGTTGTATTGTAGTATTTTATCCCGTTTCGATTCCTTGTTAACATTTTTCTCTTCTTCTTTATTAGAACTTTTTATTTGTTCAATTGTTGCTTTTGTTTTATTCGTTTGAATGTGTTTGTTATGAAATACGTATTCGTTTCAATTAGTGTCGTAGAATAATTAGTTTTGTACTTCCCCCTGTTTTAACCAAAAACTGATGAACCAGTGATTCGTATGTCAAATATTTGTTGTCGATTACATGAAACTAATTAAGTAAATGTCGTCGATTAATTTTAGAGGTTTATTGGTTATAATAATGGACAGTGATATTATTGACACTGTTAAATTTGGTCTGAATCATTGTTGAATTAGGAATTTAAATTGGTTATGTGAACCTGTTTTAGATTGGTTAACCGACCTAGGCTTTATTGATAAAGGAGAGTGTTAGGAATTAACAGGCTGTGGTTAAGACTAAAGTGGAAGGCTTATCGGTTGTCAGGGCACGCCTGAATTTTAAATTCAGGCTGCCAGAACACTTTTGAATTAAAAATAGGATTAGACACTAGGTAATGGGCTAACAGAGAATATCATGGCAAAAAAATTAGTTTCTTAATTCTGCTGAGTGCTCTTAAGAGCTGGAAATCAGAACAAACATGGGGGGTAATTAAAAAGGTTAAGGGGGCACATGTGAAAAGGAATAATAGGTAGAAAGTTAGAATATTTGAGGTGTAGAATGTCTCTTTTTGTCTATAAAAGGGGGGAGAATAGTGAGACACATAGATACAGATTTTAAGAATCTTGAGAGTTATAAAACTGATAGTGAGGTCGCTTTTGGTGAAGAAACTATTGTTTCATTGAAGCTCCAGACTTCTTTTTCTTTGAGTATTTGAAAACTAGAAACTATTGTTGTATTGTTGTTGGTTCTTTCTATTTCTACTTGTGATTGCAAAATTGGTATTCCTGGGGATCTGCTGCTGTCCCATTGTTTGTTGCTATTTGTTGTTGTTTGTTACTGGCTGTCGTGTGCCACTGCTGTTCCACTGATCTTCCTCTTCTTTTGTTTCCTATACCAGGTACATTTTGATCCTCATGGGCTTCATTTAAGCATGTATTTGAAGCATGATTTGGGGAGAAAATGAATATAGTGCACTTGTGGATTTTAATTTGTTCTGATGTTATGTTCCTTTGTTCATTCTAATGTATGTGGAGTATAAACTCATGCACTTTCAAAATAGGCTGTTGTTTAGTTGAATATGTATGTTGGTTAGCAATTTTCCTCTGATGTGGCTCTTAGATGTTATCTTGGTGTTAAATTTAGGTGATGCATGTTTAATCCAGTTTTGAATTTAGATAAATAATGTTAAGGATGATTTTGTTACAGTTTGTAGGTTTGAATATTGGTTATAGTTGTATGGATTCACTTCAGTAGAAATTTGAGATTAAATACATGCTTAATAAGACTAACTCTTGATTCATATTTGTTTTATTAAAAATGTTGAAAATATCAGCACGTAGGTGAAGATTAGTGCACAAGACTTAAGGGTTTTGTTTCTCTTATATCCTTTGCATATGAGACCATGTATTTATGCATATAAGTCTAAATGATTTACTTGTTAATTTGGCACTAAGCTTGGTTACATAAGTCTGTGTGTTTGGTCATTGGCAAACAAAAACTAAAAATCAACTGACGATGTAGAACACTTCTCTTACATAAATGTTGAAGTGTGTGTGATTTATACATTGGTTTGTTTCCGTTAACGATCAGTCTTGAATCCCTGCTTTCAGCCCTATGTCCGTATTGGGGTATTTTGGGGCCCAAATGAAGTGATTACGGTGAAACGAGAAAGGGCACTGCCTTGAGCAGTCTTTTTTTTCTCGGCAGGCTATTGGGCCTGTCACCAGTCCCGGTGATTTTGAAATGCAGTGATCTAATTTTTGATAAAAACATCATTAATTCCTTTAAGTCTCTTATTAATTAATTAACCTAATATAATAAGAATTGAGGGAGAGCGGCGAGTCATACTTAGCAACATAAATAATTAGGGCCCTCCCAAGTTAGTGTAGAAGCCTTTAATAGGAATGAATCGGGGTGCGCTGCACTAAATAAAAACGACAAATTGCGTGGCCCTCATTTTAGTTTTGTACTGATCTTTAGAATCCGAGGCATGTCATTTAGCAAATTCCATAGCCCTCGCAAAGTGCAAATATGTTAGTCGCTTTTGGAGAGTACTTAATAATCTCACCTCCCTAAACTCAGGTACACATTTATGTGACCCAAATCTAAATCTCAATGAAGTCGGAACGCATCAAAAAACTGCGGACGCATTTATGCAACGCAGTTCGAGACGCAATCTCATGACGTTGTAATTCTCTTTAAGTGTAATAAATAATAAAAGCGGTTCGAAGTTAAAATTTGCATAGAAGTTCATCAGGTAATAAAAAATAGATATATAAGTTAAATGCAACAGGTGAGCGACCGTGCTAGAACCACGGAACCCAGGAATGCCTAACACCTTCTCCCGGGTTAACAAAATTCCTTATCCGAATTTCTGGTGCGCGGACTGTTAAACAGAGTCATTCGTTTCCTTGATTCAGGATATAACCGGTGACATGAGACACCATAAATCTCTCAAGTGGCGACTCTGAATTGAATAAAATGAATCCTGCTTTGATTGTCCTTTAATTGGAAAAACTCCCCTCACCCCTCGCGCCCTCGTGGGCTAGCGGAAAAAGGATGTGTGACAGCTCTGGCGACTGCTGGGGACTAGAAAAACCCAGAACCACTGGTTCAAGTTTTAAGAATTCGAGCTTTAAACAATTGTTGTATTTGGCTTATTTATTATCTCATTTTATTACTTGTTTGTCTTAATGTGCTAAATGTTGCTTCTACCGCCTTGATATTTTGTGAACTGTATATAAACTGTGCCGAAACCCTATTTCTTTCTGAGTCTTCTGAAAAATGGTACATACGTTCGCGTAGCCCGCCTTTTGAAAAATAATTCCAAATAGAGCGAGTGTTGGGTAAGTGACAAGGCCGGGCAGACTTTAGTGCTCCCGTTATATCGCCCCCTCCTCAGTCCCAGTTGTCCGCTCGGGTACCTCAACTCTAGACCAAAACCCACGTTTTTCTTATACCTAGATAAAGCACAGCTTCATGCCAGATCCCTAGTAGGAACGCTTATCTGCATCATGTGCATTTGGCTTAGGGGGCTCAACACAGGGGTTGGGCCCGTCTAGGACAAGCAACCTGAAGTGAAAAGACCATCCTGCTGCATCAAATTTTGTGCATTTATTTGTTTAGATCGGCATGCTGACCGGCTTCTAATATTGGAAAACTAAAAAAAAACAAAAAAAAAGTAACAATGTAAAGGATTAATCATTAGTTTTACTCGAATAGTGTCAAAATCCTGTTAAGTTATTTTTAGAAATTTAAATAAAATAAAATGAAATAAAAAAAGAGAGTTTATTTTAGTGTGTCTCATTTTCCAAATAATATATCCGAAAAAAAATTATTTTGAGAAAACAAAATGATTTTGTTTTTAAACTTAGTTTGTTTTCTTTGATGAACTACGCCGGTTTGATTCTCACCAGACGTGAGATACGTAGGTAATCCTCATTGGGTCCAATCTCCCTTTTGCAAAGATAGCCATAAAAAGTGTGTCAAATATTTAAATATTGGTCATAAATAATCGGTGATACTGTTTTATCTAGAAAATGTGTTTTCACAAAGAGTTTATAAGAGTCACCTATGAAACCTTGAATTTTCACAGGTTCAAATGAATACTGTCCAAGAATCACCCCGAGTTGTCATAGAAAGAGCTCATGTACAACTACGAAGGTGGTGGAATGATCTGGATAAAGACTGTCAAGTTTGGGTAAAGGAGCAGTTGGGACCTTTGCTAGACATACTGCATATCAAGCCACGAAATGACTTAATCAAGGCTTTGGTGACTTTTTGGGACCCCTTTAACAATGTATTCCATTTCTCAGATTTTTAACTCACTCCTACTTTAGAAGAAATAGCCGGGTACATTGCCTTCGGCCGAGAGTTAAGGAAGCAAAAGCTTATATTTCCCAGGGCCCCCTCGGTGCGTAAATTCTTCAATCTCTTGAAAATCAGCAAGCAAATGAGCAATGATCGCGTGAGAAATGGGAGTTGCAAGTTCTACTTTTTATATTACAGATTCGGAAACTCAGCCGGATTTGAAACACATGAAAAGGGTCTAAACAACAAACAGAACAAAAACACGTGGGAGGTTCATCGCCGGTTCGCTTTTATTGTGGCATTCTTAGGAATCATGGTGTTTTCAAATTCTGAAGGGACAATAGACATCCATATGGCTAGGATCGCACACATTCTCATCGACAAAAAAGATCACACTCTTGTCCCGCTTGTGTTGTCTGACATGTATCGGGCCTTGACTTTATGCAAGTCTGGGAATCAGTTTTTTGAAGGTTGCAACATTCTCCTGCAAATGTGGATGATCGAACACGTTTGACACCACCCTAAGTTCATGAAGCATGCTTCAGATGGGACCAACTTCATCGTCAAATATGAAGAAAGGGTGGAAGATTATAAAACACCTGAGGGGTTTGAAGCATGGATTTCCTATTTGAGAAAGTTAAGAGCGGATCAAATTGAATGGACCATAGGGTAGCTCCCGATAACGGAGATCATTTACATGACCGCTTCAAAAGGCTACTTGATGGTGATATGAGCAAGAAGTATACAGCCATATGCACCACAAAGAGTTTTGAGACAACTTGGAAGATATCAGGTGATACCTGAGTAAACGGACCTAAGCAATCTAGCCATTGAATTGCACCCGGAGGCAACTATTCCTGAAGAGTTGGTGAATAGAGATTGGCACTGTTGCCGGTATCTAAAAAATAGCACTATAGTACCAGACCCTATTAAAGGCGAGGTTGATCCCGATTATATTGCTTGGTTTAGAAGGAGTTTTCACGTGAGCACTGGACCCGAGCTTGAAATGATTAGGCCTGCCAAAAGGGCTCACATTCAAGCTTTCAATGACAAAATTCAAGAAAGATTAGCTTGGTTGGCCAAAGAAAGCGAGTACAAGGATCGCATAGGAGAACTAGAGAAGCATGTGCAGGATCTTCAATATGAAAATGGCTTACAAATTGCAGCCGACGAAGGGGTCAAAAAGAAATTAACTCAAGAAAATGACACTCTCAAGGCTCGAACCTGGCGGATCAGAAAAGAAGCCAACAACCAACCAAAGAGTCAATCTGACTAGAGGTTGATAGACGGATTGAACCAACAGCTCAAGGAAAGCCAAGAGAAGTTGGAGAGGTCCGAGTCTAGCAGGGAAATGATGCATGTTAGATGGGAGAAAGGCACAACAGAACGAAGGGAGTACTTATAGCAGTTCAAGAGGGGTCATGAGATAAGCATCGGGACATTAAGAGAGATAAATTCCACTCTTTAAGAACGAGTCTTCAGACAAGCTCGTGAAGCTAGGGGGGACAGGAAACGATATTACGACATGATGGCCCTGATGGAAGAACAAATGGAAAAATTCCAACATCGGCTTGCAGATAATGCGCGAGTATTAGGGTTGAAAAACCGGCAGATAAAACAATTGTTTAGAGAAAGGGATGGCATTTGGGAAAGGATCGACGAGATTGGGCACTACATTCACATGAGATGCCTAGCAGGCGAACAGATGCCCCGGGATGCCCTCTTCTCCTCCATCATGGGTTACGTCCATCAACTTATGGGGGAACTAAAGAATCTGCGAAGAGGTCTTGCACCAAGGACCACAGCCAGGCCAGACAGGGCCCCACCGGCACAGAAGCTCAAAACCTTAGAACATGTTTAGATTGAACTTGCATTTTTTTTTAAATTTTGAGTCTAGTCGTGAGTTATTCTGTTCTTCTTATAAAAAGGTTGTAGTATGTTTGGCCATTGTTTTAAGTTTGGTTTTGTAATCAAGTTTTTTTGAACGATAGTTGAAAACCTTTAAAAAATATTTTGTGTGATTTATATTTGCACGAACTACGCTGGGTCTGATTCACGCGGGGGCGAGATACGTAGGCAATCCACATAACATTCGACCACCACTAACAATAAAAAGAAAAGTGAAATAAAAAAGCGAAAGTTTGAAGATTCCGTATATACTCCAAAGACAAGCTGGGATGACACATGCACGACATGTTAGAAAGGATTCATTGATTAGGAAACATTGCATTCCAATATGTGATTACAGAATCTGTTAAATCCTAACACTAACGAGTTTGTTGTTTCATAATCCCTATCAGTCAGTTGTTAGTACGTTCTGGCACCACACCGCTATTCAACTAGATCTAAAGGACGTCTACCTTTAAGCATGACTACTTCGGAGCACAGTGTCAAGTAAGAAAGGCCAACTAGCCAATTACTGAAAAAGGCTATGGAGAAAATAGAATGGATAGGCAGGGGAGAAGCCCCTATGACACCAACTCCACCACTTAACCAACATTTCCCACCACCAAGCACTCTTATTTTTATGGGACCCCCGCCAGCCACACTACAAAGAACAAATAGCGAGCCATTATTTCCGGCTCATGATACTCAATATTATCCTCCAGAACCTACCTTCAATGCACCAAAACCCCATAACCCTCGCATGAAATCCCAACAGAGCATGAAAGGTCGGCAAAGGCTCTGGAACAAGATGAGGTGATAAGAAAGGTCAGAAGCCTTGAGCAAACCCTCAGAAGTATGCACGGGTTGGGCAATCAGGTCAGTGTGGCCTACAAAGATCTGTGTCCCTTCCTCGTGTTCAATTGCCGGTGGGATTTAAAATGCCAAAGTTTGATCTATATGAGGGACATAGTGATCCAATGGCACATATGCGAGGGTTTTGTAGCAATATGAGAGGAGCAGGTGGGAAAGATGAGCTGCTGATACCCTATTTTGGTCAGAGTTTAAGCGGGTCAGTGCTTGAATAGTACACTAGGCAAGATCCTAGCAAATAGTACACTTGGGATGATCTGGCCCAAGCGTTCGCCGGTCATTTTCAATACAATCTTCAGATAGTCCCCGACCGTATCACATTACTAAGGACAGTTAAGAAACCCGGAGAAACTTTCCGTGAGTTTGGTTTTTGGTGGATAGAGCACAACGGTTGGGAAGTCTTTTAACGAGGTGGTGAAAATAGGGGTCATGATAGAGGAAGGACTGAGGTCCGACAAAATTCTGAACTACTCAGCGGTCAAAGCCACAACCCAAGCTATTCAAAGTGGCACATGAGGTGTGCTGGGGAGAAAGAAAAAAGAAGAGGTCGCTACGGTGGAAGTAGGCAGTTGGTCCAAGGCCAGCAAATCATACTATAACCAACCCAGACCCCACAATCCAAATTATCCATATTCCTCACACAGCCCACCACAACACTACTATCCTCCGCAGGAACCACATTTTTCCGTACACCAAGCACAAACATGCACTCAACCACCGGTTCGCCCACAATGGCGCGCATTGGCTCCCCAAAATGCATATGCACCTCCGCAGAACACTTATCCACTTCCACAGAACACATACCCACCACCCTAGAATGCATATCCTCCACTAAGGGCCTACAGGAACTCTCCAGGTGCAGGTTTTCGCGAAAATCAAGCTTCTGAAAATGACAGGCTACAGAGACAAAGAGCCTTTACTGAGTTGGAAGAAACCTATACCGCCATGTTCCACAAATTAAGGTAGGTAGGTTTGTTGAGTCCCGTCAAGCTTAGGATGCCAAATCCCCCACCCCAGAATGTGGACCGATCAAAAAGCTGTGAGTACTGTTCAGGAATGTTAGGGCATGATACTGAGAAATGTTGGAGATTGAAGCATGTAGTACAATATATCATTGATGCCAATAAGATTGAGGTCCAAACACCGAAGCGCCCAACATCAATCAAAACTCATTGCCGGCGCACCACGAGACTCATATGATTGAATTCGTGCATGAAGGAGGAGAGTCAAAAAAACCATCACAAACAGTGATGATGATCCGGGCTACTCCAAAAGAAAAGATGATCGATAAGAAAGTAGGGGTACATGTGGAGAAGGTAGAGGTTAAACCTGTAGTAATATTGGGAAAATATGAAGCCATTACTCCGAAGAAATCAGAAGCAACCAAAGTGGTAGTATCGGGAGCATCATTTGCACCCGTATTTGTTGTAAAGGGAGTTTGCCGGGAACCGGTCATTGTCAGCATATAGTCCAACTGCCAGTGATTAGCAACAAGGCTGTACCTTGGAAGTATGAGAAAGAAGTGGTAATGTACAAAGGCAACCAAGTGGAAGAAGAGATATGTGAGGCTTAGGGGTTGACTCGTTCAGGGAGATGCTTTGCTCCATCGAGTTAAGAAAGTCTAGTTCAGCAGTGACAAAGAAGCCAGTAAAGCAAGAAGAAGCTGAGAAGTTTCTGAAGAAAATGAAGACACAAGATTACTCCATTTTGGAACAATTAAGAAAGACTCCAGCTCAAATTTTATTGTTGTCTTTGCTGATTCATTCCAATGATCACTGCCAGGCACTGATGAAAATCCTGAACGAGGCTCACGTTCCGGAAAAAATCTCTGTAAATCAGTTGGAGAAGATGATGCACACAATCTTCAAAGTAAACCGGGTGACCTTTTCTGATATTGAGTTACCGATAGAGGGTACAGAACACAACAAAGCCTTGTATTTAACCGTGAAATGTGAAGACTCGGTGGTCACCCGGGTATTGGTTGATAATGGGTCAAGTGCCAATATCTGTACTTTGGCTACTTTGAACAAGCTGAAAATTGATCATGACCAGATTCACAAGAACACTATCTGTGTCCGAAGTTTCGATAGAGGTGGTTCCAATACGGTGGGTGCCATCATACTGGAATTAACCATTGGTCCAGTAGAGTTCACCATGGAATTCCAAGTGGCTGATGTCACAATATCATACAATCTTCAACTTGGGTGACCTTGGATCCATGCTGCCAAAGCAGTACCTTCTACATTACACCAGATGGTGAAATTTGAATAGGACAGGCAGGAGATAGTGGTGTACGGAGATGACGGCACAATCCTTGTGGGAGATGATATTGTGCTATTGATAGAGATGGATGACGACAAAGGACCATGGGTGTACCAGGTTTTCGACGGGGTTTTAGTGGATAAAATTTTTGAATGAGAGAACCTCCCACTCCCTAGGATAACTCCCGCAATTGTCATGATGGTTTCAGAGATGCTGGGTACACTAGTAGAAATCGGAGCTATGGCAACGCTTTGTTTTGCTACAGATACATAACCATTGCAATAGGCACTCTACTGTTACGATTATAACCGTTACAAACAATTGCTGGAACTACCGGAACACTTAGCAACCGAACCGTTGCAATAGGCTAAACAACCGTCCCTATAGATTTATATTGGCAACGGTTTACGTAACCGTAGCAATAGCTATATCTATGGTAACAGTTGGATATATATGCTACGGTGTTTTAGTTCTCTCCTTATTTTTCACCAAAAATTTTAACACCCGCTAAAATATAGTGGGGCCCATAATATGATTATTATTAGTATTTTAGTTTTATATCTAGGGTTCATAGAAAATACATATATATAAACCCCAAAAATATAGAAAACATATTAAAATCCATCCGAAAAAATCCCCTAATTCATTCACATTGAAATTACGAGTCTCCTAGGATTAGTTTCATTGCAAATTATCAAGCTCCTCCTCCATAGTTTTGGAGGAGATCGATCGAGTTTCCAGTCTCCAAAAATCATCGGCATTTACCAGGCTCCAAAAAATTGACAATCTCCTCCGGGCTTGCTCATAAAGCTCCTCTGATCCGACGAAAAATTGCCTCCAGGCTTAACAACTCCTCCATAATCCTTTAAAGTTTCTCCAAATCTGAATCGGTAAATAAATTCTTAACAGCTTTTTTAATTTTAGCATCCTTTTTAATTTGTTTTTCTTTAAATTTCTGGGTTGGTTTTAGCAGCTCAACTTGAGCTTTTGTTAAATTTTTGGGTTGGTTTTTTTATATTTGTTTTTGTTTAAATTTTTTATTTGAAGGCTTACATTTCTAGCTTTTGTTAAAGATTGAGTGCTCAAAGCAATGGTATTGCTAAGATTTCCACCAATTGAGTGTTTGAAAGAAGTGCAATTCCTGTAGTTCTTGTAATTTCTGTAATTTCTACTATTTGAAAGAAGTGTTTCGATGCTACTTCTGTAATTTTTTGTTCCTAAATAGTTTTAAGACCTTTAGAAATATGTATTTATGAAGTTATAAACAAAGTTCAATTTGTAGTTGATGAATCTGCGCCATGGAAACCTTTAATGCTGCGATTTTCTTTCACATGTTTTGAGTAGATTTGCTATGTCGATTTTATTTTGAAGTTGAGACTTACACCAGTTGCTAAGTAATACGCAAGGCTTATTTTCTTGGCGATGTTGGCAATTGATGCAAGCATCATAAAGTATTGTGGGAATACACGAGCAAGCATCATAATGTAACTCATTGTACTTTACCGAAAAGAGTGCAATAGGAATATGCTTATAGTTATATTTTGAAGAATGTTGAAAGGGGAGGGGATGGCATCTGTTTGTTGTGATTATCACTTCTAAATCTTGTCCAGAAAGAATAGTCCATGTATGTTGTTGTGATTATCACCACTTTTAGGAGTAAAGAATTACTTAAGGGAGGGGATGACAATAACAAATAATTATTTTTAGTAATCAAACACAGAAAACTAAAGTAGACTACTACACAGTTACATGATAAACATAATGTGTAGCCGATTGAACATGCAACTATAGCAGACATATATATATATATATATATATATATATATATATATATATATGGAGTACTATATACACTTGTTGGGTAATAAGGGATGATCAAGGGTGAAGGCTCATGAAGATTTTCTCAAGAATGGTACTATTCATTTAGTTGAACTACAAATAAATCTATTGCAACATAGTAATGCCTCATTAAATCTGCCAGCCTCTTTGTTTTAGACTAGTACTTGATAAAGTCTTTTAGAATATTGCTCAAGATTTTATGTAAATTAGGAGGCAAAGCCTACTGTTTAGCAACATGACAGGGAATACTACTTTATGTCCCGCAGTATATGAGCACAAATGATAATGTTAGGATGTTAGAATGTCTTAGCACTTGTTTTGACTGGTTCTTGATTTAATAGTTTTGATATTGGGAGGAAAGTGTGATTAGAAATTCATATATGGGATAATATTGACAAATAGGAACTTTATATGAATACATATCTCTTTTATTTCATACTATTTGTGTAAGCAGACTTTCGTCCCATTGGAATGCATGTGACAATTGGGAGTGGTAGCGTCGTGGCTAATAAGCCCACTTCTTTCTTTTTTGGTAGCAGCAGACTGCATAACAGCAGCTCGACCACCCTTTTGGGTCTGACCAAAGACCATGGTTTCAGCACTCTGCATCATCGCTGCATCTTGAGGTGCAATTGGCTGCTTAGCTAACTCCCCTCTTACATTAAATACGTCTCCGTATTTTATGGCTTCTTGCTGCTCTCTTTCAGGCCTTAGAGGTTTCTCTTATCACGACCCCAAATCCGATCGTGATGGCACCCAGCACACTACTAGGCCAGCCCGACCAATCAACAACAAATACGGAGCTATGAGCTCGCCTTATCCAATTTAAGCAAACAAGTTATAAGACAAGAGTGATAGATATATATCAAAACAGGGAACCAAGTCCTAACACATGCCAACTCCCATAGACCGAAGGGTTAAGAGTCAAGAGCCTCTAAAAGAACATAACTGAAATAGAGTTTACAACAAAAACTCAGTGCGGAAAGAAATGACAACATAAATGAAAAGACAGCTAGAAGGGGAGTCAGGTCCTGAGGACGCTACAGCTACCTCGATTATCCCGCACAATGCCTCTAAGCGGCTACCGGATCAGGTCTGCTGAGAGGTACTTGGATCTGCACACAAGGTGTAGGGAGTAAAATGAGTATTGCCAGACTCAGTGGTAATAAACAGGGGTAAGATAGCGTAGATAACAAATCCACAATAAAACACTATGTAAAGCTGTAACCAATACCCTGTAACAGTTCAATATCAACAGTAGAGACCCAACAATATCAACAACAAGTATAACAGCTAGCAGATGTAACTAAATGCAATGCAATGTATGAAATGACCGCTACGGCGCGTAGCCCGATCCAATTTGGGTACCCGTGCTCACTGTGGGGGTTCAGACTCCGGAGGGCTCCTACAGTCCAAGCAAAATATCATGAATATACGCTGCAGCGTGCAGCCCGATCCACTACCAGTCAGCTAAATGCAAATACAACCTCGCAGGCTCAAAAGTAGTTTTGAAAACTCTTTATCATTTTTCAGTTGAAAACAATAAATGTCAAGTTCCAGAGATTGGAAATATCATGATAACAGTAATAGCTACGGACTGGTAGTAAAACTAGCATGTCAATATCACAAGACAATGATAACGATCCTCGCAGGATCCAATAACTGGCTCACAGCCCATAAGTATACTCAACCATCCGAGAAGGAGGTTCAACGGCTCAAGAGTAGCCAATATCACAATATAATATGCATCCATCCGAGAAGGAGGTTCGACGGCTCAAGAATAGCCTAATATTATAACACAGTATCAACAGGTCGGACTAAGCCATAGTCCCCAATTAACAATCGACCCCGCACTCACAAGAGAGTACGTGTCTCGCCGATATACATCGTCACATAGTGATATACCGGGGTTTCGAACCCGTTGGTCATCACCCACACCCATTACTCACCTCGACTCGGCTCGAAGACTAGTTCGCAATGCCCTTACCACGATAATCGGCCTCCATGGGTGTAGAATATGATCTAAATCAATAAAAATCCATCAAAATAGGCTAAAGGGACATTACCCAATCAAAACAACTTGAATTACACCAAAACCCACAAAGTTGCGAAAACCCGACTTTCGGTATGCTTCTCGAAAAATTATAAAAATCATATTTTTGGAATCCTCGTCTCGCCACGAGTCCGTACATGTAAAATTTACCAAAATCGGAGTTCAAATGGACCCTCAAATCTTTAATTTTCATTTTTTGAAAAAATTTACAAATTTTCACCAAATTTCTTCCATTTGATTCACTAATACTTGATAAAAATAACCATGGAATCATTAAATAAAATCAAGTTTGGACATAGAATACTTAGCCCCTTGTTGAGACGAGAACAACGTCGTGAAAATCACCTCAATCGGAGCTCTAGAACTCAAGATATGGCTAAAATGCAAAAATTTTCTTTTGCCGGTACTGTTCATGCGTCCAGCACTGTTCACACGTGCGGGACACTGTTCACGCGTGGCTGGTACCGTTCACGCTGTTAAAAAAATTCAGCAACTATCCAAAAATAATTGCAGCAACTTTTATTTTTACTAAAATAGCCTTAACTCCGTCATACGAACTCGGAATTTGACGATTCTTTTTCCTATGGCTCCATAATTTCGATACGGATCCTGTGGTTCAAACAAAACTGAATTTGGATCTAATTTTCTCAGTGCAACATCAATTTTGCTTGTTAAACAATTAAATCACATTTCGCGTCAAAAACCCAATCGCGACTTGGTGAAATTAAACCAAAATTTTCGGATCAGTCCTATAATTCATTATTTAGATTCTCGAAGTCTCGAAATCAAATTTGGATCTCTAGAACTAAAAATAGACCTTTGGATCATTACATTTATGCTCAAAACGACAAAAATCTTCCAAAAATGACCCGTTAGGCATCCGAAACACACCCGAGACCCTCGGGACCACAACCAAAAATACAAATTCAACCTAATACTTCATTCAAACTTGCTCGGATCATAAAAACGCTACCTTAAACATCAAAAATCACCAAAATCCTAGAATTCGATTCAAACTTAAACTTAAACTTCCAAAATTCACATTCGATCAAAAACCCGACCAAACGATGTCTGAATGACCTTAAAATTTGCAGACATATCCAAAATAACCTAACGAAGCTAATGCAACTATCGGAATTCCATTCCGACTCCCGGATCAAAATATCACCTATCGATCGGATTCAGCCAAAATTCCAACTTCGCCAAAATAGGCTAACTTCTTCACCTGACCTCCAAAATTACTTTCGATTGCGCTCCTAAGTCTTAAATCATCCCCCGAAACTAACCAAATCATCGGAATTCAGTTCCGGTTCCTCTAACTCATAAGTCAACGTTGGGTTGACTTTTCCAACTTAAGCTTTCATTAAAGAAATTAATTATCCCATTTCCTACCAAAATCGACCCGAATTGACTCAAAGTTTGCACATAAGTCACATTTGATATTACGGACTTGCACCAACTTTTGGAATCGCATTCCGACCCCGATATCAAAATTTTCACTTCCGGTCGAATTTTCTCAAAAACCTTCAAATTCTTATATTTAGCCAAAAGACTTCAAAATGACCTCTGGACATCCGAATTCACTTCTGATCGCGTTCCCAACTCCAGAATCACCATACGGATCTATTCCTAGACTTGGAATCCCAAACGGACATCTATAACTCTAAAATACCTTCCAACCCAAATTTAAAAAATTCTTCTAAAATACTAACTTCCACCATATACGCCGAAATGCTCACGGGTTATCAAAACCCAATTTCGGACATACGCCCAAGTTGAAAATCACCATACGAGCATGCTGGAACTTTCAGATCTCAATTCCGAGGTCATTTACTCAAAATTCCAATCCTAGTTCATTTCTTCAACTTTATGCTTTCAAAATGAGAATTTCCATTTAGATTTGACCCCAAACTTCCTGAATTTTAATTCTGACCATACACACAAGTCAATATACCTGAGATGAAGTTGTTCATGGCCTCAATCTGCTGAATGACGCGACGGAGCTCAAAAAAACCGGTCGGGTCGTTACAATCTCCCCCACTTAAACATATGTTCGTCCTCGAACGTGCTAAGAACTGCAATGATGTAGTCTCAAATAACTTGTTTAACACATCATGCACCTTCCCATGCTACCACTACTTAGTTGAGCATATTAGCTATATAATTATGTAGATATAATTCTTTATTTAAGCGAATAAGCCATTAGGCCAAATTCCAACATCCTAAATTTCCTGCCAAGTCTGTTTCCATCATTCGACCACCATATCAATCTCCACACATTGTACCCAAACATTAATGCATAACTTTGTTAAATTCACACTTTGCATCACTTTACTCATATGACCGCAATAACATTCTTTATTTACCATAGTTGCCTACAATACCCAAATAACGATGGAAACCTCTTATTAGTTAAAGTCTTATTCCAACACCTTCATATACTGCCAATGATAAATAAAACACGCGTTAAACCGAAACAATTCCTCGGATCAACCATTTATGAAGACATTTCTCTTTTGACTGATATTACAACAGATTTTAGAGCCAAACATCAATAGTACCTTTCTATCTAGCTGAAATCACGTATGTTCGCACTCATTAATGACTCCAACGATCTTTTCGATTATAACATACCACACTGATAATATGATACCTCCTCATCGGCCTAAGCCACGACGAGCACAACATAGGCTCCAATAAGAAATTATCTGAACACACTCGAATCATGAAAACTAACTCACACAAAAGAGCTGTAATTCAATTCCTCCGTACCATCATAATATAGAACTGAGATCCCATCTCGCATTATTGAAATAGAATACCTGAATCCTCCTCGAAAGGTCATAACATCATGTGGCCTTTCCACAACTTATGATTCCATCCAAACACTATTACCCATGAAACACCTCAAGTCATCATGCTCAAAATAGTCAGCCACGCACAGATTTAGGTTTGAACTCAAGCAATCAATCTCACCCTCGGTGAAACAATTAATATACGCTATCAAATATTGTTAGGACACAACCGATGGGCCATTCGCCGAGCGACACCTAACACTGACTTTTCTCAGAAACTAGGAAGTATTGTATACAAGGTAACATATATAAAATTGTTCTCTACATCACACGGTTGCGGCATGCAACCCACTCCAAATAACATACCCTTGGCGGCGTGCCACCCAATCCAGATACCATACCTGTGGCGGCATGCCACCCGATCCAAATAACCCGTGGCGGCGTGCCACCCAATCCACGCATGAATCTCATAAAAAGAAATGCACACCGAGTCAAATTGCTCATTACAATAGACATATATAGCCTCAAGCTCGGCCGTAAGAAATGCATCCGACAAAGTTCCTCAATACCGGAACTGAATCAATGGTAGAAACCTCTGCATTGATATCCGCCACGAAGGCCCAACTGACAAAGAAATATCTACCAGCCGTCCGCTGGTCCTGGGGTACAACTACCCTGCTAGAGCATACTTTGATGCACCCTGCTACGCAATTTGTGCCATTTTCGACATATTCCATATCACATTAGTCTAGACAACCTAACTTATGACGACATGTCTGCAATCAATTATCATACCTCAAATTCATCATATCAAACTAAGAGAGACCTATTAGGGCTTCCAATTTCCAATAATCGCTAAACGGTGCCAATACACACGATATACAACCACTGCATAGGCGGATTACGAGAACTTCTAGTCTCCATCACCTATATAACACATGAATCAATATGCCTGATTCCACACTCCACTGTACGAATACATAACACACATCAAGCATCCATTCATACCACGGAAGCCATCCAAAAAAGTTTCCCTATGCCATCAACAACTCAATTATCAACGTCAATCCAACAAGAGGATACCACAATACCACTAGATATTATCAATTTACATTACCTTGCTCTTTTGACCATATACTCTGCCAAATCACTAGAATAGCAGTACCATTTTCCTTAATCACCAGAAAGATTGATTCTCAGATTATCTGCAGCTGCCCACATTGCTTGAGACTTTTAATGACTTCCCATATGGAAGAAAAATTATTACACATTCCATGCTTCGCATACCGACAGGAAATATACTCATTTTCAAACCATGGTAAAACACATCACAAACTCTTTCTTCCAATTTGTTGCATAAGTTTAACTGCCAGGACTGAATTCTTTTACCCACATCGAGCTATGCAACTGCCAGCACTCAAGAGTTTGTTGCACCATATCTGCAAGACTTATTAATTCGAACGCATACCAGGAATTAATCACATCCTTATCATACTGTTTCGGTTTATTAACAAGTTGTTCCATTTACCTAATTTCCTTTCTGATTCATCTTTAATTTAATATTAGCCTTAACTGTAGCACCACAATACCTCAACTCATATTGCCACACGAGACTCGCACATTAGACCACACTGTCTAAGACCCATAGGCCACTAAATACTCTCTCAATGTTTACCAGAAGTACCACATTTTACAATACTTTACTTTGAAGAACTTCCTGCGATTTGAACTCGTTATCATTACCTTCTAATATGGTTACATATAATCCCATCATTCACATAATATAACACAAGTCTTGATCTTTTCTAACGAAACCACCGTCTTTAGCCTCATACACAATCTTAAGACACCTGACTGTTACAAGCAAACTCTTGAACACCGCAAAACCATTCTCGGGCGTCATTCGTCCTTATTCAGCTGTAATTCAACTATTTTATTAAACAAAACCACTCGTGCCTTGTTAAAACTCTAGCACCGCAGAACATGATTACATACAGATACAATTAGCTATCTTTCTTTTCTATACACAGAACATTCCTTACCAACAGCAGTTCAAAACATCCTAGTATTTTCTTTACATCTACGAAGCACCATAACCCTTATCAGAATTTTCCCAACATACTTAGAGACATAACCAACATAGTACACAACAGTGCAATCGGTTAATCAATAACAACCTCCCCAACTTGGCTCGGAGCCATACATCAAAGCACTTTTAGCCACTCATAGCATTCTTACTCAAATGATGCCACAATGTTATAGTGAGATTAAACTCAAGTCATTTACAAGCTTCGGTGGAGACTCGAATCATCAGAAATCTTAACTCTTTTGTAATTCTTGTATTCATTCACACATAACAATAGAGCTTATTCTTTAGGCGACAAAATCTTTTCTAAGTCCCAAATTTTCCAAAAATTTTGACAGAGTTTCCTTTGTAATTTGGCCTATCCACCTGCCAGAGAATCACCAAAACCATCCTAACAATACATTCGCAACTCGACAAGACGTCATAATGCATGTCAACAACATTAGTCTCAATATTATACGAACCATATTATCAAAATTGTTCCATGAACATGCGTTGCACCTGCTAGAACATAACACATATCAAATACCCTTCAATTACACATCAGAATCAACCCACCTACTTCGCCTCAATCTAGCATTTTAGTACAACACCTTCCACCAGGATACACATAGCATAATCACTTTAGTCTTCCTGAGTCTGAACTCGTTCTAGTATACGTAAGGCATTTTACCTTCCAACTAAGAGATATGATAAATATTCACCACGCCCATAGCTCGGGGCTACACAACAGATTAAAATAAGAGTCCATACATTATCAGCTGCCATTTTCCACAGTTAGGGACAATACCGATCATATAAGTTTCATAATACCAGCTCACAAAATCAGCACCTTGGTGCTCAAGTCATAGACAAAGATCTGGTCCCAAGTCCTCCCGACTGGCCCAACATGAACTCACAAAGATTATATCTCGCCCCTCGATCGGGGAATCACAAGCCATCAAGGCAATCATATTACTGGGCGCTCGATGCATACACAGGCGTGTGGAAGGAATTTTAAAAATTATATCTCAAGCTGAATAAAGTACGCACGATAAGAATTCCAAGAAATGTGAAGTGTTTCCTAAAGGTTCGTAACCTCCCGAGGATAAGTACAGGCGTCCCCGTACCGATCCACAAGATTCTACCAACCAGCTCAAGACTCATGAGGCCTAGTAACCTAGGCTCTGATACCAACTTGTCACGACCCCAAATCCGGTCGTTATGGCACCCAGCACACTACTAGGCCAGCCCGACCAATCAACAACAAATACGGAGCTATGAGCTCGCCTTATCCCATTTAAGCATAACAAGTTATAAGACAAGAGTGATAGATATATATCAAAACAGGGAACCAAGTCCTAACACATGCCAACTCCCATAGACCGAAGGGTCAAGAGTCAAGAGCCTCTAAAAGAACATAACTGAAATAGAGTTTACAACAAAAACTCAGTATGGAAAGAAATGACAACATGAAATGAAAAGACAGCTAGAAGGGGACTCAGGTCCTGCGGACGCTGCAGCTACCTCGACTATCCCGCACAATGCCTCTGAGCGGCTACCGGATCAGGTCTGCTGAAAGGTACCTGGATCTGCACACAAGGTGTAGGGAGTAAAATGAGTACTGCCAGACTCAATAGTAATAAACAGGGGTAAGATAGCGTAGAAAAGAAATCCACAATAAAACACTATGTAAAGTTGTAACCAATACCCTGTAACAGTTCAATATTAACAGTAGAGACCCAACAATATCAACAACAAGTATAACAGCTAGCAGATGTAGCTAAATGCAATGCAATTCATGAAATGACCGCTACGGCGCGTAGCCCGATCCAATTTGGGTACCCGTGCTCACTGTGGGGGTTCAGACTCCGGAGGGGCTCCTACAGCCCAAGCACAATATCATGAATATACACTGCAGCGTGCAGTCCCCAATTAACAATCGACCCCGCACTCACAGAAGAGTACGTGTCTTGCCGATATACATCGTCACATAGTGATATACTGGGGTTTCGAACCCGCTGGTCATCACCCACACCCATTACTCACCTCGACTCGGCTCGAGGACTAGTCCGCAATGCCCTTGCCATGATAATCGGCCTCCACGGGTGTAGAATATATTCTAAATCAATAGAAATCCATCAAAATAGGCTAAAGGGACATTACCCAATCAAAATAACTCGAATTACACCAAAACCCACAAAGTTGCCAAAACCCGACTTTCGGTACGCTTCTTGAAAAATTATACAAATCATATTTTCGGAATCCTCGTCTTACCACAAGTCCGTACATACAAAATTTACCAAAATCGGAGTTCAAATGGACCCTCAAATCTTTAATTTTCGTTTTTTGAAAACATTTACAAATTTTCTCCAATTCTTTCCATTTGATTCACTAATACTTGATGAAAATAACCATGGAATCATTAAATAAAATTAAGTTTGGATATAGAATACTTACCCCCTTGTTGAGACGAGAACAACGTCGCGAAAATCACCTCAATCGGAGCTCTAGAACTCAAGATATGGCTAAAATGCCAAAATGTTCTTTTGCCGGGTACTGTTCATGCGTCCAGCACTGTTCACACGTGCGGGACACTGTTCACGCGTGGCTGGTACCGTTCACGCTGTTAAAAAAATTCAGCAACTATCCAAAATAATTGCAGCAACTTTTATTTTCACTAAAATAGCCTTAACTCCGTCATACGAACTCGGAATTTGACGATTCTTTTTCCTATGGATCCATAATTTCGATATGGATCCTGTGGTTCAAACAATTAAACAATTAAATCACATTTCGCGTCAAAAACCCAATCGCGACTTGATGATATTAAACCAAAATTTTCGGATCAGTCCTATAATTCATTATTTAAATTCTCGAAGTCTCGAAATCAAATTTGGATCTCTAGAACTAAAAGTAGACCTTTGGATCATTACATTTATGCTCAAAACGGCAAAAATCTTCCAAAAATGACCCGTTAGGCATCCGAAACACACCCGAGACCCTCGGGACCACAACCAAAAACACAAACTCAACCTAATACTTCATTCAAACTTGCTCGAATCATAAAAATGCTACCTTAAACATCAAAAATCACCAAAATCCTAGAATTCGATTCAAACTTAAACTTAAACTTGCAAAATTCACATTCGATCAAAAACCCAACCAAACGATGTCCGAATGACCTGAAAATTTGCAGACATATCCAAAATAACCTAACGAAGCTACTGCAACTATCGGAATTCCATTCCGACTCCCGGATCAAAATATCACCTATCGATCGGATTCCGCCAAAATTCCAACTTCGCCAAAATATGCTAACTTCTTCACCGGACCTCCAAAATTACTTTCGATTGCGCTCCTAAGTCTTAAATCATCCTCCGAAACTAACCAAATCATTGGAATTCAGTTCCGATCCCTCTAACTCATAAGTCAACGTTGGGTTGACTTTTCCAACTTAAACTTTCCTTAAAGAAATTAATTGTCCCATTTCCTACCAAAATCGATCCGAATTGACTCAAAGTTTGCACATAAGTCACATTCGATATTACGGACTTGCACCAACTTTCAGAATCGCATTCCGACCACGATATCAAAATTTTCACTTCCGGTCGAATTTTCTCATAAACTTTCAAATTCTTATATTTAGCCAAAAGACTTCAAAATGACCTCCGGACATCCGAATTCACTTCCGATCGCGTTCCCAACTCCAGAATCACTATACGGATCTATTCCCAGCCTCGGAATCCCAAACGGACATCTATAACTCTAAAATACCTTCCAACCCAAATTTATAAAATTCTTCTGAAATACTAACTTCCACCATATACACTGAAATGCTCACGGGTTATCAAAAACCAATTCCGGACATACGCCCAAGTTCAAAATCACCATACGAGCATGCTGGAACTTTTAGATCCCAATTCCGAGGTCATTTACTCAAAATTCCAATCCTAGTTCATTTCTTCAACTTTAAGCTTTCAAAATGAGAATTTCCATTTAGATTTGACCCCAAACTTCCTGAATTTTAATTCTGACCATACACACAAGTCAATATACCTGAGATGAAGTTGTTCATGGCCTCAATCTGCTGAATGATGCGACGGAGCTCAAAACGACCGGTCGGGTCGTTACATCTCTTGACTCATTTTTAATTTCTTGTTTTCTTGAATGCTTTAAACTTTACAGTGCATTGATGTTATTTTCTCTACTTACTAAGGAAGGAACTCATTTGCTTTAATTATGTACCCTGAAGTGCTAATAGTCGAGGAATTTAAGGAAGTGACACCTTGCAACTCTGTGCGAACGTGCAGACTTGTAAGCGGGTACGATGAATCAGATTTTGCAACTTTGAATGTTCTTGGATAGTCAAGATTGATTAAGTTATAAGTGTAATTGCTCAATGCTATACTAGAATATGAAAATTGTTACCTCACTAAGAAATCGTGTATGGTTTTGATTATTCGAATTATTACTACTTTTCATAGCAAGACATGCTGTCCTAGCAATCCACTTTTTCCCAACGCCCAAAGCCTATGTCAATGATGTCTTGTAAGTGAGAGCTGAGAATAGCATTTGATGTTTTTGCTGCCATGCATACAATAGATAACGCACCACGACTTTGATCTGTAGTTGTTCCAGCGATATTGAAACAGAAGAAATCCCACAATGCTGACAACTGCAATATTAAATGAATCACTATTAATGTTTTCCCATTAAATCAAAGTGAGTTGAGGAAAGGCAATATAGCAACTAGAATCTAAGTCATTTGCGTAATATCTTCGTCTGTTTTAATTAATTTTGTTTATACCCCTTGGTAGTAGTTGTGATTGTATAGCAGATCTAGTTTCTCTCTTGCCATATTGTAGGGGGAAACAGACTGCTTGGTTAGAATTAAGCATTTGGTTGTGTGACAAGGCTTTACAACTAGTACAACAGTTTTGTGACAATCTCTTTTGGATATGCATCAAGCAATTCTGGCGTTGTATTTTCGTGGCTGGAGTAAAGAGAACTTAAATGTTTCACTTTGCAGTGCAAATGCTTTATTTCATATCATGATATCAGATATCTGGTTTCTTCAACCTTGTGCTTTTTGTGGAAGTACCTTTTGGTCTTATAAGTAGTTTCTATGATGGTGTAGAATTGTTGCCCAATTCTCCCACTCAATTGCCATCCTTATATATCATAAATGTTAACTTCTTGCACATATTATGAGAGAGATGGCATGAAATGTGTGATCTTTTCTCCTTGCTATATGCCAGTCAAAAGAACCACCTTTGTGTGTTTTACATATTCAATATCCCGACTGGCCCGACCATGGAGTTCCAAAGAACACCCTTGCTGTTCGTGAAATACTGAAACAAACATCTAGTGTCCGACCCAGTCTTGGACCAATTGTAGTCCACTGCAGGTATCTGTCATCACCCTCCCTGTAATGTGCCTATAAAGATTCTGTAATTGATCCTTTCTAAAGCCTAACATCTCATTCTCTTGCTCAGCGCAGGTATTGAGTGCCTATAAAGATTCTGTAATTGATCCTTTCTAAAGCATGATATCTCATTCTCTTGCTCAGCGCAGGTATTGGTAGGACTGGTACATACTAATATAATTTCTGCATATTTAAACCAAGTTGGTATATTATGATATGCAGGCTTCAGGATTTTAGTGGCTAACGTGCCAGGTTTCTTTTGCTTGTTGAAGGTAAAATTAATATGCCGCTTTATGCCTAGCATCCCTTCACAATTGGATATATTCTGATGGTACTCTGTTATATTTAAATCCAATGGATACTTTTTTTTGGTTCCTTATGTTTAATACTCTATTTCTTTTCAGCTTGCTAGCTTGCGATTCTTATGCTTGCCTATGGCAAAGCAACATATTGCTCACTTCAATTTTTTTTCATAAATGATCTCCTAATAGCTTCATTTTTAATGCTCTTAGCAAATCATTTTTGTTTGAAAGCTTTTGCTTCATACTAGTTCTTCAAACAGACAATAGATGTTATTTTCTCTCGATATTGTTACTTTCACCAGAATATACCAGCACACAAACGGTATATTACCCAGCATTTGCAATTAAAAAGTACAATATCTCTCAGCATCTACGTTGCTCATTACGTATGTATTTCTGCTGTGTTGTCATTTGGAATGCAATTGCTCTTAAATGTAATCTGGTCACAAGTTTGTTACATCAACAGCTTGAGTAGAGACTGAATGATGTTGAGCATTTCTATTCCAATACTAGCAAAAAGCAATCAAACACGCCAAGAGGTAGCTCTATTCTGAAAGACAAAGACAAACCGATTTCTAGCTTTAAATGGTGGTAGCAGGATGCATCACGTAGAGAAGCCGTTGGTGCCAGGAGAATGCAAGAACTTGTACGCCAATTCGGCACTATATTACGTCAGGTAACTTTTTGTGTTCCAAGTTTCTTGACCCCTTTTTTTTTTGTGTCTAAAGCTAGTATGCTGCTAAATCAGTAATTTTTGTTAACCTTTAAACTTTTACAACTATTAAATATCATAATAATTATGTATCCCGACCCAAATCAGCAAGACAACATTAGAAAAGGTTTGGGAAAATAGTGGTACTGCTGAACTTGCAGAATGGAGTGTTATTCTGTTAAAGATGGAAGCTCCTGATAAGGATGCGTCATAGGCGCTTCTTGTATTTTCCACTTTTAACTTTTGGATAATTTTTTTTAAAAGGAAACAAAATGTAAAAAGAAGTTAAATGATCTTTACAAGAAGAATAACAGTAGTAAAGTTGCAACAGTCTGCTACTCAATTCAATTTCCAAGATTTGTCACTCAAAGTGGTGTATTTTTCTAAGTGAATATATACTTGAATCATAGGTAAGAAGAATGGAAAAGGATATTACACATACAAAAAGGGAAGCAAGCCAGAATCTGATCACTCTGTGATTCAAGTTGTTGAGGAGTCTATGCGATTTACTAAGATTGCTCCTGGTGGAAAGGTTTGTTGCAGTTGAATCCTTCTTTTAATCTGAATTCTTGTTTGTTAATACTAAAGCAAACATTCTCGTCTAACTACAGCAAATGCTATTGTGCATGTTTGATTGATATAAGGCTTAACGTGATTTTGTTGGCAGCCAATATCTGTGACCGATGAAGAAATCCTTGAAATGATATTCTTTCCAGTGGTGAATGAGGCTTGTCAAATTATTGAGGAAGGAATAGTTAAAGATATTCACACGCAACTGATGTTTTGTGATTCCCCTAGAAGCCCATAAGATGCACATATGCTTCCATAAGCCTAAACCATGAGAAATGTGTACGGGACCTGAATACATAGGCATTAATTACCATCTTTTCTGGTAAACACTCTTGTCCACTAGCTCCTTGCTTCTCTGCCATATCTCCACAACCATTTCATTCTGAGTTTCTTCTCTTGCCATGTGAATAGCTGATAATTATACCAGAAACCAGATAAGTGGGTGTGCAGGATATGAGAATTGTAAGGCTAGAATCTATGTTGCGCGGACTCTCCAAAATGATGGCGCTTCTGCAACTGAGTTATGTCATTCTTGTTCTTTGCACTTCTGCAGGTTGCACTTTTATTTTTCTTTCTTCGCTTATTACATTAGCTGAATGTAGATGAGTATTGTCCTCTCTGTATTGTTCTTCTATTGGAACCTTTTGCTAATCTTTACCAAAAAAAAATTAAGTTTCTTTTTTGTGCTGCTCGTTATGGCCTTGTGAGGTAATCCAATTGTCTATTAGGAAATCTATATTTACATTACACAACTATTTTCAATGATGGTGGGGTGATTTACTTGTTTTTCTTTCAAGCTATGGCTTAGTTTATCCTCTTGAAGAGCATTGAATTTATTTATCCTATTTTGTAGGTGGAGTAAATCAAGAAATCTAAGAAGATGTTGAAAGTGAAGAACTAGATCGTACTTGAGATGGAATTTGAATTGCTATAGATGAATGTTCTATAGGAATGTTTTCTTATCAGCCTTTTTGAAACTAATTACTCTCTTGAAATGTATTAAATTTGTGTATTTGGGGTAGAACATTTGCTTTATAGATACTATTTGTTTGATGGATAATTTATATTATTAAAAGTTTTAGTTTATGATTTATTTAAATTTTCATATTATTATAATTTATTTTTCATATATAAATTTTTATTTATAATAGGGGCTATATTATATTTTTTCAATTGAACGGTTGCAATAGCCTTCTAGAACCGTTGCAATAGGACACAAATTGGCGTTCCACCATACAATACAAACCGTTGCGATAGGTCATACAAACCGTTCCCGTACAAAACTAGAACCGTTGCAGTAGGGGTAAATGAACCGTTGTTATATCCATAAATAACCTTAACAATAGCTTGCAAAAGTGTTGCATTAAAAATATGGTAACAGTTAAGAACCGTTCCATATACACTATGGTAACAGTTTTAAACCGTTCCAATTGAAAAATATAACCGTTCCAATAGAGAAAGGGAAAACCGTTGCGATAGATGTATCTATAACCACAGAGAGTACAAACCGTTACAAGAACCGTCCCCATAGACCTATTGCCATGCCAGCTGATGGAATGGTCTGTAAACCGTTCCCATATCTATATGGCAATGGTTTAACAACCTATGGGAACGGTTTCCCAACTGTTACCATAGGCCAATTTTTCAGTAATGGTAATGAGTTTGTGCCAGGAAAAGGCCTGGGGGCAGATCTTTAGGGTATTGTTCAGCCTGTATCCTTGCTCGAAAATTTAGGGACCTTTGGACTGGGGTTTAAACCCACTGTGGAAGATGTACAGCAAGCCAAGAAAATGAATAAAAGAGTTTGGGTTCTCCTCAAGCCAGTTCCGCACCTTTCTAGATCTTTTGTTAAAGCAAGTGCCAAGAAGCCAGCGGCCCTAAAAATCCTAGGACCATCGATTGATATGGATGGGAATTTGGATCGGATCTTTGAAAGAATGTTTATTGATGTCCATATGGTAGAAGCTGGAGAGGGTTCCAGCAGAGCGGACATACAATTTGTGGGGCCTAAGGCCGATATCAACAACTGGGCAGCTACTCCTCTTCCCACTCGAAGGGAGTCTTGGTAGTAGGCTTTGGATTTTCTTTCTTGTTTCCTGGTTTATCCCAGAGTTGTAATCCATTTTGGTTTTGTTTGTATTTCTTCAAGTGTGAAACTCTGTTATTCCGCATTTCATAATAAAAATGAAAGTTTCCTTTCTTTTCTTGTTTTAATTTTTGTTTCTTCTTTTTCTGAACAGTTCTTCTTTTACTGGTCCTAAAGACATGAAATGCACAACGGATCTTCGACCTAGTCTAAATAATCAATCCAACTCCAACTTAATTGAACAAGAGATTGAGTTAAATAACGAATCTGAATATGAAGAGGATGAGGACTTCAAGGAAATAAGCAGGGAATTATGCCAATTCGAAGAGAAACCAAAGCCTAATCTAAATGAAACTGAAGTTGTTAACTTAGGGGGTGCAGATGACGTTATGGAAACCAAAATCAGCATCCACATTGAGCCTAGTACTAGGGTGGAATTAATCAAAACCCTCATTGAATTCAAAGATGTTTTCGCATGGTCATATGATGACATGCCAGGATTAAGCACCGATTTAGTGGTCCACAAATTGCCCACTGAGCAGGCATGCCCTCTTGTAAGCAAAAACTGACGAAATTTAAGACAGATATGAGTGTAAAGATCAAGGAAGAAGTGACCAAGCAGCTACACGCAAAAGTTATTCACGTCACTCGATATCTCGATTGGTTGGCCAATGTGGTACCAGTGCCGAAGAAGGATGGGAAGATCAGGGTATGTGTTGACTACCGCAATCTTAACAAGGCAAGCCCTAAGGATAATTTTCCATTGCCCAACATCCATATCCTGATTGATAAATGCGCCGGGCGCGAGATTGGATCCTTCGTGGATTGCTATGCAGGATATCATCAGATCTTAATGGATGAGGAAGATGCAGAAAAGACAACTTTCATTACGCCATGGGGAATTTATTGCTACCTATTAATGCCATTCAGCTTGAAGAATGCTCGGGAAACGTACATGAGAGCAATTACCACCGTATATCATAACATGATACACAAAGAGATTGAAGTGTACGTGGACGATGTGATCTTAAAATCTAGGCGGTAAGAAGACCATGTAGCAGACCTAAGGAAGTTCTTCCAAAGACTTCGAAGGTACGATATTAAGCTCAAGCCGGCCAAATGTGCCTTTGGGGTTCCATCAGGAAAGCTACTAGGATTCATCGTCAGCCGGCGAGGCATTGAGTTGGACCCATCAAAGATCAAATCCATCCGGGATTTGCCACTGCCGAAGAACAAGAAGGAGGTGATGAGTCTGTTGGGAAGATTAAATTATATCAACAGGTTCATTTCTCAACTTACGGCGACCTGTGAGCCCATATTTTGGCTGTTGAAGAAAGATGTTACGGTAGAATGGACGACGGAGTGTCAGGAAGCATTTGACCAAATCAAAGGGTATCTATCAAATCCACCCGTATTGGTTCCACCTGAACCAGAAAGACCATTGATTCTCTATCTGATGGTACTGGAGAATTCGTTTGGCTGCGTACTGGGGCAACACGACATTATAGGGAGGAAGGAGCGAGCCATCTACTATCTCAGCAAGAAATTTATAGTATATGAGGTTAAGTACACTCAACTGGAGAAGACATGCTGCGCCCTGACTTGGGTAGCACAAAAGTTAAAACATTATCTGTCATCATATACTACTTATCACATTTCACGGTTGGACCCATTGAAATATATCTTCCAAAAGCCCATGCCCACAGGGAGGTTAGCAAAATGGCAGATATTACTCACAGAATTTGACATCGTTTATGTGACGAGGACGGCCATGAAGGCCCAAGCGTTGGCTGATCACTTAATTGAGAACCCTGTTGATGAAGAGTACTAGCCATTGAGGACATATTTCCCTGATGAAGAAGTGATGCATATAGACGAGGTAGAATCGACTGAGGAACCAGGATGGAAGCTTTTCTTTGATGGAACCACAAACTCAAAAGGAGTTGGAATAGGAGTGGTGCTCATTTCAGAAACAGAACACTACTATCCTGTTACGGTGCAACTGTGATTCTATTGCACCAACAACATGGCTGAATGTGAGGCCTGCATTTTGGGGTTACGGTTAGCCGCAGACATGGATGTTTAGGACGTCTTGGTCTTGGGGGATTCGGACCTCCTGGTACATCAAATTCAAGGTGAATGGGAGACACGGGATTTGTAGCTTATACCATATCGACAGGGCTTGCACGATCTGAGCAAGCAATTTTGATCGGTGGAGTTCAAACACATTCCGAGAGTTCATAATGAGGTTGCCGATGCATTGGCCACCTTAGCGTCAATGCTGCACCACCCAGATAAAGTTTATGTTGACCCATTGCATATCCAGGTTCATGAGCAGCATGCTTACTATAGCATTATAGAGGAAGAGATAGATGGCGAGTCGTGGTTTTATGATATCAAAGAATACCTCCGAATGGGGATATACCTGAAACAAGCAACCGGAGACCAAAAGAGAACCCTTCGGCGATTGGCAAATGGTTTTTTGCTCAGTGGAGGAGTGATGTACAAAAGAACCCCAGATTTGGGATTGTTGAGATGCATAGACGCAAATCAAGTTGTGAAAATAATGACAGAGGTCCATGTCGGGGTTTGTGGGCCGCATATGAGCAGATATGTATTGGCAAAGAAGATCCTACGGGCAGGATATTACTGGCTCACTATGGAGCGTGATTGTATAAGTTTTGTGTGGAAATGCCATCAGTGTCAGGTACACGGAGATTTGATTCATTCTCCACTAACAGAATTGCATACAATGTCAGCACCATGGCCATTTGTTGCGTGGGGCATGGATGTCATTGGACTGATTGAGCCGGCAGCTTCCAATGGTCATAGGTTCATTTTGGTAACCATTGATTATTTCACCAAATGGGTGGAGTCAAAGACCTTCAAGTCAGTGACTAAGAAGGCAGTGGTAGACTTTGTCCATTCCCATATTATCTGTAGATTTGGGATCCCAAAGGTAATCATCATGGACAATGGCTCTAATCTTAACAGTGGTTTGATGAAAGAAGTATGCCAACAGTTCAAGATTACACACCGTAATTCCACCCCGTATCGTCCCAAAGTAAATGGCGCGGTTAAGGCAGTGAACGAGAATATAAAAAAAGATATTGAGAAAGATGGTAGAAGGGTCTAGACAATGGCATGAAAAGCTACCATTTGCATTGTTGGGTTATCGCACTACTGTCCGAACTTCAGTAGGTGCAACTCCTTACTTATTGGTATACGGAACTGAAGTAGTAATACCAGCGGAGGTTGAAATTCCATCTCTCTGAATTGTCACTGAAGTCGAGATTGATGATGATGAATGGGTCAAAGCTCGACTAGAACAGTTGAGCTTAATCGATGAAAAGAGATTGGCAGCAGTATGTCATGGCCAATTATATCGAAAGAGAATGGCGAGAGCATACAATAAGAAGGTGCGCCCCAGAAAATTTTAAGTAGGGCAGCAAGTATTGAAATGGATCCTCCTGCATCAAGTTGAAGCAAAAGGAAAGTTCGCCCCAAATTGGCAAGGACCTTATACTGTGACCAGGGTGTTATCCAATGGTGCCTTATGTCTGACAGATATTGAAGGAAGAAACACTGACATGGCTATCAATTCTGATGCAGTCAAGAGATATTATGTGTAATTTCCTTGATCATGATAATTATTTGCTCGTTTGTTTGTATTTGGTGCTTATTGGATAATGAAATGATGAAGGCGGTTCTTTCTTATATCCAAACACTTTCAACCTTTTCTTTCTTTTTTTAGCCTTAATTATTTTGTTTCATACCCCTCTTTTGGAATCGCTAAAGAAAAAAAATGATGAAAAAATGATGATAAGAAAATCAAAAGAAAAGCAAAATAGTGTGAACTACGTTTGACCTGATTCCTCAAGAAAGGATATGTAGGCGCCTCACGACTCGGTCGCAACGTGACAAATGTCACGCGATTCAAAAATCCCCAAGCAAGAAAACTCGGGCAGAAGTTATATTTCCTTTAAGAAATTGGGTTCCAAGAGTTGTATTCTATTACTCATCAAGTTATTTTAAATTTCTTGATAACCTTTTCTTTTCTTACCCACACAAAACCACCCATCTTATGTCCAAAAAGACCTCCCGATCATTGTTTAATAAGTGTCAGGACATGAAGATGAGAGCTCAAGGTAATACACTAATCCTCGATTGAAAAGGATCATGAGCTGAAAGAATTCCCAGCAGAGAGAATTTTATCAGCAACACTCCAATCCCCAACTGAAAAATAAAATGAGAGAGTCTTATCGGTGAAAACCTTTATAGGCACCGTAAAGCGATGTAAGCTAAGATGAATTAAAATGAGAGAGTCTTCGGGTGAAAACCTTCACAAGTACCTTAAGGCAACGGGAGCTGAGAGAAATGAGAGAGTCTCATTAGTGAAAACCCCTCTAAGGGCGCTATGAGTCGACAAGATGAGTTTGGCGGAAAAGATCGATATATGACAAAGAGTTGCACATCTGTTTACTCCGGGTGAATGAGGCCATTGGAAATTTTGATTGATGCAAATAGACTGGGTCGATTAATACGGAATGCATGACATGATCATTAGGAACAATCATACCATCTAGATAAGTTCTTTTCTTTTCTTTTCCCAGCATATTATTCAGAAAGATTTTTCTCTTTTTCTATCTTTTCATCTCCTTGTCTAAAAGACTTTTCCAGGAATTTGTTTTCTTTATATTTAAAAGAAAGAATTTTCAAAGTCTACTACCAGTCGCCAAGATAGTACAAAGGGAAATATGGAGAAAAACTTGAATGCAATGTTTCAGGAACTTATAGATCAAGTTCCCAGAAGACCCCCAGTAGAACTTCGATGAATCAGTGACCAAGTTCCAAGATGGTCAGACCACACTGAAAAGGGAAGGAGAAAGGGAAAATCTATCCACAGCGAAATGATCCCAGTATCCGCATCTAATAACATCTTATCCCCTGCAGTATTCAAGGAAAGAGTAACTCATGAAGAGAGTGGTTTGGATTTGAAAAGACTCTCCAGAGTGTTTTGAAACAAGAGAGAGGGAAACGAATGAATAGAAAGTCCATCCTCAACAGAAAAATCATCCCCAGCGAGTAATATTATCCCCAACCAGTTGGGAGGCACATAGCAAGAAAAAGAAGAGAAAAAGAAAAAAAACAATCCCCAGCAAGAGTGTCAAGATTACTCACCATGTTTTAAAACTAACAAGTTTTTTTTTTATCTTACATAAAAATAAAGGTTGGTAATGGCAAGAAGATACGCCACAAGGAAAGTCACAGAAACTGGGGCAGAATATTTTCTACCATTGTCAAACAATTTCTCGGTTGAACAAAGAAACAAGCGAATACATTTCATATCTCAGCAATTAGGCACCCACCTGTATAACAAGGGAATACATTTTCATGTCTTAGCAATTAGGCGCCCACTTGTATAACAAGGGAATACTTTTCATGTCTTAGCAATTAGGCGACCACCTGTAGAACAAGGGAATACTTTTCATGTCTTAGCAATTAGGCGCCCACCTGCATAACAAGGGAATACATTTTCATGACTTTACCAATTAGGCGTCCACCTGTATAACAAGGGAATACATTTTCATGTCTTTACCAATTAGGCGCCCACCTGTATAACAAGGAAATACATTTTCATGTCTTTACCAATTAGGCGCCCACCTGTATAACAAGGGAATACTTTTCATGTCTTAGCAATTAGGCGCCCACCTGTATAACAAGGGAATACATTTTTATGACTTTACCAATTAGACGCCCACCTGTATAACAAGGGAATACATTTTCATGTCTTTACTAATTAGGCGCCCACCTGTATAACGAGGGAATACATTTCATGTCTTAGAAATTAGCCGCCCACCTGTATAACAAGGGAATACATTTCATGTCTTAGAAATTAGCCGCCCATCTGTATAACAAGGGAATACATTTCATGTCTTAGAAATTAGGCGCACACCTGTATAACAAGGGAATACATTTTCATGTCTTTACCAATTAGGCACCCACCTGTATAACAAGAGGAATATCTTACAATCTTTACATCATAGGTCTTGGAACCAGCGACCCACTATGACAACAGAAGGACATATCAGAAGATCCCCAGCACAAATCCAAATTCAAAAGTGAGAAAGAAGGCAATAGTGGCCGGAAAAGCTCTTTACATTACAAGTTTTGAAACTAGTAACCCACCCTAAAGTGAAAGGTTATAACAAAAGCTCCCTGCGCAAATCCAAGCACATGAGTCAGAAGAAAGATGAGACACATCCGGAGAGGAACAACTTTTGAACTTTGTCTACCCCCTTAACATAACAGACTTGACAGAGAAAGCTCTATCCTCAGCAGATTGATCAAATCAAGGAAAACTAATATTCAAATAAGCGAAGGCAAGTGCCACCTTCAAGTTCTCGGAAGAAAATAGCACTGGAAGAAACACAAGGCGACAAGAAGGCAAGGCGACTCGAAGAAGTTGAAGATAGATGAGCCCTTATGATCCATAAGCTAGCTTCTTGTTTTTTTTTCCTTTTAGCACGGTGTAATAAGGAGATCAGTAAAGCAGTGGTAACGGCATGCAGTAGCAGTAACAGCGGAGCCACAATCCCTTGGTATTCCCAGCTACCAAAACTTCCCGAACTACATTAACCTGATTCCTGTTTAGCCCAAGATATGTAGGAGGCCTCCCGAAGCAAAGGCTCGGTTAAGATCTTTTTAAAATGCTTCACACGAAGTGCTCAAGCGGGCAAAAATCGCTCGTATCCGCTCACTTATCTTAGCACAAAAACTCTTCATATTTCCTCGCAAAGAGGGACAGCTGTGAGCACGTGATTTTTGCCTCACACGAACTACTCCCAAAGAAATCAAAATCAAAGTTGTCTTATTTTGTTGTGTACATGTTTGTGAAATTCTCATGATATTTTTGTGATTGTTTACGTCCATGTGTGCGTGTTTTGTTGTTTAAATTAATAGAAAAATACAAAAAACAATATTGCATTTTAGGATTTAACTTTACAATTTGAAGTAATTAAAGTGGTTTTACTAACATGGAAAAAGTACAAAATATGTATCGTGCATTTTCTTTTATCATTTAATATCCAAGTTGTGTGGTTTTATTTTAATCAGTGTTTAATTTTGTGGGATAATCATTATTAGGGGTTAATTAGTATTTTTAAAGTAATTTTGACTTCATGATTTAATCTATGATTTTGGTTTAAAATTAGTAATTAAAATGAAATAAATAGAAAAAGAAAGGAATTAACAAAAAAAGAAGGAACTCAAAATTGGGCCATCTATATCAGTTTTGCCAAAGCCCAATGGGAATTTGGCTAAGTCCAGCCCAAACCAGCCCAAATCCCCGCCCAAGTCTATTTTATGTAACGCCCAGCACGAGTCGTTGGATTAAATCAGTCCAACGGAAACGATCATCCCTCCAGCCCCGACCCATTTTTACCCGTTTCCAATCGACTCGCCCGTTACTACCAAATGACCCTATTTCAGTGATTAGACTGATCACAGCCGTTGGATATCTCTCATCCGACGGCTCCAATCTATTCCGCCATTTTGATATACCTAAAACAATTAACCCTACCCTTAAGCCCGACCCCCCTATCTTCATCGTCTCTATCAGAGAGGCCCAAATAATCTCTGTCGCCTTCCACCATGCTCTGCCCACCGAAAATTGACTCACAGCGTTCTGGTGGTCCAAACCCCCCATTTTTACACCCTAAGACCATATCAACTCCCCCATTCCAAATCCACAAACCATTTACCTCGAATCACCGTCCAGCTTCTCAAATCTTCAATCGAAGATTCGAGCCAGATCCTAAGGTACCCCAACCAGACCCAAATTCGCACTACAGCACCTCCTAGCCTCCCTCATACCCAAATGACCCTTAGTCCAGCTCAATTCTGAGTAGAACCTCTCGAACCCCAAATCAAGCCTTCAAGAACCCTAAAAATTGGAAAGTTAAAATAAATTAAATCAATTGAGGTATTGGGGTCCAGTAGAATTTAATTGAGGTGTTCTCAATTGAAAACACTTCAATTAAACTCTATTCATCCTCAAATGGTTGGGTCCAAGTACAAGCGGGTCAACTTTACCTAAGTATTTATTTTCTTATTTTCTTTCTTTATCCTATTTTATACGGTTGTATTGTAGTATTTTATCCTATTTCGATTCCTTGTTAACATTTTTCTCTTCTTCTTCATTAGACCTTTTTATTTGGTCAATTGTTGCTTCTGTTTTGTTCGTTTGAATGTGTTTGTTATGAAATACGTATTTGTTTCAATTAGTATCGTAGAATAATTAGTTTTGTACTTCCCCCTGTTTTGACTGAAAATTATTGAATCACTGATTCGTATGTCAATTATTTGTTGTCGATTACATGAAACTGATTAAGTAAATGTTGTCGATTAATTTCAGAGGTCTATTGGTTCTAATAATGGACAGTGATATTATTGACACTATTAAATTTTGGTCTGAATCATTGTTTGAATTAGGAATTTAAATTGGTTATGTGAACCTGTTTTAGATTGGTTAATCGGCATAGGCTTTATTGATTAAGGAGAGTGTTAGGAATTAACAGTCTATGGTTAAGACTAAAATGGAAGGCATCTTGGTTGTCAGGGCACGCCTGAATTTTAAATTCAGGCTGCGAGAAAACTTTTGAATTAAAAATGGGATTGGACACTAAGTAATGGGCTGGGCAGAGAATATCATGGCAAAAAAATTAGTTTTTTAATTGTACTGAGTGCTCTTAAGAGCTGGAAATCAGAACAAACATGGGGGGGTCATTAAAAAGGTTAAGGGGGCACATGTGCAAAGAACAGGCAGAAGGTTGGAATATTTGGGGTGTAGAAGGTCTGTTTTTGTCTATAAGGGGGGGGGGGGGGTACTGAGACACACAGATACAGATTTTAAGAATCCTGAGAGTTATAAAACTGATATTGAGGTCTTTTTTGGTGAAGAAACTACTATTTTATTGAATCTTGAGGCTTCTTTTTCTTTGAGTGTTTAAAAACCAGAAACTATTGTTGTATTGATGTTGGTTCTTTTTGTTTCTACTTGTGATTCCATTGATCTTCCTCTTCTTTGGTTTCCTACCAGGTACATTTTGATCCTCATGGGCTTCATTTAAGCATGTATTTGAAGCATGATTTGGGGAGAAAATGAATATAGTGCACTTGTGGGTTTTAATTTGTTATGGTGTTATGTTCCTTTGTTCATTCTAATGTATGTGGAGTATAAACTCATGCACTTTCAAAATAGGCTGTTGTTTAGTTGAATATGTATGTTGGATAGCAATTTTCCTCTGATGTGGCTCTTAGATATTGTCTTGGTGTTAAATTTAGGTGATGCCTGTTTAATCCATTTTTGAATTTAGATCAATAATGTTGAGGCTGATTTTGTTACAGTTTGTAGGTTTGAATATTGGTTATAGTTGTATGGATTCAGTTCAGTTGAAATTTGAGATTAAATGCATGCTTAATAAGACTTACTCCTGATTCATATTTGTTTTGTTAAAAATGTTGAAAATATCAGCATGTAGGTGAAGATTAGTGCACAAGACTTAAGGGTTTTGTTTCTCTTATCTTTTGCATATGAGACCGTATATTTATGCATATAAGTCTAAATGTTTTACTTGTTAATTTGGCACTAAGCTTGGTTACATAGAACGCTTCTCATATATAAATGGTGAAGCGTATGTGATATATACATTGGTTTGCTTCCGTTAACGAGTCTTGAATCCCTGCTTTCAGCTTTATGTTCGCTATTACTTGGGGTCTTTTGGGGCCCAAATGAAGTAGAGTACGGTGAAACGAGAAAGGGGACTGCCTTGAGCAGTATATTTTTTTCTCGGCAGGCTATCGGGCCTGTCAACAGGTCCGGTGCTTTTGAAATGTAATGATCTAATTTTCGATAGAAACATCATTAATTCCTTTAAGTCTCTTATTAATTAATTAACCTCATATAAAGAGAATTCAGGAGAGGGGCGAGCCATACTGAGCAACATAAATAATTAGGGCCCTCCCAAGTTAGTGTACAAGACTTTAATTGGAATGAATCCGGTGCGCTGCACTAAATAAAAATGACAAATTGCGTGGCCCTCATTTTAGTTTTGTACTGATCTATAGAATCCTAGGCATGTCATTTAGCAAATTCCATGACCCTCGCAAAGTACAAACGCGTTAGTCGCTTTAGGAGAGTACTTAATAATCTTACCTCCCTAAACTCGGGTACACATTTATGTAACCCAAATCAAAATCTCAATGAAGTCGGAATGCATCAAAAAAGTGCGGACGCATTTATGCGACGCAGTTCGAGACGCAATCTCACGATGTTGTAATCCTCTTTAAATGTAATAAATAATAAAAGCGGTTCGAAGTTAAAATTTGCATAGAAGTTCATCAGGTAACAAAAATTAGATAAATAAGTTAAATGCAACAGGTGAGCGACCGTGCTAGAACCACGGAACCCAGGAATGCCTAACACCTTCTCCTGGGTTAACAGAATTCCTTATCTGAATTTCTGGTGCGCGGACTGTTAAACAGAGTCATTCTTTTCCTCAATTCGGGACATAACCGGTGATTTGAGACACCATAAATCTCTCAAGTGACGACTCTGAATTGAATAAAATGAATCCCGCTTTGATTGTCCTTTAATTGAAAAAACTCCCTTTACCTCTCGCGCCCTCGCGGGCTAGCGGAAAAAGGAGGTGTGACAATACTTTCTCCAATAGGTTTTAAACTTAGAATAACATGACTTCATGCCGGATCCCTAGTAGGAACGCTTATTTACATTATGTTGCATTTGCTTAGGGGACTCAATACAGGAGTTGGGTCCGTCTAGGAGAGGCAACCTTAAATGTAAAGACCATCCTGCTGCATCCTGTTTGTTTTACGCATTTGTTTGTTTTAGGCTTGTATGCTGACCAGCTTTTAATATTAAGGAAAATGAAAAAAAAAATAATAGTATAGAGATATAGCTACTCATTTTTAAAAACAAATAAATGCACAAGTAGTGCCAAAACTCTACCGAATTTTGAGAATAAAAAGAAAAGATAAAAAAGGCAATTGTTATTTTTAAAATAGATTGTTTTTTACTTAAAAAAGAAAAAAAATGTTTTTTTAAAAAAATAAAAAAAAATTGCTTTATTTATCAATAAATGTGTGTGATTTGTTTTCAAAAATTGTTTATTTGTTTGTCGATAAAATAAAAAAAATAGTTTGTTTTGTTTGCTAATTAAAAAGAAAAAAATGGAAAAATTTATTTCTGCAGATATAGTTTGTTTTATTTGGCTGAACTATGCTGGTTTGATTCCCACCGGATGCGAGATACGTTGGCAATCCTTATCGGGACCAATTTCCCCCTTTGCAAAAATAGTCAAAAAACAAAAATATCAAAATTTTAATTCTTGTCATAAATAAGTTGGGTGGTGCCGCCTTTGTCAAATATAGCCGAATGTTCCCGAAAGGGATGCTGAAAGGCTGACTTTGCTTAAACAGTCATTTTTGGGTCATTATTTAGATTTCGGTCGGTTGACCCACACAACCTCAGAATCTTCATCCCCGAGGCGCTGAAAGGTCGTGTTTGCAATATCTGGTTTTATTTTGAAAAACAACAAGAAAAAAAGAGTCTAAAGTAAGTCGGGTAGTGTCGTTTTATCAAAAATGGCCGAATATTCCCTAAAGGGACGCCGGAAGGCTAACTTTACATAAACAATCACCTTTGGTCATTTTTAGGGTTTTTGACTGGTTAGCACACACAACCTTAAAATCTTCAACCCCGAGGTGCTGAAAGGTCGTATTTGCAAAACTAGGTCTTTTGTTTCAAATTTGAAAAAAAAAAGATTCAAGGGCAAAGTGAATGGCGTCGTGATTTTTTGTCAAAATAAGCTGATCCAGCTTCGGCAGTGTATTAAACCATCCTTGCCAAAATAGCCATAGAATACCTTTCAGTTTTCGAAAGGCTATTTTCGTAAAAGAACGAACAAGTTTGTAAAATATTCCTCCCCGTCCTCAAATTCATGTGAAATTGGGAAGGGGCCCCACTTGTAAAAATAGCCTTTTGGCTAAAATTGGCAGATAGGGAAGGAATCTGCCAATTTACTTTTTAAATTTGTGTTTCTTTTGATTAGAGCATGTGGTGTTTGATTTTCGAGTCTGTGGGTTGTCTTTTCGTCAAAGTCTGTTAAGTATGGTCTGCTTTTAAACCTTCATTATAAAGTTTGTCGTATTATAAAAAATGAAAAAAAATTGTGTTTTATTGTTATTTACCGTGTATCAACACGAACTATGCACGGTCTGATTAATGCCGGGTCATGATACGTAGGCAATCTTTATATGATTCGACCACAACTATATATATATATATATATATATATATATATATATATATATATATATATATATATATATATATATATATATATATATATAATAATAAAAAAACGAAAAGGAGTAAGCAAAAAATATTGATAATAATAAGGACTGACTGAGTCCATCTAACATATTTTGTTTTGAATTGTAAAGTAAGTAGGAGGTGGTTGCTTTGTGGCAAGAGGACGACGCAAGATCCCCGAAAGATGGTACAGGAGGAAATAACCCAAAGATTGAAAATCTTAGAACAGCGGTTGAAAAACACGCAAGGGTTGGTAGGTCAAAAGAGTGTTGCTTTCAAAGATCTATGTTTGTTCCCCGATGTTCACTTGCCGCCTGGTTTCAAGATTCCCAAATTTGAAAAGTACGATGGGCGTGGAAACTCCATAGCCCATTTGAAAAGGTATTGCAATCAACTATGGAGTGTAGGAAGAACTGAAGAATTGCTAATAACTTACTTCGGGGAAAGCCTTAGGGGAGTAGCCTCTGGATGGTTTTGGGATCAAGATACATCTTGCTGGTACGTCTGGAACGACATATCACAAGCCTTTGTCAAACAATTCCAATACAACATCTACATTTCCCCAGACCAAATTTTCCTTTCAAATCTGGAAAAGAAACCAAGTGAAAGTTTCAGGGAATATGCCCTTAAATGGAGAGAGCAAGCAGCTCGTGTTGAGCCTCCCATGGATGACCACGAGTTAATCACTATCATCCTTCAGGCTCAAGAGCCGGACTATTTTCTGAACATGATGTCCACGGTTGATTAGTCCTTCTTGGATGTAATCAAAATAGGAGAAATGGTAGAGAACAGTCTTAAGACATGCAGACTTATAAGTCAAGCGACTCTCAAATCTGCAGCTGAGGTTGTCCAAATTGAATCTAGTGACACGAATGAGAGGGATGAAGAAGTCATGTGATGGCAGGGTCAAGAAGAGGTTCTAGAAGAACACCTCGACGGAATACGCTACCTCTACAGGTTTTCCATAACTCCCCTGAGCATTACTATCCACCTCAGAACCCACCATACTCAGTTGATCTACTTGTTCAGCCATCAAATCATCCAAGAAAGCGAGCACGAGCATCATGAAATCTCCACCACCCTCTGCAAAATTTCCAAATACCTTATAACCCACTTCCAAGCCTAGGGTATAGAAGGGAACCGAAGCTGAAAGATAATTTCACACCAATAAGAGATTCCTATGCAAGCTTATTTGAGAAGTTAAAGCAACATGACATGATTGCACCCATCCCTCCAAATCATGTAGACCCACGTGCAACGAGCTTTGACCCATCTAAAAGGTGTGAATACCATTCCCATGCCCAGGGGCACAATGTGGAAAGTTGTCGGGGTTTGAAAACGGAAATAGAAAGGATGATCCAGGAAAGGTTGATTGTTATTCAAAACATTGACACCCAGAATATCGTGCTGAATCCTTTACCTGCACATGATGATACACACTTTTTGGCAGTGATGCCTGGTAACGCGGAATATGAGAATCCACTCAGGAATTTGCCGACTAAAATGGGACAAGGCTATAGTGATTCTGATAATCAAATTTGTGGCTAAATGTTAGGCTTATCAATGGGAGAGTCATTCGTGGTGTCTTATTTTGTTGTCATTTCTGTTTGTCCGGGTTATTTCATAGTTGTAATCCGGATATTGTCTTGTAGCTCAAACCTTTTCATCCTTTTATTTTCCTTTTGATCGTAGTGTCTCATTTAATGGGGTCTAGGTCCGTTCTAAGGGTTGTAACCCCAGTTTTATTTGTTGGTTGTTCAAGTAGTTGTTTCGTCGGTTATTGCAATAACTTGTTTTCTACTATTTCTAGACATTTTCTGTTGTTTAGTCCTCTCCTTTCTATAGTTCTTTTTATGCCAGCTCTAGTGACATGACATGCGTGCATAGTTCTGGCCTAATCTTAAAAGTTTAATCACAAAACTATTGGGAGGTGATTGGGATATTTAAAGGAAATAAGAAGGGTTTGAGATTATTCGAAGCCCGAGTCATGTGAAACTGGGGCAAGTAAAAAGAAAATCGTTACAAGGCAAGTTGGCCATGTTGACATGGGGGTCGTTCATGGTAAAAATGAGAGTGTTGCCTAACAGTGCTTTAAAAGATATGGCGAATATTAATCATGTTGTTTGCACTTGACATGTTTTGAAGATTGGAATGACGAAGGCATTTTGTTTTGCTATCCAAACATTGTATCCTTCATTACCCCTTTTGAGCATTATTCATCTTCTTTCATACCCCTCTTTCGGAATTAATTGCAAAGACTAGAAACACAAGCATGAAAGATAAGAAAAAAAAAAGAAAGAAAACAACAAAAAGAAATAAAGATAAAGAAAAAATAATTGGAAAGGAAAACTAGAACAACAAGGAACTGGGAACTACGTTTGACCTGATTCCTCAAAGAGGATACGTAGGCACTTCACAGCTCGGTCATAGTGTAACAAATATCAAAACAAAATTCCCCAAAGCAGGAAACTGGGGCAAAAAAATATGTTTATTGTAAGGAAAATCTAGATTCTGAAGGTTGTAATTTTGAACCCCGGATTATTTTGTTTTGAGCCTTTAATAGCCTTTCTTTCTAGCCCAATCCAAATCCTACATTACGGTCCAAAGAAAGACCTTTTGACCAATCTTCAAAAGAGGCATCAGGAAAATGAGAGAGTTTCATCAGGACATAACACTCTAATTCCCGGCAGAGAAGACTCTGATCTCCAGCAGAAAAAATAAGAGACTTTTAGCGGTAATACCCCACAATCACCAGCTGAAAAGTAACACAAATGAGAGAGTCTTATCGGTGAATACCTTCACATGTACCATATAGCGATGAAAGCTGAGAGAATAACCAAAATGAGAGAGACTTGATAGTGAAAACCTTTAGGCACTACAAGTCAAATAAGGATTGAGAATCAATTGGAAATCAACAAACAGAAATTGTGAAAGATGATTAACAACGTAGGACGGACCATATGTGCATGTCATGACCATTAGAGTCGGTATCCGCATTTGATACGTTTTTATTTTTATTTTATAATTTTTCTTTTTAGAGAGTCAACCTTTTCCTTTATCTTTTATTCTGTTCCTTTATCTTTTCTCCTTTATCAAAAATTCCCTAGTAGAGTCTGTTTGGTCAAAACAAGTGAGAAATAACTTCAAAATTTGTCATCAGCTTTCCAATTATGCAAGATGGGATCTGATTGGTACACCCAAATGGTATAACTCATAAGGGAACAAGCGCAATGCCAGTATCCATAAGAATATTCCCCAGCAAAAGGAAATTGACAAAGGGGTGGATCAGTGTCAAAGGGGATACCTCCATAAAAAAAACGAAGGTTAATGACCTCAAGGCCAAGGCCAGTGGGACTCAAAGGTCGGGGAAATGCCCGTTCCCTAGATATTCCACAAAAGAAGAGGGATATCCCCAGTAGAAGATATTTCCAGTGCCAAAGATGACCGAAGAAAATGGTTCATCAGTAAAACATGCAAGATCCTCAAGCAGAGTCACCGTCATAGGAATTTGGGTGGTCAGGAAACCAGTAGAAAACAACGGTGAAAGGCTTGTGAATAAAGAGTCTTCAAGGAGGAAGGGGAAGCAAGAAACGAAAAACTATCCCCCGTAGGAATATCATCCCCAGCAAGTTTCGACAATGAAACGTAGAGTAGGAAAAAGGAAGGAGAATCATCCCCATCAGGAGCATGACAACCAACCACCGTGTTTTAAACTAACAAGTTTCTTTGATTTAAAAATAGGAAAAAAGGAAATGTCATTGATGGAAAGGCATGCCACATGGAAGAATATCAAACTGGGGTAGAAAATTTTCCTTTCATTTGGAAAATTTTCTGGAAGACAAGTATCCACTTGGTAGGGGTGGGCATCGGTCGGTTCGGTTCAGTTTTGGAAATTATCGGTTTTGCCTATTAGTTATCAGTTTACAAATATCATAACCCAATAACAAAACCGATAAGATATTAGTTATCGGTTATCGGCATATCGGTTATTGATACTTATCGGTTCGGTTATCGGTTTGCCCGATAAGATATAACTAAAATTAAAAGTGCTCAATTACTCAAACTAGATATCAAAAAATTGCTACTCCTCTAACCATAACTTTCACATGAGTAGAGAAGACACCAAGACTGGCCTTAGCAAACAAAAAACATAAATCAGAAGCAAACAGAGGCAAAAATCTTGAGCAAACAATTAACAAGAAGCAAACAAAAAATCTTGAGCCAAAACTTACAGGATGCGATTAACGAGTGAGGGAGTGAGTCGATGTGACTGGCGGAGAACTGGTAAGGCTCCGGCACTGGCGTGGCGTATGGCAGAGAATTGGTGATAAGCTTGAGAGTTGAGGCTCAGGCGTCTGGCATTACACGATGCGATTGATTGTTTGGAGTTGGGGGCTGCGGCGGAAATACAATGAGAGAGACAAAGACTGGGTGAACTGAAGAGGGAAGGGAACTAGTAAAATAATACCCTAGTATATACTTAAGGGTAGATTAGTAAATTACTTCATTCTTATTGGGTTATCGGTTTTTACCCAATAATAAAAATGCAAATCAAGACCGAACTGATAACCCAAATTTTTTTTTTTACCCCGTTACCAAACCGTTAACCCAATAACCCAATACCGATAACCCAATATAGTTCCGGATTATCGGTTTTACCCGATATATGCGCACCCCTACCACTTGGGGGAAGAAACAAGATAACACCGGTTTTAAGGGAAGTTGTCTTTGGACCAGTATTATCCCAAGTAGTATGGAAAGAAAGAAAATAACAAGTTTCAATGAAAGGAGTTGTAGCCCTAGTGGACAGAGCAAAAAGGATAAAACTTGTGTTCAGAAAAGTAAGAATCCAGTGTCATCCCCAGCAACGTTCAAAAGAATAAAATACCGATTTTGAAGGAATAAAATTTCCCCAGCAGTGTTATCCTCAACAGCGTTATCCCCAGCCGATAACATTTTTATCCTCAGCAGTATTGAGAGACAATAAAAATATTGAACAAAGTAGTTTCGAAAAAAAAGAGAATAAGAAAAGAAAAAGAAGAAGAGAGGGAAGAAAGGAGATTCCCCAGCAGTATTAACCCCATCAAGTAAGTAAATAATTCCCCAGCTGTGTTATCCCCAACATCCGAAGGAAGACGGCACGAGTGTTGACGGAAGCAGTTCTGAAGTCAACTACCCATTTGAGGAAGAAGATGATAACACAAAATGTTAAGGGAAGGAGGAAATCATCCCAAGCAAGAAGGTCACAACCGACCATCATTTTTAAAAACTGACAAAATTTTTCTATGTGTGTAACAGGAACAAAGCAGTGCAAAGTTTTCTGAGATGAAAAATCTTAGTCTGATGAATTATTTCTCCTAAGATGAAAATATCTTAGTCTGATGAAAGAGTCTTAGTCTGATGAATTATTTCTCTAAGATAAAAACATCTTACTCTGATGAATTGTTTCTCCTAAGATGAAAAATCTTAGTCCGATGAATTGTTTCTCCTAAGATGAAAAATCTTAGTCTGATGAATTGTTTCTCCTAAGATGAAAAATCTTATTCTAATGAATTATTTCTCCTAAGATGAAAAATCTTAGTCTGGTGAGTTGTTTCTCCTAAGATGAAAAAATCTTAGTCTGATGAAATTTTCAAGTTAATAAGAGGTCAATTGGAAAGTCTTAGAAAATATAGCATTAAAAAGGTAAAGGCAACAGCCGGAAAGACCTAGACAGATAACAAAAAGGGAAAGCAAGAATTGGAAAGAAAAAAAAAGTAAAATCAATAGTTGGATAGTTAAAGATAATTTAATAGGAAGTGAAAAACAAGAAGTACAAGGTTTCAGATAAAACAACAAGAAGAAGTGAACAATAATTGGAAGGTTTCAAGTAAAACAACAAAAATTTAGACCTTGTCTGATGAATTATCTCCTAACGTCAAAACCTTAATCTGATGAATCTTTCTCCTAAGATATCAAAATCTCAGTCTGATGAATCTTTCTCCTGAGATCATATAAATTTAGACCTAGTCTGACGAATTATCTCCTAGCGTCAAAATCTTAGTCTGTTGAATCTTTTTCCTAAGATGTCAAAATCTCAGTCTGATGAATCTTTTTCCTGAGACCACATAAATTTAGTCCTAGTCTGAGGAATTATCTCTTAGCGTCAAAATCTTAGTTGGATGAATCTTTCTCCTAAGATATCAAAATCTTTAGTCTGTTGAAACTTTCATCTGAGAAGAATTCAGTCTTTAAATTTCAAGTATTGAAATTGGGAGCCCACCCATATAACAGAGGAATACATTTTAGTCTTTACATTTTAAGTAATCACAAAAATTAGACCTAGTCTGCTGAATTATCTCCTAGAGTCAAAATCTTAGTTTGATGAATCTTTCTCCTAAGATGTCAAAATATCAGTCCGATGGATTTTTCTCTTGAGCTCACGCAAAAAATTAGACCTAGTCTGATGAATTATCTCCTAGAGATAGTATTTTAGTCTGTTGAAAATGTTCACCTAATATGGTAATCATTTTAGTCTTTACATTTCAGCCTTTACATTTCAAGTCTTGAAGTTAGTAGCCCGCTAGGAAAGTGAAAGGTTAAAACAAAAAGTCTTCGACATAATTTCCAAATCAGAAGTGAGAAGGAAGGCAAGAGTGGCCGAAAGAAGTTAGTCCAGGTTTCGAAGGAAAAACAATTCAAACCTCACAAGAAGGAAAAAAGCAGTCCAAGTTCTACAATCAGACGCTTACCTGGAGAATAAGAGAATTCACTTCAGATCACAATTCAGGTTAGCAACAAAATAAGCTTGCCTAAAAAATGCGAGTTAACAGTCCGAGGTGATCAACAGAAATTAGTCACAATAAACAAAAAGAAAAAAAGGGGCAATAAGTCAGTCCAAAACGCAGAAGCTAATGAAAGATAGGGCTGCCCAAGATATGGTCAAGGTCACAAGAACTCAAGCCTGGTCATGATCTAGAAAGCCGAAGAAGGATGAACTAGCACCTACAACTAGCAAGTATCAAGGTTCAAATTTAGAGTCCGTATGAAGCACCAACCAATACTCAAGATCAAGATTCAGAAGACTCAAGGATAGGAATCTTGTAACTAGTAGCTGATAGGCTTAGTTAGTTTTTTTCATGTTTTGATTTTTGATGTAATAGCATGACCACAGACCGGAAGCTCGGCGGAACGGCACCTCGAATGGCTCTCCACCTCGGTGTATTCCATTATCTCACTCACTTCCGAACTACACGTGGCTTGATTCCTTCATAGCCAAGGAAATGTAGGCAGCTCAGATACCAGGACTCGGTCACATCTGCTTTCCTTCTCTTTAGTTTAGTCCCTCCAAATAAGGGTCGGGTAAAAAAAACATGTATAGTCGTTCTTTGTCTGAAAACTCTTTGTGTTTTCAGTCAAAGAGAGGCAGCTATAGACGTGTGATTTTTCACCCTCCCCAAGAATTTTCATATTTTTGCATAAAATATTTAGTTTAGGCATAATATAGCTATTTCAGCTAATTTAGCTTTTTTTACTTTATTTCGTTACAAAAAGACAAAATTACAAAACAAATGATATACAAACTTTAGTTTATGTATTTCTCATAAACTTGAAAAATAAAAATAAAAAGTTAATATCTTATTTTTTATCTTTATATATTTTCAAAAATTACAAAAATAGTTTCATTAATATTTTGTAGTCATTGTAATCTTTAAAAAAATATAAAAATAGTACTTTATATTTTTATGTTTATATAATTTTGAAATTACAAAAATAGTTTCATGAATGTTTTGTAGTCATTTTAAACTTGAAAAAAATACAAAAATAGTACTTTATATTTTTATCTATATATAAAAACGAAAATTACAAAAAATAGTTTCATTAATGTTTTGAAGTCATTTCTAATCTTGAAAAATACCAAAAATAATTTTGTTTTAATGGACAATCTTATTTTTTTTTCATTTAACTAAAATTAATAAATAAGGTAGTATTTTTCATTTCATTCGCGTAGTGTCAACACGCAAGGCTCGGCGCAATGCCAACCGGGAGCGCACACCCTGGAATGCACATTTGTGCACATGGGAAACATATGCATGTGCTCACCCACATAATTTGTCCAAAACAAGTGCATAAGCTCACCCAAACAAGTTGTCCAAAAACAAAGGCAAAGTGCTCCACCATTAATGGTTTCTCACGTTTTTCCATGTGGGGGATTGTAAATTGATGGTTGTAAAGGTAATCTTGCTAGAGAAGGGAGAGTGGTCAGGAGGGAGGAGAGAAAAAAGAAAAACGGAACCTGGGGGAGAAGGGGTATACACTGGATATACATCTAATATACACTGATATACACATGCAGTGAGAAAACAGAGGAGACACCTCTACGTCAATCTGTTTTTGCTCTACGTCAATCTGTTTTTGCTCGAACATAGATAGCCATTTGCACCGCCTTTCTTCAGCCTTTGATCATCTCGTAAGATTCACATAAACAGACACAAGAATCGAAAAGCAAAAAGAGAAATCTTGGTGGAAAATTAGATTAGAAAATGGAGGTTTTGTTGTTTGGTATGGTTCATATTTATTTTCAAACTCAGAATATGTGATGAGAAATAATCCATTCTTTTGGTTTTGGTTTTTAAACGTTGGATTTGCTGTTCAATTTCATCGTGGTTGACACTCATTGTTCGAGTTTTCCGGTCGAGGTCCCGCTACTCTTGTTCGGAGGTTCGTTGAAAATATTATTTGAGAATTAGTTACCGCTCGATTATTTTCTGATATAGTTGTTGTAATTGCTAAGGTTCCATTCTTTCCTCTCTCATTCTATTCTAATATCAAGTTTAATCTGTTTGAGACCTCCGTCCATGGTTCATTTCGCACATGAATCCGTATGTTTGCATCATATGTATCGAAGAACTTTTTTTCATATGTGAAGGTTAGGTGTTTTAACTTTCTCACCTAGTTCCTTTACAAATTAGCTGCAATAATAGTTACTTTGGCTTGATTCTCTTTTTTATGTTCTTATTTGAATTTTGTGTTTGTGTATAATTGGTTTATTTGTTATGTTTGATCTTCTTCGCTATGTTTACGTGGAATGTGTCCATGGAATCACCTTAGTTTCAGTTCGTTTGCCAATGTTGTTCATGAGAATGTGATGTCATTATTTTATTTAGGAAAATGTTGTTGAGAGTTGAAACAAATAATTAGGTTGAAAATAAGGAAGATTAATATTGTGATTGTTACTACTAGTGCTAGTAGCTGAAAATGGGTGACCAACTATGCCAATTTCTCGTTGTGTAGTGTTTGATGAATAGATATCCTTGGTTAATTAATTATATAAGAAGTAGATGTATATTTATTAGAGTTGATTTGGTAAGGTCTCGAACAAAGAGACTTGAGGTGTGCTATTTAGCAAATTTTTATGGCCCTCGCAAAGTTAAAAATGTGTAGTTGCTTTAGGCGCGTACTTTTAATAATTTTACCTTCCTAATTATGGGTGCACATTTATGTGACCCAAATCCAAATCTCAACGAAGTTGAAACGTGTCAAAAATTGCGAGCACATTGATGTGACATGGGTTGAGATGTGTTTTCACAACGTTACAATTCTCATTAAAATAATAATAAAAGTGGCTCCAAGTTAAAAGCTCATAGGTAAAAACCTGTATTAAAAATCAGATAATTAGCCAAAATATAATAGTTGAGCGACCGTGCTAGAACCATGGAACTCGAGAATGTCTAACACCTTCTCCTGGGTTAAGAAAATTCCTTATCCGTATTTCTGTTTCGCGGACTATAATACAGAGTCAATTTTTTCCTCGATTCGGGATTCAAACCGGTGACAAGGGACACCACAAATCTCCCGAGTGGCGACTCTGAATCTCTTAATAAAATGAATCCCGTATTGATTGTCCTTTAATTGGAAAAACTCTTTTTACCACATCCCTTCGTGGGGTGCGGTAGCAAAAAACGGAGGTGTGACAATCATATTTAAATTTACGCACAATATATGCATGTATTGCTTATTTGCATGTAAATCGGTGAGCAACGACCATCCCGACAGGACCGATCCCATTCCATATCATGTAACCATATCAAACCTAATCATTCCCGTAAACCATCCACTTACACAACCCTAGATGTTGCGTCTGTTCTTGAAATCACCCCATCGGTATACTGCGCCAGTGAATCCTAAACTACATATAGCCTGATTCCTGTAAAACTAGGGATATATAGGCAACTCAAAAGCCAGAGAGCGGCCTAACCTCTTCAAACAGTTTCGCTCGATCAAAATTGACCATCATTTCTTTACCCGAAAACTCTTTCATTCTTTCCGGGTAAAGAGGAGCAGTTGTTGATAGCCAATTTTCCCCTATATATTTTCAATATGCAAAATAACTTCAAAATAGCACATATAGGTATACATAAGCATGTCCAAATGCTTTACTATTTTTCCATAATTTTAAGTGTATAAATTAATTTATTTTCTCCCTTTTTACCCATAAAATTCCTAATAATTATTTGTTTGATAATTCATCTATTAAATTTTTATATTTATGCCAAAGTCTGGCTAAAGTAATTTTTATATATTTTTATAATTATATTTAGTATTTTTGAAGCTAAATTTCACATAATTATAATATTATCCATTTTAAGGTTTAATTATGCTTTATACGCATAGAATTGGATCCTATATTTTTTAATTTTTAATTTTGTATTATAAATCATTCTAGACCTTTAATTTATTTTTTCAGAAACTATTTACTATTTTTTATAAATTAAAAAGGAAAAACTGGCTATTTAAATAATGGTCATTTGTATTTCAATTATAGCCTAAATCAAACCCCAATTCCCCAGCCCAATTTTAATTTAAATCGGACCCCAACCCAATTGAAAACCTACCGGACCCATGCCTAAACTCGGATTCCCACCTACCCTCTCTAATCTCGATCGTTGATCTAGGAGATCAATGGTCCATGTTGCCTCTTACCATTTTCAACCCTAAATGACCTCCTAACCTAATTCATTTTCTACCAATCTGCTGCCCTTGAATCCCCGTTCCTCTCCAATTCTTTCTGAAATCAAACTCAAACCCTAGTTGCTGCCACCCAAACGAACCCTAATTCCCTTCGATCCTCTCTCACTCCATGGATTCCCATGGTTGTTCGAGACGTGTACTTATCTCCTACTTTCTATGGTGGCCCGTTTTTTTTATTTCATGAAAATATATCAGAGAGATCTAGTCTAGACCTTGCTCAACTTCTATCCATTGTCTTTTTTTCGACCATCCATGCATGTTCTAGTCAGATCCATGGCTTTTCCGACTAAAACACTAACGATCTAATGTTCTCTCATCCTCTTTGAGTTCTCTAAAACCCTAGCCCTTGAGATTTCTTACTGTTCTTTAGACCTGTTCTTTGATATTGGTGTATCCATGGGTTAAAACCATTCTTTTCTTCATCTCTTTCATTTTCTAAAAATAAAAAAACCTAGTTATAAATCTTCTAATCTTTTAGATATGTGATAGATCTGTTGGTTTCTTAAGGTTGTTACTTGTCATTTTCAAAATATTTCACCGATTTTAAACATTTTCTTCATTTTCCAAACTAGGGTTTCAAAACATTTTGCAAAAAAATTATTTCTTTCTGATTACTGTGAGTTTTAGAATGTTTAAACATTACTCGAGCCTTTCATTTTGGCTCTCATTTTTGTCAAGAAACCCTAATACTTGTGGGTTCGATTCGAAGTTTGAATTTGTTGCATTGTGTTTGCATGACTACCATGAACATTCTAGGCTTTATGTGTGTTCTTATACTCCTGTGCTTCTTGTTTTCATTTGTTCTTATGGTCTCTTTGATTTTGTCCAAACCCGTGTTATTTATAGGTCCGGCCATTTGTTTTATTGATCATGGCACATAATTTATGTTGATTCTGTGTAATTTCCTTGTAGTACTATACTGATATTTCAAAATTTCTTCCTTACTTTTGTGATCCTTTCCTTGGTTAGTACTGATTCCCTATGATTCTTAATCTTATCCGTGATTCTTTGAACTAATTTTCATAATCAAAGTATACTCTGCCTTGTTTATGTGCTGCTAATTAACACGCACTCTCCTTATGTTGAAACTATTATGTACTTAGACCCTATTACATGCTACATGCTTTAACTATTCCTATTATGGTAAAATCAGTCTTACAAGCAATTATTTTCCTTATTTGATACAACTTGTACCCGTTTGATCTAAAGAAAGATCAGGTCTTTAATTGATTCTAATTTGTATTATTTCTATAATTATGATAAGTGAGTACTTGTTACCTTATTTTCCTGTATGTTTTCAAAGCTATAAATACTCTACCCTCTCTTCTTTGAAGATGAACAATTAAGTCAGAACACACACATACACATTCAAACTCTCTCTTCTTTCCTTACTACTTGTGCTACTGCTTGTCTAGCCAGCTGAAAGCCAAGGCAAGACTGTGAAATTCTACTTCCTTTACTTTTTTGCACTTTGCTTCCTTAACTGGTATGTCCTAGTTTAATTTTAAAAGCCTTGCATTCATACTTGGTGTAAACAACTAGTTATAAAAGAAGTAAAAATAGCTTCACACTTGATTATCTTGTTTAAAATAACAGATAATAATCTCTGCAGTCGTATCAACTAGAACACTATGCTTTTAGAGTAAAAATAATTTCCACTGTTTCAATAATCCTGAATAACTGTTGCACATTATTTTATACCTAGGCAAGCCTTAGGTAATCAACTTTAAATAAAACCAGAATCAGCTCTGTGATTTGGGTCTCATTATAAACTATTAAAATGAGTAGGCAAGCCTGATTCAGACTTCTTTTCTGAGTCATGTGATAAATCTGGTTCTGCTATTATCACTTAGATACCATGCATAGGATTTAAATTCAGACTTTAACTGTGTATGCATCATGTTATCTATGTGTATTACCTGTTAAGGTATATTTGGGCCTTTCATCCATGCTCCCTTTAATTTAAGTTCTACTTGTTATTTTATCGCCTTAGTATTTTTAAACCCGAGGGTCTGCCTAAAACCTCCTTCTTATAGGATGAGAGTCCTAAATTCCTCTAAGACTGATAGGAAGGGACGGGTAACAATATACGATAAGGGTTGAGACCCACCTTTGCTTTAATTACCTTCATGGGGCGGAAAAGAGTAGATATGGATATGATGACTGGTGCGCTAATTTCACACATAGCCCCTTTGTAAGAAGTGATCATTGGGTATTGTATTGATGTGATCCATATTACAAATAAACCAAGGACACCCCTCTTTACATATACGAACATGCTCAGATTGTAATCCTTTTCAAAAAATCTCGATGTCTTTCAAACATTTTTGTGTTTAAATTTAAATCCCCTACTATTTGAACCATACTTGCTTACTTGCTCATTGTACAAATTCACAAAAATGATCTGGCCTAGAACCACACTAGTAGATCCAGGGGAGTACCTAACACTTTCCCCTTAGGATAATTTCAAGACATAACCCTATCTCTGGTTATCAAACATAGTTAGAAATGAACTATATAGGTACCTTAACGTACCTTAAAATCATTAGGTGACGACTCTTCAAAAAATGCAAACCCCTTTTCCCTAAAGGAAAGAGTTATCCCAACCAAAAATGTCATAAATCCGATTCCCACCGCGAGGAAAGGAAAAAGGGGGCGTGACAGACGTCAGTACGAATAATGTACTGAGTATGTAAGGCACATAAATAAGTACATAACAGATATGGAAGAAATATAGAGTAAATGACTCAACCTGTAAGTCTGGATAACTTTGTAACTCATGAAATAATAATAGTGTTATGCATATGCGTATGAATATCATGTCATGTATAGGTACATGTTTCATAACATCATCAGGTCTTTGAGGGCATCCCATCATATCATCTCGGCCACTGTGGGTAAAATCATCAATGTATACCAGCTGATCAGGTGGCGGTGCGCATATAACGCTATAACTTTTCCCATATCCCATATACATATATATACACGTATATAATGCCATGTAGTCATGGGTCAATGTGCATGTATAAATGCATATGAAATATGTTAATAAAATCTATTGGTACGTCATAAGACCATTATGCCTCTAATTAATATCCTGAAGTATACTTTACCAACTTATATATTTTCGAGACTCATGAACATATGATAGAATACACATGGGGAATCAAGAACATAAGCATCGCTAGTATTTCTATTAATAGAGTCATTTATAGAAACTATGCATTTGCTCGTTTCGTTTGTATAGTATGGATCATGCCGAAAAGGAAAAAAGGATATCCTTCACATATCGGAGTCGATTCTCTTGATAATCCTTTTAACACATGTCAATTGCAACAACCTGTCACGGCGAATCGACGTAGGAAAAATTCGTATGATTTTATTGAAAAAGATTACACCATACTTTCCTTAGAATCACAAAATTCCATTGCTATTACGCAGTATTATTTCGGATAAAATAATTTGATGAAGCAAAAATCACGTAGATCTATCTCACTTTGTAAAACATTTGCATGAATTCTTGTTTGAGACATTTCCCATTTCTTAGCAACACAAGTGCTCCATTAATTATTGTGATTCCCTTCCAGTTTTCCATTAAAGCCTTTCTTTGGAGTAAAATATATTTGTACATAATCAATCAGTAGGATATAGTAAGTATATTGAAGTATTACTACTATATTTTTTTAAACTATATAATAAGTGAAGGTTTGTTGGACAACCAAGGGTATAAGTGAAGGCTTGTTGGACAATCAAGGGTAAAAACGTAATTTTGCCCGTGAAACACGATGCTCTTTTCACTTATCTTCAGCCTTCAATCCCGTTTCTTCGACAATTTCTATGTGTTGCCTCCCAGTTCTCCCTGTTAAACAACGATGAAGGCCAAAAATAACAGATTTATGCGAAGATCCGAGTCTCCATCTCGAAACACTGCAAAATTTGAGCACTAACACCACTTAAAGTTCTACTAATTGATGCCAATTTTGGTTTGTTTTCTTGCTTTCTGTCCATTAAATCCTAAATATGTTATTTCTTTCTTTTTCATGTTTTTGGCTTTAGCTTCTGGGTTAGTTTCAAAAGAATTTATTTTGATTCCAATTTGTAAGTAGCCTCTTCTGAGTTCTGGTTAGTTTTATTCCATTGATTATTTTCTTACTGGATTTTTTCATGAAGGTCAATTGTCGCCTCTCATTTGTGCTGTATATTGCTTAGGAATAGATAGATAGGTGCATATTTCTGATTTTGGTAGGATAAAATAGTATGTTGTGGGGTAAGTGGATTTTTTGGAATACCTATTGAGGGTGAAATGCTATATAAAATTTAAGCAAAATACAAAATCTATTTAGGAATAAAAAATCAAAACACCTACATCATTGGGTTCTTCTGTTCTCTTTGGTATATGCTTGCGACACAACCTGCGAAGAGTTATTGTGTTTTTATTTTAAGTTGTTTTAATTTTTTCCTTGTGGTATCGTTACAGAATTGTTAAAGCAGCAACATATTGATGTCAAGGATGCTGCAAAACTGCTCCCGGTAAATAAGGTAAGTCCTTCTTTTGCCTAAAGCGGCTTAAAAAAAGAGGTTTAATCAGTGCCATGATTCCCATTTTATCATAACATGGTTGCTAATTTGGTTGGCTATGTTCTTATTTAAAATGCACTAATAGTTTATAGGTTTAGTAGATCAATTGTAGTGCAAAGACACTACCAAAAAGAAGACATTAGCAAATTCTATTATGAAAATCATTATATAATGCTCTATACTTCAAATGACACAAAAGATGATTAATATCTATGATGATAGTTTAAATGATAAGATCTTTCTTAATGTAACATTAGTATGCCTCTTTTGATTAACATGTAACTGAATTCATTGAACCACGACCCAGATTTCTAACCACTGGGATCGGGATGACGCCTACTCGTGGTAAATAGACAAACCAATTTACTTACTGTTTTCATTAGTAAAACCATTCTGTTGACAATTCATAGTATCAGTAATACTGGCAACAATAACTGAGTAAGTCTAATTTATAAATCTGAGATAAATACGAAATACTCAACAATATCCTCTACTCAAGATTTGATGTCACATACTCACGAACCACTAAGAATAGACTACATATAAAGGTCTGAAAGAAACATAACAGTTGTCTGTCTCAAAACAATGAGGCAACAATATAAATGAAAAACATAAGAAGGGACGCTGGGCCTGCGGACGCCTGCAAGACTACCTCAATCTCGTGATAATAAAAATTCTGCTCCCGAACTACTGCTGCTGATCAAAACCTAGACCTGTGCAAAAATACACATAAGTATAGTATCAGCACAACCGACCCCATGTGCTGTAAGTGTCTAGCCTAAACCCGACAAAGTAGTGACGAGGCTAGACTGGACACCACATAAACCTGTGCAGTTATAAATATACAGCGGAACTCGATTACCAAGTAAATAACAACATGGGAGGGGGAAACATGCTATGGGGGAAATACAATTAGCAGTAATCCAGAGTAACAACCAAACATCTCAAAGTCCACAATGAAACAAGAAATCAATATTCAGACATAACCACAGATATCAACAACTGTTGCGGCGTGCAACCCGCTCCACGTATCTCTGTTGCGGCGTGCAACCTGACCCATGTTATTTATCATTTATCATTGTTACGGCGCAACCCGATCCTCAGTATCATTTGTTGCGGCGTGCAACTCGCTCCTCAATATTATTTAACAGTCTGAGTCCCCAAGCAACAATCACAATTAAGGGACACACAACAGACAAATACATAGCAAACATCCCGGCAAGGGAGTACAATTAACAGTTCAATCATCCCGGTAAGGGAGTACAATTATTAGTTCAATCATCTTGGCAAGGGAGAATACCTTAAATACTTACGTCCCGGGAAGGGAATAATCAACAACGTTTCCTTTTTCCTTTATTTATCTTATAATTCATTTTACTATTCTGAGCCAACGCTCCAAAGAATTTAATGATCATTTACTGTTCACATGTTATTCACAATATATAGACATCCTCCAATAACAAGGAATTTACAGCCAACTCATGATAATTACATTATAAGGACTCACGGTCATGCTAGACACCAATGTATAGATACTCGTCACCATGCCTATACATCGTACTCGATCATATAGCAATTAGCAACAAGACTCAACTCTTATTCCCTCAAGCTAGGCTTAGACCAAACACTTACCTCAAAGTCTTGAAATCCACTTAATCGTTAACTATTGCTTTACCTCGCGGTTCCACCTCCAATTCGCTCGAATCTAATCATGAATTGTTCAATTACTTTAAAAAATCTATATGAATCAATGTGAATGAATAAAAATGGTTTTACCAAGTTTTACTCAAAAATTCCCAAAATGCCCCCGGTCCCACGTGGTCAAAACTCGAGGTTCGAACCAAAATCCGGTTGCCTATTCCCCCACGAGTTTAAATATATAATTTGTTTTGAAATCGGACCTCAAATCGAGGTCGAACTTCCCAATTTATAGAAAATTAGGTTCTACCCAAAAATTCCAATTTCACCCATGAAAATCCTTGATTTCAAATGTAAAACATGTTTAATGATGTTAAAAGTTAAAAGAATTCAGTAAGAATCGACTTACAAGTGATTTGGGATGAAGTTTGATCTTGAAAAATCGCCTATGAGGTTTGGGTTTTCAAAGAATGGTGAAAAGTGGTGAAAATTCGCCTAAGTATAAAATTTGCTAGGCCACGGTTATGGGAAATGCAAACATAGGTTCGCATTTGCGAACTTCTCAGGCTTGGGAATTGCGAGGTCACTTTTTCGCATTTGCGAACTCAAGTTGCCAGGGGACCCTTCACATTTGCGAACTGGGTCTCGTATTTGCGAACCAGAGTCCGTGTTTGCGATGCCTGGTTTCGCATTTGCGAAGCTTGGTCTACCTTAGCTGGTTTCGCATTTGCAAACCAGCTTTCGCATTTGCGATAGTTGGGCCCTCACATTTGCGAACCCTGGCTTCACATTTGCGAAAATTGCAGCAGCCAAATACCGGATTATTCAAAAGATAAGAAATGCAATCTGATGCCTATCCAAAACTCACCCGAGCCCTCGGGGCTCCAAACCAAACATGTACACAACCTCAAAAACATCCTACGGACTTACTCGCGTGATCAAATCACCAAAATAACATCATTTACATAGAATCAAATCTCAAAACTCATGGATTTCCTTCTAAACTTCATTAACTTTCAAACTTCGAGCTTATAGTTCAAAACACGCCAAACGATGTCCGATTTTGATCAAACTTCATAGAAAGCGTTTAAACAATATAAAAGACTTGTACCGGGCGTCGGAACCAAAATACGAGCCCGATACCATAGTCCTTTAATGAATTTTTATTTCCATGTTCTTTAATAATTCCAGAAAAATAATTTAACAGAAAAATTCTTTTACTCAGGTTCTAGACCTCGGATTTCGACTCCAGGTACATGCCTGAGTCCCATATTGTTTTTTGGACCTTTCGAGACCGTGCAATCTCGGGTTAGGGTCTATTTACCAAAAAGTTTGACCAAAGTCAACTATAATCATATTAATATCAAAAATCTTCAAATTTTTCACAGATTCCACATATTTCAACATAAATGCTTTCCGGCTACGCGCCCGGATTGCGCATGCAAATCGAGGCAATAGAAAATGAGGTTTTCAAAGCCTCAGAAGCACGGAATAGATGAGGAAAACAGGTGATGATCCTTTGGGTCATCACATTCTCCACCTCTAAAATAACCGTTTGTCCTCGAACGGACAGAAGAAAGAAGTACCTAAGTCGGGGAACAAATGTGGATAACGGCTCCGCATATCAGACTCGGACTCCCAGGTCGATGCCTTAGGAGGCTGACCTCTCCGCTGAACACGCACTGAAGGAAAACGCTTCGACCCAACTGCCAAACCTGCCGGTCTAGAATAGATACCGGCTCCTACTCGTTTGTCCAACTGGACAGTGCTGAAGTCTAACACATGTGTAGGATCGCCGTGATACCTCCGAAGCATAGATACATGGAAAACTGGATGCACGACTGATAAGCTAGGTAGCAATGCCAGTCTATAAGCCACCTCTCCCACTCGATCAAGAGTCTCAAACGGACCAATGTACCTAGGGCTAAGCTTGCCCTTCTTTCCGAACCTCATCACGCCCTTCATAGGCGACACCCGGAGCAATACCCGCTTACCAACCATGAAATCCACATCTCGGACCTTACGGTCTGCATAACTCTTCTGCCTAGACTGAGATGACTGCAACCTCTCCTGAATAGTCTTGACCTTATCTAAGGCCTCCTAAACTAAGTCTGTACCCAATAACCGAGCCTCTCCCAGCTTGAACCATCCGGCTGGAGACCGACATCGCCTACCATACAATGCCTCATATGGAGCCATCTGAATACTGGACTGGTAGCTGTTGTTGTAGGCGAACTCTGCTAAAGGAAAAAACTGGTCCCATGAGCCTCCAACGTCAATGACACAAGCTCGGAGCATATCTTCCAAAATTTGAATAGTCCGTTCGGACTGACCGTCCGTCTGAGTATGGAATATTATGCTCAACTGAAACTGGGTTCCTAACTCTTGCTGAACCGCTCTCTAGTGGCGCGAGGTAAACTGCGTACCCGATCTAAGATGACGGATACCGGCACCCCATGAAGGCGAACAATCTCCCAGATATAAATCTCGGCTAACCTCTCGGATGAATAGGAGACTGCTACTAGAATGAAATGCGCTGACTTGGTCAGCCTATCAACAATGACCCAAATAGCATCAAACTTCTTTCGAGTCAACGGAAGTCCAGTAATGAAATCCTTGGTAATCCGTTCCCACTTCCACTCGGGAAGCTCAATCCTCTGAAACAAGCCATCGGGTCTCTGATGCTCATACTTGACCTGCTGACAGTTCAAACACCGAGCAACATACGTGATAATGTCCTTTATAATCCTGTGCCACCAATAATGTTGTCGCAAGTCTTGATATATCTTCGTGGCGCCCGGGTGAATAGAATACTGAGAACTATGGGTCTTCGCTAAGATCAACTCTCGAATCACATCAACATTTGGCACACAAACTCGCTCCTACAATCTCAACACCCTGTTGTCACCTAAGGTCACCTTCGTGGCACCTCCACGTTGCACCGTGTCTCTCAGGGCACACAAATGGGGATCATCAAACTGTTGTTCATGGATACGCTCCAATAGAGAAGAACGAGAGACCGTGCAAGCCAACACTCTGCTATGCTCAGAAATATCTAATCTCACAAATTGGTTGGCCAAGGCTTGAACATATAAAGCAAGCGGTCTCTGGCTAACCGAAATATAAGCGAGACTACCCATGCTGGCAGATTTTCTACTCAATGCATCGACCACCACATTGGCCTTACCTGGGTGATATAAGATAGTAACATCATAATCTTTCAACAACTCTAGCCATCTCCTCTACCGCACATTCAACTCCTTCTGCTTGAACAAGTACTAAAGGCTTTTGTGATCCGTGTATACCTCACACGCCACACTATATAGGTAATGCCTCCAAATTTTCAAAGCATGAACGACCACTGCCAACTCTAGGTCATGAACCGGATAGTTCTTCTCATGGATTTTAAACTGTCTCGAAGCATAGGCAATAACTTTTTCATCCTTTATCAATACCGCTCCAAGGCCAGTACGGGAAATATTACAATAGACTGTGTAAGGCCCTAAACCCATGGGCAAAACCAATACTGGTGCCGTAGTCAGAGCTGTCTTAAGCTTCTGAAAGCTCGCCTCACACTCATCTGACCACTTGAACGGGCACCCTTCTGGGTCAACCCGGTCATCGGGGCTACAATAGAACAGAACCCCTCTACGAACCGACGGTAGTAACCTACTAACCCCAAGAAACTCCAAATCTCGATCACCGAAGCTAGTCGAGGCCAATTCTTGACTACTCAATCTTCTTTGGGTCCACCTGAATACCCTCTACTGATACAACATGACCCAAAAATGCAATCGAACTCAATCAGAACTCGCATTTTAAAAACTTAGCATATAGCAGATTATCCTTCAGAGTCTGAAGAACCACTTTGAGGTGTTGCTCGTGCTCTTCCTGGCTTGGTGATATGACACCTCAACACCGGCTTAAGCCGCGACGAGCACAAGACAGGCTCCAATAAGAGACGCGTGAACGTACTCAAATCATAACAGCTGATTAAAATGAAAGAGCTGTAATTCAATTCATTTGTACCATCATAACATAGAACTGATATCCCGTCTCACATAATAGAGTACTTGAATCCTCCTCGAAATGTCATAACATCACGTGGCCTTGCCATGACTCGTGATTCTATCCAAACACTATTACTCATGGAGCACCTCAAGTCACCATGGTCAAAACGGTCAGCAATGCACATATCTAAGTCTTAACTCAAGAAATTAATCACACCTGCGGTGATATAATTCATATACGCTATCAAATCCTGAAAAGACACAACCGATGTGCTATTCGCCGAGCGATACCTAATACGGACCTTTCCTAAGAAGCCAGGAAGTATTGTATACAAGGTAACATATAATTAAGTCTATTTTCACATTACCCTGTTGCGACGCGCAAGCCATTCCAATAACATACCCGTGACGGCATGCCACCCGATCCAGATACCATACCTGTGGCGGCGTGCCACCCGATCCTGATACCATACATGTGGCAACGTGCCACCTGATCCACGCATAGATCTAGCAAAAGGGAATGCACATCGAGTCAAGTTGCTCATTGCAACAAATATATATATATATATATATATATATATATATATATATAGCCTCAAGCTTGGCCACAGGAAGCGCATCCGATAAAGTTCCTCATTACTGGAGCTAAATCAATGGTAGATACATGTACACTGACATCCGCCACGAAGGCCCAACTGACAAAGCAATACCTACCAGCCGTCTGCTGGCCCTAGGGTACATCTACCCTGCTGGAGCATGATCTGATGCACTCTGCCATGCAGTTTGTGACATTTTTCTGACATAGCCTATATCACATTAGTCTAGACAACATGGCTTATGACAACCAGTCCGCAATCATATATCATTATTCAAATTCATCGTATCAAGTAATAAGAAAGCCACTAGGGCTTCCAATTTCCAATAACCGCTAAACGGTGCTGATACACACGATATACCACCACTACGTAGGCAGATTACGAGAACTTCTAGTCTCCAACACATATGTAACACATGAATCACTATGCCTGATTCCACACTCCACCGTACGAATACATAACACATATCAAGCATCCATTCATAACACGTAAACCATTCATAAATTTTCCTATGCCATCAACAACTCAATCATCTCTGTCAATCCAACAAGAGAATGCCACAACACCACTAGATATTATCAGTTTAAATTACCTTGCCCTTTTGACCATATACTCTGCCACACAGTTTGTGACATTTTTCTGACATAGTCTGTATCACATTAGTCTAGACAACCTGGCTTATGACAACCAGTCTAAAATCATATATCATTATTCAAATTCATCGTATCAAGTAACGAGAGAGCCATTAGGGCTTCCAATTTCCAGTAACCGCTAAACGGTGCCGATACACATGATATACCACCACTGCATAAGCGGATTACGAGAACTTCTACTCTCCAACACATATGTAACACATGAAACACTATGCCTGATTCCACACTCCACCGTACGAATACATAACACATATCAAGCATCCATTCATACCACGTAAGCCATTCATAAATTTTCCTATGCCATCAACAACTCAATCATCTCTGTCAATCCAACAAGAGAATGCCACAACACCACTATATATTATCAGTTTAAATTACCTTACCCTTTTGACCATATACTCTGCCAAATCACTAGAAAGATTGATTCTCAGATTATCTGCAGCTTCCCACGCTGCTTGGGAATTTTAATGACTTCCCATATAATATGAACTGATCTCAAAACCTTGAACACACCGTGATCAACTTTCCATAACACATCGCATAAACCATACTACACCAAGAAACATGGAAAATTTCTATCCCTCTCCTACGCCGCAAACATCAACGTACTTAACTAGTCAAGGACCTTCATGATCCCATATAGAATAAAACTCATTACACATTCCATGCTTCGCATACCGATATGAAATATACTTGTTTTCTAACCACGGTAAAACACATCACATCTCTTTCTTTCCATTCATTGCATAAGTTTAACTGCCAGGACTGAGTCCTTTTACCCACACCGAGCTACGCAACTGCCAGCACTCAAGAGCTTTGTTGCACCATATCTGCAAGACTCATTACTTCGAACACATACCAGGAGTTACTCGTGTCCTTTTCATACTGTTCCGGTTTATTATCCTCTTTAATTTAATATTCTCCTTTGCTGAAGGATCACAATACCTCAACTCAGGTTACCACGCGAGACTTATACACAAGACCATACGGTCTAAGGCTCACAGGCCACTGAATACTCTCTCAAATGTTTTCCAGAGTACCACCTTCTACAATACTTTATTTTTGATGAACTTCCCGCAATGTTTTTTTGAATTCGCTATCATTACTCTCCAATGCGAATACATAGAATCCCATAATTGACATAACACACCACAAGTCTCGATTTCTTTTAACGAAACCACAGTCTTTAGCCACGTACACAATCTTAAGGCACCTGACTGTTACAAGCGAAAATCTTGAACACCGCAAGACTATTCTCGGGCGTCATTCACCCTTATTCAGTTATAATTCAACTGTCTTATTGAATAGAACCACTCGTGCCTTGTTAGAACTCTGACATCGCAGAACATGATTACATACATGTACAATTAGTTATCTTTCTTTTGTATGCACCAAACGTTCTTTACCAACAGCAGTTCAAAATATCCTAGTATTTCTTCATATCTACGCAACACCATAACCTTTATCAGAATTTTCCCTAACATACTTGGAGACAGAACCAACACAGCACACAACAGTGCAATCAGTTAATCAATAACAACCTCCCTAACTTGGCTCGGAGCCATACGTCGAAGCATTTTTAGCCACTCATAGCATTCTTACTCAAGTGATGCCCCATTGTTACAGTGAGATTAAACTCAAGTCATTTACAAGCTTCAGCGGAGACTCGAATCATCAGAAATCTTAACTCTTTTGCAAATCTTGTGTTCATTCACACACAACAGCTAAGCCCATTATTGATCTAACATTTCCACAATTATGGACAATACTGATCGTATGAAATTTCATAATACTGGCTCGCGAAATTAGCACCTTGGTGCCCAAGCCATAGACAAAGATTGGGCCTCAAGTCCTCCAGACTGGCCCAACATGAACTCACAGAGATTATATCTCGCCCCTCGATCGAGAAATCATAAGCCATCAAGGCAAATTTATCACTAAGCACTCGAGTGCGCACATCAATGTGCAGAAGGAATTTCAAGAATCATATCTCAACCTGAATCAAGTACGTACGATAAGAATTTCAAGAATTTGAAGCTTTCCTAAAAGGTATGCAGCCTCCCGAGGATAAGTACAGGCATCCCCGTACTAATCCATGAGACTACCAAACCGACTCATGACTGGCGAGACCTGTTAACCTGGCTCTCATACCAACTTGTCACGACCCAAACCCCGGTCGTGATGGTGCCCAACACATTGCTAGGCAAGCCCTACCATATTGTCTATTAAACCAGCCAATTATTAATTCAGATGATCAATTAAATTTAAATAGCATGTTTTCAAATCAAAACGTTAAACGTGGAAGTAGAAGCATACAAAATACGGTCCCAACCAAATCATGGTGTCACAAGTCTGAGCCTCTACAATGAAATATCCTACACAATACAAGTCTAGGCAGAATGAAAGCAACAAAATGATAATAAGGAGAGATCAGGTCCTGCGGACGTCGGAAGCTACCTCGAAGTCTCCACGGGATAGTAATGAATAAGAAGCTCCGATAGCTCAACTGCTCTCTAGCACTTGTGAATCTGCACAAAAAGTGCAGGGGAATGGGGTGAGTATATTTCAACTCAGTGAGTAACAATAATAAATAACATCTGAAAGTAAGAACACTTGTACTATCACTAAGAAGTTCTAAGGGTAACCTCACAGGTAAGTCATCTCCATAGTGAATACCCCCATTCCAGTCCACATCTATGTTACCAAGGTCCCCCACACTAACCTAGTCCTCACTCGTACTGCTACGGCGTGCAGCCGATCCAATGTATATATATATATGTATACATATGTCTATAATGCGGCGGCGTGTAGCCCGTTGCGATATATATATATAGGTATATATATACATATATGAATAAGTATAATGCTGCGGCGTGCAGCCCGCTCCATTTAATATCAACATCGCTCACTAGGGGTGTATACAGACTTCTGAGGGGCTCCCTCGGCCCAAGCGCTATAATGCTGCGGCGTGCAGCCCGATCCACACATATATTACTGCGGCGTGTAGTACGATCCAATATATATATACATAAATATACTGTTGCGGCGCGCAGCCCGATCCCATAAAGAAGGGGCTCCTACAACCCAAGCGCTACGATACTGCGGCGTGCAGTCCGATCCACATATACATCACTGCGGCATGCAGTCCGATCCAACACATATACTGCTGCGGCGTACAGCCCGATCCAATATAAGTATATATATAATACCTTTTAATGGGTCCTCGACCCTATCCCAGTCAGTATAGACTTGGCCTTTCAGGCCCACTCAGCTAAATCAGGGAATTTTCACCCTAGGTAGTCTCTCTCACAGTTCACATCTAGTACTGGCCCACGATGTGATATACAGCAAATATTACGGCTGAGTGCAAGTTTCCAACATTATATAGGGGTCACCTAGCTCTACAGTTTTCCCTAATGCTCTACAGATCAACACAAGGCCCCAAACATGGCTACTCGTCCAATTACTCAGTTATAAGCTCTTTCACGGTCATAATACACAATAAACTATCATCGGGAAGGACCAAGTCCAATCCCCCAATCACAATATCACCACGCCCATCCCATGACACGTGTCGCATCTCAACATAGCACTGTATAGTGCAAGTACGGGGTTTCAAACCCTCAGTACATTATTTACTACCACCACTCACCTTGATCCGGTAGAAGTCCTAGTCCTCCATGCGCTTGTCTCGCACCTCAATCCCTTCGAATGCCAACTCTGCTCAAAATCAATGAAAATACATCAATATAGGCTAATTAGACACAACCCATTCGAAATAACTCAACTTGCACCAAAACCCGCAAAGTTGTCAAAATCTGACTTTTTGTACGCTTCTCAAAAAATTACGAAATTTATATTTTCGGAACCCTTATCTCAACACGAGTCCATGCATATAAAGTTTTCCAAAATCGGACTCCGTTTGCCCATTCAAATTGATATTTTATCATAACCATGGCTTATGGCTAAATTCCCCCATTAATTCATTCAACTTCAGTGAAATAGAGAAGGATTCTAAGATAAAACACATAATTGAACCATAAAACTTTCCTCTGATGATAACCTGATGAAATCCCAGCAATTCCCGTCCAAAAGCTCTCAAGAATGATTGGTGGAAAAATGGGTTGATTTCGCGACTGAAATGTTTTAAAAACACTCTGCCAAGGCATATTACTCATCGCGATCGTGGGAATTGCTCCACGATCGCGGAGAACAAAATTTTTGGCCCAAAATTTACCCTTCGCGATCGCGGTGAACAAATTCCGGTTTCTCCGGACAAGCTTCAGTATAATAGTCATAAATGTTTGCACACAACTCCGAATGATGAATGGTTTGATTTTCTGGAAACTAGACACATATTTCTACAACTTTCATTTGCTGTTAATTTCCTGAATCCTTATACATTTCGAGATATAAGCTTCCCCATTTATACATGTGTATTAGAGATCCTTCTCGGACACCCTAAAGTGTAACATCATTAACTTTTGACACAAATATCAAAATCAATATTCATTTAGCTTTTTGAAAGCTAAACACGATGAGCTACAACTTTCATGTTTGAATCACCTCAAAATTCCTTGTAGATAAAAAGATATGAGCTTCCGAAGTAGGATCAATGCAACCGAAATTTTCCTTCTTCGCGATCGCAGAGCATTTCACGCGATCGCGATTGATTAATATTTTTCGCACATTTTACTCGCCATGATCGCGACCCATTCTCCGCGATCGCGTAGAACACTGCTACAGACATAAACCAACAGTTAAAAATGGCCTAGAAATGGTCCGAAACCACCCTGAAACTCACCCGAGGCCCCCGGGATCTCAACCAAAAGCACCCACACGTCCTATAACCTTATTCGAACTTGTTCCAATCATCAAAACTCAATCGTTAACATCAAAATCGTCCGTTTTCAACAAATTCAAGCTTAAGTTTAACTTTAACTTCAAAATTCACATTCGATCAAAAATCCGACCAACCGATGTCCGAATGACCTGAAAATTTGCAGGCATATCCAAAATCACCGAACGGAGCTACTCAAACTATCAGAATTCCATTCCGACTCCCGAATCAAAATCTCACCTACCGTTCGGATTTCGACACAATTTAACATTAGCCAATTCAAGCCTAAAACTAAACTGGACTTCCAAATTCAAGTTCGATCGCTTCCTTAAGCCACAAATGACCTCCCGGAGCTGACCGAATCATCAGAATTCAATTCCGAGCTCTCTAACTCACAAGTCAATGTCCAGTTGACTTTTCCCAACTATTCCTTCTTCTAATAGACTATTTGCCTCATTTCCAACCAAATTCAATCCGAATTAACTCAAACTCACCAAACATGCATATTGAAACATTGACAAGCACATAAGGGGAATAACGGGGTGATAACTCACAAGATGACGGGCCGGGTCATCACAGATCCGCTCTTCAAGTCTGCCCTCCCTGAAGGCAACATCAGCTCTCACCAACAATAACTGCGATTCGTTAGCCTGGATGATTCCCTGCAATTCATCCGCCTGGGCCAAGACCTCATCCAACCTCCGTTTTAAAGCCGCCAACTCTCCTTCTAGCACAGCAACCTTCCTGCTCCACTCTGAGGTAACTTCCCTCACCTTGGTTAAATATAAACGCTCACACTCTATCAAAGCCCTCCGTCCAGCCTCGAGCTCATCATCCTTCCGATGCAATTGGACCTCTAAAGCTCTTATGCGACAAAGTTCTTGGTTCGCCTGCAACTTCTTCCCCGCCAACTCTTCAACCAACGCCCGGTTATGGGGATCAATCCTCATATGCTCGCTCAACTCCCTGCACTTGTTTCGGTAGCGACGACATGTGATGACCCGACCCATCGTCTCAGGTTTTATCACCCCGTTTTTCCCGTATTATGTTGCTATATGTTTCAATACCAGTATTTGAGTTGATCGGGTAGAATTGGATTGATTTTAGTTGGAAATGAGACACTTAGTCTCTTTTTAGAAGGCTTAAATTGGAAAAGTCTATCGGATGTTGACTTGCGAGTAAAAAGGCTCGTAATTTAATTTCAATGATTCGGTTAGCTCCGGGAGATAATTTGTGGCTTAGGACCACAATTGGAAGTAATTTTGGAAGTCCGGTAAAGAAGTTAGCTTATTTTGGCGAAGTTAGTATTTTGACGACTTCCGGTTGATAGGTGAGATTTTGATCCGAGGGTGGAAATGGAATTCCGAGAGTTGTTGTAGCTTCTTTAAGTGATTTGGGATATGTGTACAAAATTTCAGGTCATTCGGACATGGTTTGGTTGGGTTTTTGATTAAATGCGTGTTTTGGAAGTTTTAGAAGAACTTAGGCTTGAATTCGATGTTATTTGATGGTCTTGGCGTTGTTTGATTCATGTCGATGATTGGAACAAGTTTGTATGAGGTTTTAGGAGGTGTTGGTATTTTTGGTTGATGTCCCGGGGGCCTCGGGGTGATTGCGGATGGTTAGCGGGAACTTTTGAAGTTGGAAAACTTCGTAATAGGCAAAGATGTAAATGAGTGTGCACAATACCTCAATTTAAACGATCATATCTCTCGTTATATAAAGGGTTGTGTAACCCACAACCTATCAAATTAAAGCCATTTGAGTCTAGTTTCCAACGCAACAAACCGTTTCTCATGTAGAGGTGCATACAGAAAGTTATGACTATTTTACTGGGCATGTGTTAGTAGCGCGGCCTTAGCGCGGGAGCGCTAGTAGCCCGCGCTAATTGAGTTATATTCTGCCTCTACCCGTGCATCCATTAGCGCGGGCACGCTAGTAGCAGGCCCCTAAATATACCTAAGGACGGGAAATGACACAACTTGAGTCATTTCTCAAGCCTAGGGCTTCCCCAACACCCCCAATTCGACCAAGGCATCCTATTGCACTCCTAAGGTAAGATTTTTGGAGTATTTTGAGTTGATTACTACTCCTAAACACTTTTATTAAGATGGGTTGATCTTGGAAATCCTTAGATTTCACTCAAATCCCGAAATTGGTCCAAGAACACTACAAATTGGATTCTCAAGATTCTTACTACAAGAGATATATCTATCATCTCTAACTACTTTTTGATGATTATTTATGTATGATATATATACATTTGAACTCATGTGAGGATGATTGAAATCCATAAGTGCCTAACCTAGGCTGTGTTGATTGTAGAGATTGTGAAAGGGTTTAATTAAGGAGGTTGATGATTGGGTATGAATGAATGATCGTACATATGTTGTTGGAAGTTATAAATTGGTTAGGAAATGATGTTGGAGTAAATTTGTTGGTTAATGGTTCTAGTTGGATAAATCAATACTATAGTTATGAGGTGTAAATATTTATGCGAACAAGATGTTTGGTAATATGTCTCAGTGGCATAATTTATGGGATCTCGTACTAATATTGGCCCTATTGAATGTTGTATTGTAGATTGAAGTTACATAAATGCATTGGATCATTGTAGTATCACTAAGGGGCGAATTTAAGATATTTATGGTTAAAATCACGTCTTTTAGAAATCGAGCTTCATCGATGTTTGTATGAATTTTGATGGATTGGACGCGCGAGGAGGCCGGTTGAGGAGCAAAGGCATCGCAGACTAGAATTCTCGCCGGTTCGAGGTGGGTAATACTTGTAAATGATGTCCTGAGGGTTAGTAAACCCCGTACTTGCACATTCTAGTGATGTATTGAGGTGACTTGCATGCCGGATAACGGGCGTGGGGTAGAGCACCATTGGGGATTAACACTTGGTCCGTCCCGCTTAATAAAAGTACTACTTAGTTGCTTGAAATTGAATTGACACTTTAATAAAGATATTAATTATCATGAATTGGACTGATTATCATGCTTTGGGCTTCATGTCGATTATTTGAATCCTTCAGGGATTGGCATCACTGTCTTGATAACACTGTGCATATTTTGTCTCAATCTAAGGTTTTAAATGGTATTTTGTTATTCAACATTTTTATAAGGTTATGAAAAACTTGAACAAGGTCTTAATGAAATTTCTAGCTGTGAGCTAATATGATACTGTTGCCCGAGGGGCTTTCTTGATTATTCGGTAGACTGATTGGGGCCGAGGGCCATATGTGAGATCATGACGATTTATGTGAGCATATGCATATACATGCATGGATCAGACTGCACGCCGCAGTGGTATATGGATCGGGCTGCACGCCGCAGCAGATGTGATATTGATATTGCGCTTGGGTTGTAGGAGCTCCTCCGGAGTCTGAACCCCCACAGTGAGCGCGGGCGCCTTTGCATGGATCGGGCTGTACGCCACAGCATCATATGCATTGCATGGTATGCATACATTGGGTTCTTTATACTACGTGGCATAACATATAGCACTTATACATTATTGGCATACATGTTTTATTTTCCTTATTGACCAGATCCCCTGGTGGTAATTGTTAAGGAGTGCTGAGTCCAAGGGGGCTGATTTGAGTGCAGACTTGCACTGCTTGAGATTGTACCCTGGTATTGGTATGTTATCATAAAAGAAAGAAAGCTAAAAAAATGACATTTCTAAATAATCTACTCACATATGCTGAAAGGGAATAAAATGATAGTGTTTTGAAGTTTAAAGTTAGCTCTGTATTGTGTAGCATGAGATAGTTCTTTCCGTGGTTTTCTTTTTCTTCTGCATTATTTACTTTTATTACCGCTGAGTTGAAGTACTCACACTCGAATCCCTGTACCTTGTGTGCAGATCTAGGTACATCGCAGCAGATCTGAGTCTATAGCTGCTTGGAAATTGCTTTGGATAGTCGAGGTAGCTGCCAACGTCCGCAGGACCTGACTCTCCAGTTTATCCTTATTTTGTTTAGTCTATTCCACACTTGTGCACAGTTGTATACACTATCACGTCTTATAAATTCTGGTAGAGGCTCATGACTTATGACTCCTGATTCGGTGGGAGGTTTAAACTGGTTTTGGGATATCTATCCCCGATGTGCTCTACCCCAATTTTGATAATATAATACAGGTTGTATTGAGATTTAATGTTGTTGATATACATTGTGATGTTTATTCAAGAAGTTGTTGTGTTGTTAGGATGATTTTGGTGATTCTTTGACATGTGGGTAGGCCCAATTACAAAGGAAACTCTGTCGAAAGTTTCGAAAAATTTGGGGATTTAGTAAAAATTTTGTTGCCTAAAGAGTGGGCTTGACTGTTAAGTGAGTAAATGCAAGAATTTCATAAGAGTTAAAATTTCTGATGATTCGTGTCTCCACAAACTGGTGAAAGAGTGAGTTTAATCTCACCATGTTATTACGACAATAATAGAGTATATGTGTTGTGATATATGTGGCTTCGAGCTAAGTTGGGGAGGTTGCCATTGATTAGCTGATTGCACAGTTTTGTGCTATGTTGGTGCTATCTTAAAGTATACTAGCGAACCAGTTCTAGTTGCAGGAATTGAGCCGAGAATGGCACGAGTGAAGCAAACATTTTGATAAAGGTTATGCGATGCTTCGTAGATGTGAGAAAAATAATAGTATGTCTTGAGCTATTGTTGGTAAGGAATGCCCAGTGAATTGAGGAGAATGATATTTGTTGGTATTCGAATGAGATCATATCCTGTAGTGTCAGGGTGCTATTAAGGCACGAGTGGTTTTGTTCGTTAAGTCAGGTAATTTGCAGTTTAGATAAGAGTGGATGACTCCTGAGAATGGCTTAATGTGTCCAAGATTTTACACATAATAATCATGTGTTCTAAGTTGGCGTATGTGCTTAATGTGTCCAAGATTTTACACATAATAATCATGTGTTCTAAGTTGGCGTATGTGATTAAAGACAATGTTTTCATTAGAAAGGATCAAGACTTGTGGTATTTTGTGTTAACTACGGGATTCTAAGTATCAGTATCCGGAAAGTAGTGGTAACGAATTCAGATTCGCAAGAAGTACTTCAAAACAAAGTATTATGGAATGTGATATTTCTGGGAGACATTGGAGAAAGTATTCAGTGGCCTACGAGTATTAAACAATGTGGCCTTATGTTTGAATCTCCTGTGGTGAGCCTGAATTGAGGCATTGAAATGCAACAACAAGAGAGAAAAAAATCAAATTAATGATGTAAACCAAATATGAAGGTTTTGATGGTTGCTCTTGTGCGTTATGAGAAAAAAAATAGGAGTTATTATGGACCTTTGAAAGGTTATCAGACTAGGTTCAGTGTGATCAGAATCGGCTTGAAGCCGATGGATATATTTAATGTGAATAATGGCTCTATATCAGGCCAGATGTGTGCATTTTGTAATGCGGTCCACATGAAGGAGTAGTTAGGTTGATGCTTCATTGTCAGATATCTCGCGTAGTGATGCCTTACGCCGTGTGATTTGTGAAAAGGCTCGAGAAATTGTTATGTGTTGAGAATCCGCGTAGGGATGATGTTACCTGAGCAGCTTCACTCTTGAAATTCAATTTCGTATATCGCACATCGGTTGTGCTTGGCTTTGTAGCTATAACGCTAAATATCCCTCAGGGATGATATTATGCACTTAGCATGCTTATGACCGATTTTCGGTATTTGGTTATGATGAGCAGATTTGGCTCGATGTGTATCTCCTTATGTGAGATCTGTGTGTGGATCGGGTGGCACGCCGCCATGGGTATGTTAACTGGATCGGGTTGCACGCAGCAACAGTGTGATGTTGAGTATAATTTTATATATACTATTTGTATGCGTTGTTCTTTGTTTTCTAAGGAAAGTCTGTATTAATGCATGGAATTGATAATTCCTTACAGAGTTCGTTTTATTTTGTATTGCGTTCGGATTAGTATCCTATTGGCATATTGGGGTCGTGAGACCAGTGCAATCTGGGTATGTGAAGTAAGTTAAAAAGCTAAGACCATTATTTCGCATCAAAATGAGGTGATAATTCTTGCCCGAAGTATAGACCCAATGAATTGTTTATTCGGCGGTGTTATGAATTTATACAGATCTTATCCGTCGAGTCAATATTGTAACAATGTGAACAAGATCTGTATATGTCATGCAGAGCATGTGATGTGTAGTGATTCCTTCTAAGTGATTAGATAAATGATCTTCGGATGATTAAAGAAAATGGTATTGCTAAGTGGAAGTGATTTGACGAGAGTATGTGTCTCAGAAAAAGGGCAATGCGATTATACTGATTATATTTCAGTAGTATTTTGGCATGTTATTGTTGGGTTCATTGGTGGTATTCGGGTTTGCTCGGTATCACAGGTAAATATTGAGCATCTTTCATGGAGTGAGTATCAAATGTGTGCGTGTATTGCACGGTGGAAACTGGGATCAGGTATGATGATTGTGTGTTGTATGGAGAATTGATTATGATCTTTCGAGGTAGATTCATGTGTTCAATATTATGATACGAGACGTGGTCTCAGCCTTGTGTTGTAATGTTATTGATGAACTTGAGGTACAACTCTTTTGTTAGAGTCAGTTGTCATGGCTGGAGTATGTCCAAACCATTTCTCACTGGTACGTGGATTATGCAAGTTGTGGCTTAGTCCTTTGATGAGGTTGCATATCACCAGAGTGATGCATTGCATTTGAGATAATCGTGGAGTCATTAATGAATACAAACATATGTGATTTTGACTGACTAGAGAGTTTATATCGAAGTTTGGCCCGGAAATCTATTATGGTATTGTTCAAGAAGAAAATGGATTCGTGTATGGGTGACCTAAGGAATGGATACGGTTATCGTGTGTTTCTGTTGCCGTTGGCAGTATATGAAGGTATTGAAATGAGACTTTATTTATCAAGAGATTTTCTAACGATATTTGGTTGTCATGGGCAACTTTTATGAATGGAAGCTATCGCTGCATATGTTCGAGTTATGTGGTATATTATATGATTGTAGCTGAGGTTGTAGATGTGGATTATTATAGCCGGTTCGGGCCTAGTCTGAGTTAAAAAAAAAGGTGAGGTCCTGATCTTGTGTAAGATTTTAGTAGGTGAAATGTAGTTCTATGGTTTATGGACTAAATGGGTTATAAAATCTCAGCTATATTGTGTTGTCGGATCCTTATGAGATAGGGTGATGCAGGATCACCCCGAGTATATGCTTGGTAAGGTTATTCAGCTATTGGGCTGCTTCTAGTACATCTTAGGGTCCGCTCGAGGACGAGCGTCTATTTAAGTTGGGGAGAATGTGATGACCCGACCCATCGTCTCAGGTATTATCGCCTCGTTTTCCCCGTATTATATTGCTATATGTTTCAATATCAATATTTGAGTTGATCGGGTAGAATTGGATTGATTTAGTTGGAAATGAGACACTTAGTCTCTTTTAAGAAGGCTTAAATTGGAAAAGTCAACCGGATGTTGACTTGTGAGTTAGAAGGCTCGTAATTGAATTCCGATGATTCGGTTAGCTTCGGGAGATGATTTAAGGCTTAGGACCGCAATCAGAAGTAATTTTGGAAGTCCGGTGAAGAAGTTAGCCTATTTTGGCGAAGTTAGTATTTTGGCGACTTCCGGTTGATAGGTGAGATTTTGATTCGAGGGTCGGAATGGAATTCTGAGAGTTTCTGTAGCTTCGTTAGGTGATTTGGGATATGTGTACAAAATTTCAGGTCATTCGTACGTGGTTTGGTAGGGTTTTGATTTAATGCGTGTTTTGGAAGTTTTAGAAGAACTTAGGCTTGAATTCGATGTAATTTGATGGTCTTGGCGTTGTCTGATTCATGTCGATGATTGGAACAAGTTTGTATGATGTTTTAGGAGGTGTTGGTATTTTTGGTTGAGGTCCCGGGGCCTCGGGGTGATTTCGGATAGTTAACGGGAACTTTTGAAGTTGGAAAACTTCATAATAGGCGAAGATGTGAATGAGTGTGCACAAGACCTTACTTTAAACGATCATATCTCCCGTTATATAAAGAGTTTTATGACCCACAATCTATCAAATTAAATCCCTTTGAGTCTAGTTTCCAACGCAACAAACCGTTTATCATTTGGAGTTGTATACAGAATGTTATGACCATTTTACTGGGCATGTAGCAGTAGCACGGCTTTAGCGCGGGAGCGCTAGTAGCCGGCGCTAATTGAGTTATATTCTGCCTCAACCCGCGCATCCATTAGCGCGGGCGCGCTAGTAGCAGGCCCCTAAATATACCTAAGGATGGGAAATGATAGAACTTGAGTCATTTCTCAAGCCTAGGGCTTCCCCAACACCCCCAATTCGACCAAGGCACCCTATTGCACTCCTAAGGTAAGATTTTTGGAGTATTTTGTGTTGATTACTAATTCTAAACACTTTTATTAACATGGGTTGATCTTGGAAATTCTTAGATTTCACTCAAATCCCGAAATTGGTCCAAGAACACTACAAATTGGATTCTCAAGATTCTTACTACAAGAGGTATATCTATCATCTCTAACTACGTTTTGGTGATTATTTATGTATGATATATATACATTTGAACTCATGTGAGGATGATTGAAATCCATAAGTGCCTAACCTAGGTTGTGTTGATTGTAGATATTGTGAAAGGGTTTAATTAAGGAGGTTGATGGTTGGGTATGAATGAATGATCGTACATATGTCGTTGGAAGTTATAAATTGGTTAGGAAATGATGTTGGAGTGTATTTGTTAGTTAATGGTGCTAGTTGGATAAACCAATACTATAGTTATGAGGTGTAAATATTTATGCCAACAAGATATTTGGTAATATGCCTCAATGGCATAATTTATGGGATCTAATGCTAATATTGGCCCTATTGAATGTTGTATTGTAGATTAAAGTTACATAAATGCATTGGATCATTGTAGTATCATTAAGGGGCGAATTTAAGATATTTATGATTAAAACCACGTCTTTTAGAAATCGAGCTTCATCGATGTTTGTATGAATTTTGATAGATTGGACGCGCGAGGAGGCCGGTTGAGGAGTAAAGGCGTTGCGGACTAGAATTCTCGTCGGTTTGAGGTGGGTAATACTTGTAAATGATGTCTTGAGGGTTAATAAACCCCAGACTTGCACATCCTAGTGCTGTATTGAGGTGACTTGCACGCTGGATAACGGGCGTAGGGTAGAGCACTATTGGGGATTGAGACTTGGTCCGTCCCGCTTAATAAAAGTACTATCTAGTTGCTTGAAATTGAATTGACACTTTCATAAAGATATTAATTATCATGAATTGGACTGATTATCATACTTTGGGCTTCATGCCGATTATTTGAATCCTTCAGGGATTGGCATCACTGTCTTGGTAACACTATGCATATTTTGTCTCAATCTAAGGTTTTAAATTGTATTTTACTATTCAGCATTTTTATAAGGTTATGAAAAACTTGAACAAGGTCTTAATGATATTTCTAGCTGTGAGCTAATATGATACTGTTGCCCGATGGGCTTTCTTGATTATTCGTTAGACTGATTGGGGCCGAGGGCCATATGTGAGAGCATGACGATTTATGTGAGCATATGCATATACATGCATGGATCGGACTGCACGCCGCCGTGGTATATGGATCGGGCTGCGCGCCACAGCAGGTGTGATATTGATATTGCGCTTGGGCTGTAGGAGCCCCTCCGGAGTCTGAACCCCTACAGTGAGCGCGGGCGCCTTTGCATGGATCGGGCTGTACGCCACAACGTCATATGCATTGCATGACATACATAAATTGGTTTCTTTGTACTAAGTGGCATAACATATAGCACTCATACATTATTGGCATACATGCTTTATTTGCCTTATTGACAAGATCCCCTGGTGGTAATTGTTAAGGAGTGCTGTGTCCAAGGGGTTGATTTGAGTGTAGACTTGCACTACTTGAGATTGTACCCAGGTATTGGTATGTTATCATGAAAGAAAGAAAGCTAAAAAAATGAGATTTCTAAATAATCTACTCACATATATTGAAAGGGAATAAAATGATAGTGTTTTGAAGTTTAAAGTTTGCTCTATATTGTGTAGCATGAGATAGTGCTTTGCATGGTTTTCTTTTTCTTCAGCATTATTTACTTTTATTACCGCTGAGTTGGAAGTACTCACACCCGACTCCCTGCACCTTGTGTGCAGATCCAGGTACATCACAGCAGATCTGAGTCTATAGCTGCTTGGAGATTGCTTTGGATAGTTGAGGTAGCTGGCAGTGTCCGCAGGACCTGACTCTCCAGTTTGTCCTTATTTTGTTTAGTCTATTCTACACCTGTGCACAGTTGTATACACTATCACAGCTTATAAATTATGGTAGAGGCTCGTGACTTATGACTCTTGATTCTATGGGAGGTTTATACTGGTTTTGGGATATCTATCCCTGATGTGCTAGATGTCATTGCATTATATTATTGTTGTTTAAGCCTAAAACGGGTAAAGTGAGAGCTGATAGCTCTGTGTTATGAATGCTTGGTCGGGATGGCCTAGCAATGTGCTGGGCGCTATCACGACCGGATTTTGGGGTCGTGATACGATACTTGTCAAGCACTCGCAAAAACACCCCGGATCGAACGTTGGACCGACAAAGACTCTCCACCTGCAACAAAAATGCCTGCAAAATGAAGAACGATGGGTCAGGCAGAAGATAAAAAAAAGGGAAGGGGTAAACAGAAAGCAAATAAGCTTCCACCTCCGAATACGTACCCTCATCCCTATCACGGCTACTTCATTCATCAAACCAACATCTGTAACCCCACTCAACGATTCGTTCTCCATCGCAGAACACAACTGTCCAAACTGTGACACCAAACCCGAATCCAGCAGCAACAAATTCTCATTCACAAGAATTTCAACAACACACGGCCTCCCATTCAGGTGAACTACCATACTTGTGATCCCATCACGAAACATGCGAACATCCTCATAATCCAAGTCCAAATCGGATGTAGACCCATCTCCCACCGCCTCCACCTCCGTCGAATGAGTACTCAAGCCGCCAATATCCACAACCACACGGGAAGCCTCCCCCATCTCGACCATATGGGTCGAAGACTGAGCAGTAAGGGCGACACTTCCCTCTCGATCCTCACGAGCTCGAGCCTTTTTTTCTCTCGGCATATCTTCAGGAGTGTGCGCCGCGACCGCACCCTCCCCCGCCTCAAAAGGAGTAGAATCCACATTTATCATAATAGGAGGAACGGGTACAGTCGCCACAAGATGAGGCGGAGGGGAAATAATCATGCGCCTAATTAAAGGTCTATCTTCCTCATCACACGAAGACGAGCCATCTCATGGGCAAACGATCCCCGACGGGCCTTCGTCACGAAATAAAGGACAGGAAGGAAAGGGCGCCGCAGAAGATTCAACCGATGCAGCACTCGGCACACGGCATGGTACCAGTGCCGCAAAGAACCTAGCAATCGCACCAGGCCGCCGAAATGCTAGTTGAGGAGCGCTGCCTCAGTACACTCTCCCTGTAACGAAGGGCAAGGTCAACCCAAGGATTTATTAAGCTCGAAACAAGCCAAATTTGAATAGCATAACTTCTTACCCACGGCTGGCCACCGGCCATACTTCTCCCAAAAGGACATCCATGAGCGGGCCCCTCGGTGTGCAAAACTACGGCTTCGAGCCACCCATGCAACCTAGCAAATAAAGCCGAAGGCAACCTCTCATCTATAAAAGCAATGACGAAAACATTGACAATCTAAACATAAGAAGAGGAAGGAAACAAAATTTACCACTCGAAAGAGTAACTCACGTCTGTAATTCCAAGTCTCTGAGAATCCCGAAGATTGCGCCACCAGGTGCTCGATCCGAATATAGAAGAAGTGTTCGAATGGTCGACACTCAACCTCGTCGTCCAAAGCAGCTGCTATCCCCATCAAACCACGCGGGCTCATCCGAAGCATAGTCCCCCACACCCGTTGAAGAGCGTATAGAGCAAGTACATGCTGGAACATAACCGTCCTTTCGACCAGTTCCCCGAACTTTAAAAACATCGCCAAAAGCTTGTAAAGAATGGGGGTGAGATACCTCGGACACACCTTATAATACGGACAGAAGTCCACCACCAAATTGGGAAGCGGAACCCTGACTCCTAGTCTAAAAGGGTACGCATAAAAAACACAGTATCCGGCGTGATCAGGATAGACCCTCTCCTCTAGCCGAGCAAGGACAATGTAAGCGTAAGAAGGCACGAACCCCTGCTCCCGCAATTGGGCCATACCCACCTCCCCCATCAGTGGGACCTCATACATAGGGTCATCTCCTCCATCGGCGGTGAAATCCGCCGTCGAGATCCCAGTTGCGGGGAGTATTTCGTCTATTGATGGTACCCTTTCAACTTCATTTTGCCCCTCTTCTCCCAGCACCGGAGACAGGCCTTCAATCACGGGGTGATTGATCGGCAGCCCCATCGGAAGAACTTCACGAGGAGAAGAACCGGCCATCGATCAGTTGTCTGAGGAATAGAGTAGAATGCCGGATTTATCTAAGAGCGGTGAAAAACTCGTTGCAAAAGGGAAAGAACTCTAAGTTCACAAGAAACAAAAAGCTCTAAAATCTCACAAGTAAACTGAAGAATGCCAAGAACCAAATGCCCCAAATCGTCTTATAGGCAACGCAATCGATTTTCGGGAAAACCGATGGATGTCATTAACTGCATATCCAACCGTTAAAAATTGTTCAATTCTATAAAAACGGGCGTCGCCATGATTGGTGTCATAAAGTACCCACCCGATCACAATCGTCATCTCGCTCGTTATAGAAAAACGAATAAATCTATCGATAAGGGCGGGATAAACCTTACGCCATTGAAAATTCATATAGATTATGTGTATCGTATTCGCATTACAGCATACCGATTATTTTCCTTCGCCGGCGATACGCGTATACGAGAGACCCAACCTTCGCTATATAAGAAGAGGAGGGGAGGGGTGCCATGATCTCGACACAAGTAGTCGTCACCCGCTCCTCGCCCAAAAACTATCCATTTCATGATCGCTAAAATCCGCTCATCAAGCTCGACTTCGAGGCGACCATGATAAGTGGAGTGACTAAGTATATGGGTCAGAACCCGATTCTATGAGAGTCAACAAGGTTAATCGTTCCTCTCGGCTAATGCAAGAATGATAAGTGCTATGATCACTCTTATTTAAGGATATTTTTTGTATCCGTCTAAAGTGGTTATTAAGGTTACGACCTATTTGTTATATTTAAAATAACCCCTAATGTGAGCCCAGCCAGCAAGGGCCAACTTATACAATTCACATCTAAATATACCAGGAGAAGAAGCAAAAAAAGGGTTCCACTCTCTCCTCATGGGGGCTCTAGAGATACAGAGCAAAACATAGAGTGAGAACCCACCAATAGAAGCAGAAAGAGGGAAGATCCAAATAAACATGATTGTAAGGCTCTGAACCTCCTCATGGGGAGGCAGACCACTCTATTATCATGAATAAAGATCACCTATGTTTTCTGTTGCTAGTACAAACATTTCTCATTATCTTCTCCTTTACTAGATTCATGATGTGTTACGACTTGTTATGATTGGCCCTCAACCTATATCTATTGTTTTGAATTCATAAAGTGATCAATAAATTTTGAGTCAAACAATGGCAAAAACATTAATGTTAGCTAAATGTTTTCTTTGATGTGAATGAGACTATGCATTGCAACTTCATTAATAAATCATAAAGAGTCACTTAAGTACTACTCCCTCCGTTTAATTTATGTGAACCTATTTCCTTTTTAATCCGTGCCAAAAAAAAATAATTTCTTTCCCTATTTGAAAATAATTTATCTTTATACAATTATTTATAACCACACAAAATATATGTTTTCATTTTACATTACAAATTTAAAGGTCTTCTCTCTCTATGCTCAGTCAAATAAGTTTACATAAATTGAAACGAATGAACTATATGAAATGGCATAGAAGTATCACCATCACCAAATATTAATAAAATGTCAGCGAATGAGACTGTTTAAAATTTCAAAGATGAAAACAGCTTGGAAAAAGAAAGATTAAAACGGAAGATCACTACTAAATGAAAGTTCAATGGAGGCTAGAAAGTTGCATCATATAATAAATTCACGTCCTATATAATTTTTTAGAGTAACTAAAGAAAACAAGAAATCTTGAAAACAAAAATATGTAGAAAAGGAAAAGCTCCTTCTTTTCCATCATATCCAATGTTTTATTCTATAGTTAAAAATTTAGGAGTCATATTTGTGTATCTTCCTAATTATTAAATTTGGTTAGACTTAAAAGTATATACAGATGTAAAATTGATAATGACAAACCATTAATATTTTGAGTTTAAAAAGTTCTCATAATATAAGTTTTTATAAAAATATGTCCTGCTCAAACCTTGTAACTTATAGTATGCGTTTTGGACGATATTTACTTAAAATTGCAAAATAATATTTAAAAGTTTGGTTATTTGGACATATAATATTTCAACTTTAACTTGAAATATTATTTGTAGAATAACATATGTGTTAATTTTTGGTTAGTTATTTATACTTCGAAGAATGAGTAGAATTTTAAATTAATATTTTGATTGAAAATATTTAGGAAAGTTTATAACCAAATAAAATTTGAAAAAAGTAACTTGATAACAAATTTCAAATTAATATTCATTATATTTCTCATTATAATATTATTATCAAATAATACATATAATACAAATTGTTGGGCCGGGCCAAGGACATCCAGTAGTTACAGAAGCTACGGCTGAGAGTTAGGTGTATCACAATTATGTTTCTTGTAGTTTCAAACAATAGATTTCTTCCTCTTATTTCATAGGAAATTACTTGTATCAATTCATGCCGACAGATTATGAGAAAACAGAGGACAAAATAACCAATTTACTATTAGTCGTTTATGTAGTTATCCACATTCTCTTATTTTAAAGACTTGTGGCCCCACTTTTGGGATTTACTTAAGAGAATTTTTCATAAAGAGCATTTATAAAGATCTAATTAGCAATAAATAGAAACCATTTCTAATATTACATGATATAGGAATGTTTTACCGTATTCTATAATGTATTTAGTGTATTAAACAAGTTGTATTTAATAATACAACATTAAGATCCGCCGCATAAACTGAGATTGCTATAAATGCCAAACTGTATTTAAGTGTATTAACATGTATTTAGCGTGAAAATAGTAATGGGTAAGCGCAAATCTGGGAAATTTGAATAAGATAAAAACGAAAGGATATCCAAAAAAAAATTTGATTTCCACTATTTTAGTTAACTAACTTAAATAAACGAAATCCATATGAAATCTGCCATATTTTGACCCAATTAACGAGAAAAAACAGAGCATTACAAATCAACAGTTGAGTTTTACAGAACTTGAATTTAAAAACAGTTGAGTTTTATATAACTTGAATTTAAAAACTTTTCTGAAATGCAGTTTAATACATTCGAATACATGTGTATACATATGCTGCTAACAGTTGAGTTTAACAGAACTTGAATTTAAAAACTTTTCTGAAATGCAATTTAATACATTCGAATACATGTGTATACATATGCTGCTAACAGTTGAGTTTAAAAGAACTTGGATGAAGCTGTATCTTTTTAAATTTATTGCAACAATTTAATATACCTGTTAATACTGGTATTTCTGTAGAAATTTGATGAAGAAAGTTAAACCCTCAACAATGACAGAAATTGGATGTCGGATGAAGTGTGGAGACGAGAAGAGTATACTGGGGGAGGAGAGTGATTTGAGAGATACATAATAAGTGTGTTTGAGAAGTTTTAAGAAAAGATATATTAAGATGAAAGAGAAAATAAAATATTATGGGGGAGTTATACTGGATTGAGAAAAATAAGGCTTAAATATAGGAAATCATTAAATTTTGATTTTTTGCTACAAAAATAGAAAAGGTTATTATATTATGTAACATTTTGAAAAGGTAATTATATGTTATAATTAGGTCTTAACATATTCTATAGGTGGTAAAATTTCCTTTACTTAATCCAAAACTTTCCCTACACGTGCCACCTATTTATCAAGACCAATGAGTCATTTATTGAACCCAAAAAAACACTAATTTTGTTACGCAATTTGAAAGTTTCAATGTGATTTGCTTTTCAAATGGGTTTTCTTTTAGCTCCCTTTTGCTCCATTCAATGGATCTTCGAGTTGCTTAACATTCTCACTTTAATAGGGATGCGAGCCATACTAAGGTAATATTTATCACTTCAAGGCTTCTAGTATCTATCTTTATAATACTCATATCCATCTGTACTATTTTAGAGTGTGCCGTCTAGGTATCTCACAAGGAGATCTATTAGCATATTTGCAATATCGTTCGAAAATGTCAACTAATACAAACAATACATTCATCATTTTGGGTTATTCTAACCCCAGCCAGATTATATTCCGTCCTTCTCTTAAATTACCTCTATTAGCCCCATAGGGCATAACTGAGATGGGTGTAGGCAATTATACATACCTATGTTACTGTTGAAGGTAACTCAAAATGTTTTTAAGTTTTTTGCCTTAATTGTAAATGCCAACAATCTTCATTAACTAGGTACCTCGTACCTTTCTCACCTTCCTCCTTTTACTTGTCAAAGCTTGTATTTGCCTTCTAAATCTCTCATTGCTTCTTTACCATATGGGTGGATAGATATTCATGCCTTAGAGCTCATTTTCTAGAAACTCACACGTCTTAGTACACACATGATTCTGCTGGAGACCTTACATTTACTTATCATAAATATGATGCAAAATCGAGTTCCTATGACTCAAGTCTTCCACACCCGCATTCAATCCCTTATCATCCGTTTTTGTAAATGTTGGTATAGTTGTAATACGAATAAGATAGAGTTTAGGAAATTGGGTTCTTACAACTAAGCTCTATCAAACGATCGAGAGTAAGAAGAAAGAGTGATAGTCCTAAAAGCCCTGTAGCCTCCTGCTTATAACTGTGGTGCACGACACACCCATAAATAAGACTCTACTAGACACTGTGAGCATGTGATTTTTTTCACGCTTAAATTGGTCCTATAAATTTATTAGAATTAGAATTTTTCTTTTATTATTGAATATTTAGGAATTAACAGCATGATTTTGTGTCTTGTTTGCATTTTTGTGTGCATTTTTAGTTGCTATAATTCATAAAAAATACAAAAATATTCCATTTGCATTTAGAATTTGATTTCATATTTTATTTTTACTAGTTAATTAATATTATTTAAATAAGAGGAAAAAATAACAAAAATAGTCCTTGTACAATTTTAAATTCTACATTTTACACTTTTGATTTAGTATCCTCTTAAATTAGGAACTGGTTAATTCGTATCGTGTTGATTTAATTTGGGTCTTTTATTAATAAAATCAGAAAATTCAAATAAATAAATAAGTAAATAAATAAAAAGGGAAAATAAAGGAAAATAAAATGAAAATTTATCCAGGCTATCTAATTCTTGGGCTACAATTGACTTAGCCCAAACCAAAATCCCCCAGATCTAGCTAAAAGGGATCAAACTTCACACCATTACCCGGTCAAGAAGCCCTACCCCTCAATCATCAAAACGACGTAGTATGGGGGTACTATTATGTCATTTCATGCCAAATTGATCTGGACCCTCCATTTTTCCATCATCTAATTACCATGATTGATTATTGTATTTACATAAAATTGTCCGATAAAAATCATACCAAACCTAAAACACCCCTTCTTCCTCGTACTCTCCATTAACACCGGCATAACGCCACCGCCCCCACCATATCTCCGCCACTCACCGTCGCCGGCTAGAAATCACCTCCGCGGGCAGCGATGCTAAAATTTTTTCCAAAAATTACACCATTGAATCCCCATTTCCCTACTCTCTCCAAATCCCCCAATTCCACCCCTCAATTCCTAGCCAATCTTCTCGAATATTAAATCTAAGATCCGGCCAAACCCTTACCTTATCCAGACGGCCTCAAATTCATACCCTACACTCCCCTGACCTTGTCACGACCCAGATTTCCCCCACCATCGGGATCGTGATGGCGCCTACTCGTGGTAGCTAGGCAAGTCAATTCACTCACCAATTTTCTATTTATACAACCACTTTGTTCTCATATTAAATAGCAAGAATAATACTAATATTTTTGAATGCAAAAGTCTTTTGAATAAAAGATGAATAATAGTATAAAGTAACTGACATAAATCCTCTACCCAAGATGTGGAGTCACAAAATCATGAACTACTAAGGAATAACTACACATAATGGTCTGAAATAAAATAAATAATAACCGTCTTTCTCGGAATAATGAGACCACAGCAATAATAAAAGTAAATAGAGGAGACACTGGGCCCGCGGACGCCTGCAAGCTACCTCGGTCTCGGAAGTACGAAAAATCCCGCTAGTGTACTACTGCTGTTGTTCCAGCTCAAAACCCGGACTTGTGCAAAAACGCACAGAAGTGTAGTATCAGCACAATCCGACCCCCATGTGCTGGTAAGTGCCTGGCCTATCCTGGCGAAGTAATGACAAGCCTAGGATCAGACACTCACATAAACCTGTGCAGTTCTATATATGTACGTACCACAAAATAACAGAGATATTGAGTAACATAACTAACAAAGGAGGTAACATGCTGGGGGAGCACAATCAGGAACACATAATTAATCAGCAAAGAAAATCCGAGGGTGGTAAAAATAGTTATCACAATACAAGAAATTTAAATGGTTGCACGGCATCACCCTTTGTGCTTTTACTCTCATCCTCACCAAATAATCAATAAACGTGCACGGCGTCACCCTTCGTGCTTTTTTTCTCTTCCTCACATCCATGGCACAGCATGATCCTTCGTGCATGGTTTAAATAACAACGGCACAGAATGTCCCTTCGTGCATATATATTAAACATGGCACAAAATGATCCTTTGTGCATAAATTAAGTAACAACGGCACGGAATGTTCCTTCGTGCATAAACAATAAAACGAGGCACGGAATGATCCTTCGTGCGAATATAAGTAAAAAGAGCATGGCATCATCCTTCGTGCATTATCACTCTTTCTCACCCAAATAACAATCACAGTCAAGGGAAAAAGAATGGAACAAGTAATATGAACCATCTCGGCAAGGGAAACAATAATCATAACAATATCCCGGTAAGGGAACAACAAAAACAACACAATAAGGTTTCGGAAAGGGAAACAATAATCAACCTTCACAACCTGGCAAGGGCTCAAGAACATGACTTAAGAACATCCCACATTAACTCACCACATATTTCAATAAAACGACTCACGGTCATGCTAGACGCCAGTGTATAGATGCTCGTCACCACGTCTATGCACCGTACTCGATCACATAGCAATTAGCAATTATCATATTCAATCCTATTCCCTCAAGATAGGATAGATCAAACACTTACCTCAAAGCCTTGAAGTCCAATTAACCTTCAACTATCGCTTTACCTCGAAATTCAACCTTCAACTCGCTCAAATCTAATCACAATTGGTTCAATTACTTTAATAAATACTATATAAATTGGTTTGGATGCATAAAAATAGTTTTCTCAAAGTTTCACCCAAAATTTCCCAAAACGTCCCCGGTCCCACATGGTCGAAACTCGGGGTTCGGACCAAAATCCGGTTACCCATTCCCTCACGAGTTTAATTATATGATTTGTTTCGAAATCGGACCTCAAATCGAGGCCCAATTCCCCAATTTATGAAAAACCTAGGTTCTACCCAAAAACAACAATCTCAACCATATAAACCTTTGATTTCTCATGGAAAACTTGTTTAATGATGTTAGGAATTGAAAGAGTTGAGTAAATATTGACTTACAAGTGATTTGGATTGATATTGCTCTTGGAAAATCGTGTGTGGTGTTTTGGGTTTTGAAAGAATGGTGAAAAGGGGGTTTAAAATCGTTTAAGTATCAGATTGTACAGCTGTGGATATGGGAATTGCGAACATATGTTCGCAATTGCGAACATGACTGGTCTGGGCTGCGGATCTCGCATTTGCGAGGATATATTCGCAATTGCGAACTTAGGCCAATTCTGGCCAACTCGCATTTGCGAGGTTTGGTTCGCATTTGCGAACCAAGGCCTTTCCTGGGCCACTTCGCATTTGCGAACCAAGGCATGTTCTGTGTCTTCTCGCAATTGCAAGTAAATCTTCGCATTTGCGAATGTATCAGCTGGGGGAAATACCACCTATGTTCTTTATCAAAATTTTGCTCTAACGGCCTATCAAATCTTTACCCGAGCCCTCGGACTAGTTTCTGCCATTAGCTGAGTTCGCCTACAACAACAGCTACCAGTCTAGCATCTAGATGGACCCGTATGAGGCATATGGTAGACGATGTCGGTCTCCAGTCGGATGGTTTGAGCCGGGAGAGGCTCGGTTGTTGGGTACAGACTTAGTACAGGAGGCCTTAGACAAGGTCAAGACCATTCAGGAGAGATTGCATTCAGCTCAGTCCAGACAGAAAACTTATTCGGATCGTAAGGTTCGAGATGTAGATTTCATGGTTGGTGAGCGGGTATTGCTCCGAGTGTCGCCTATGAAGGGCGCGATGAGGTTCAGGAAGAGGGGCAAACTCAGCCCTATGTATATTGGTCCATTTGAGATTCTGGACCGAGTGGGAGGGGTGGCTTACATACTAGCTTTGCCACCTAGCTTATCAGCCGTGCATCCAGTTTTCCATGTATCTATGCTTCGGAGGTACCACGGCGATCCCACACATATATTAGACTTCATTACTGTCCAATTGGACAATGATTTATCCTACGAGGAGGAGCTGGTAGCCATTCTAGACCGGCAGGTTCGACAGTTGAGGTCGAAGAGTTATCCTTCTGTGCGTGTTCAGTGGAGAGGTCAGCCTCCTGAGGCATCGACCTGGGAGTCCGAGTCTGATATGCGGAGCCGCTACCCACATTTGTTCCCCGACTCAGGTACTTCTTTCTCTTGTCCGTTCGAGGATGAACGGTTATTTTAGAGCTGGAGGATGTGACGATCCAAAGGGTTATCACCTATTTTCCTCACTTGTTCCACACTTCCGAGGCCTTGAAAACCTCATTTTATGTTGCCTCGATTTACGTGCATGATCCGGGCATGTAGTCGAAAAGAATTTGTGATAGAATATGTGAATTCTATGAGAAATTTGAAGAAAAATGATATTATTATTGATATAGTTGACTTCGGTCAACATTTTTGGTAAACGGACCCGGACCCGAGATCGGATGGTCCCGGAAAGTTCGTAGGAAAATATGGGACTCGGGCATGTGTCCGGAGTCGAATTCTGAGGCCAAGAGCCTAAGATATGAATTTTTCTGTTAAATTGTTTTTGCTGAAATTATTAAAGGAAATTGGATTAAATGACCTCGGTATCGGGCTCGTATTTTGGTTCCGACGCTCGGTACAAGCCTTAAATATTATATATGTGCTTTTTGCAAAGTTTGGTGACATTTGGATGTCGTTTGATGTGTTTTGAACCTTGAGTTCCAAATTTGAAAGTAATGAAACTAAAAGAAAAATAATCACGAACTTGGAGCTTGATTTGATGAAAACGATGTTATATCGGCGATGTGATCGCACGAGCAAGTTGTAATATGTTTTTGATGTTGTGTACATGTTTGGTGTGGAGCCCCGAAGGCTCGGGTGAGTTTTGAGTAGGTCCCGAGAGGCCTTAGCCTTAGAAACTATCAGATGTTCAGTGCAGCAGGTCTCACACGGCCGCAATCCATTTCTGTGCGGTTCGCGTGGACTGGATCAGAGAAGGCGCATGTTAAGCTTAACCAGCGCGGCCGCGCACCAAAACAGTGCGGTCCGCGCTAGGTACCAGTGCGATCGCGCACCAAAATAGTGCGGTCCACGTGGCCAGGTTCCGAGAGGTCGCATTTGACTAGCGCGGCCGCGCACCAAAACTGTGCGGTCCGCACTGGGTAGGTTCAGAGAGTGCATATTTCTTCCCTTATTGGCACGGCCGCATGGCATTTTTTTGCGGTCCGCGCCTGCTTCCCGAAACAGTATGTATAAACCGAGATCCTCAGCTATTTTACACTTTTTTCAAAACCCAAAATATAAGAGGCGATTTTCCAGACAATTCTTCTTCTTCAAAATGATTGGTAAGTAACTTCCACTATATTTTCCCTACTTTTTAACATCTATAAACTTAATTTCAGTTTCAAAACAAGGATTTTAATCGGGGAATTGAGAGTTTAGAGTAGAGCTAGGGTTTTCATGAATTGGGGAATTGGACCTCGAATTGAGGTCCAATTTTGAAACAAATCATATATTTGAACTCGTGAGGGAATAGGTAACCGGATTTTGGTCCGAACCCCGAGTTTCGACCACGTGGGGCCAGGGGCGTCTTGGGAAATTTTGGGGTAAACTTTGAGAAAACCATTTTTTAGCATCCAAACTAAGTTATATGTAATTTATTAATGTAAGGGAATCAATTATGATTAGATTCGAGCAAGTTGAAAGTGGAATTTTGAGGTAAAACTGTAATTGAAGGATAAATTGGGCTTCAATGCTAGAGGTAAGTGTTTGTTCTATCCTATCTTGATGGAATATGATTGTGTGCTATGTGCTATGTGATCGAGTGCGGTGTATGGGCTGTGGTGACGAGCATCCATACACTGGCGTCTAGCATGACCGTGAGTCGTTGTTGATACTTGTTGTGAGATGTTTTAAAGATGAATTGTTGAACCCTTGCCGGGTGTTGGAATTGTACACTGTTTTCCCTTGTCGGGACTTATTGTAAAGTGAAATATTATTTCCCTTGGCGGGACCTTGTTGTGATGATTGTTGTGTCCCTTGCCGGGACGGTTCATGATTATTGTTTTCATTCTTTGCCCTTAACTGCGATTGTTATTTGGGTGCGGAAGAGTGATAATGCACGAAGGGTGATGCCGTGCCTTGTTTACTAATTCTGCACGAAGGTTAATGCCGTGCCTTACATTATTGATTATGCACGAAGGGTAGTGTCGTGCCTTGTTATTGATTATGCACGAAGGATCATACCGTGCCTTGTTATTGATTATGCACGAAGGATTATGTCGTGCCTTGTGATATTGATTATGCACGAAGGATAATGCCGTGCCTTGTTATTGAACCATGCACGAAGGATAATGTCGTGCCATGGATGAGAGGATGAGAGTAAAAGTACGAAGGGTGATGCCGTGCACTTTTATTTGCTTATTTGGTGAGGATGGGAGTCAAAGCACGAAGGGTGATGCCCTGCAACTATTTGCTATTCCTTGTTTTGATATTGATTGTTCCCTCATATTCAGATTTTTATTATTGACTTAATAGTTGTTGCAATGTATTGTGTTTTCCTCCTTACGACATTTCTTGTGGAGTTTGTTACTTGATATTTCTTGTTATCTTGTAGTGTACACACACACACACATATATATATATATATATAGAACTGCACAGGTTTATGCGAGTGTCTGGTCCTAGGCTTGTCACTACTTCACCGGGATAGGCCAGGCACTTACCAGCACATGGGGTCGGATTGTGCTGATACTGCACTTCTGTGCGTTTTTGCACAGGTACGGGTTTTGATCAGGAGCAGCAGCAACAGTAATAGAGTATATTCGTGGGAATTGAGTATTCCGAGACCGAGGTAGCTTGCAGGCGTCCGCAGGCGTCTCTTCCATTTACTTATATTATTTGCTGCGGTCTCATTGTTCCGAGACAGACAGATATATGTTATTTTCTTTCAGACCTTTATGTGTAGTATTCAATAGTAGTTCGTGAGCTGGTGACTCCACGTCTTGGGTAGAGGATTTCATTAGTGTTTTACCTTGGTATTATTTATCCCTATTTTGGAAGTCTTCCGCATTTATTAAATTGATTATTATCTCTCTTTTTATTAAAAATGAGTAAAAGAATAACGATGCAAACAGGATAATGTTGTATGTTGTGGCTTGCCTAGTTATCACGAGTAGGCGCCATCACGATCTCGATGTCCGGGGAAAGTCCGGGTCGTGACAGAATATAAGTAAAAATGGCACGGCATCACCCTTCGTGCATTATCACTCTTCCTCACCTAAATAACAATAACAGTCAAGGGCAAAAGAATGAAACAAGTAATATGAACCGTCCCGGCAAGGGAAACAATAATCATAACAATATCCCGGCACAGGAACAATAACAACAACACAATAAAGTCCCGGCAAGGGAAACAATAATCAACCTTCACAACCTGGCAAAGGCTTAAGAACATGACTTAAGAACATCCCACATTAACTTACAACATATGTCAACAAACGACTCACGGTCATGCTAGACGCCAGTGTATAGATGCTCGTCACCACGCCTATACACCGCACTCGATCACATAGCAATTAGCAATTATCACATTCAATCCTATTCCCTCAAGCTAGGATAGATCAAACACTTACATCAAAGCCTTGAAGTCCAATTAACCTTCAACTATCACTTTACCTCGAAATTCAACCTTCAACTCGCTCGAATCTAATCACAATTGGTTCAATTACTTTAATACATACTATATAAATTGGGTTGGATTCATAAAAATGTTTTTCTCAAAGTTTTACCCAAAATTTCCCAAAATTCCCCCGGCCCCACGTGGTCAAAACTCAAGGTTCGGACCAAAATCCGGTTACCCATTCCCTCACGAGTTCAATTATATGATTTGTTTCGCAATCAGACCTTAAATCGAGGTCCAATTCCCCAATTTATGAAAAACCTAGGTTCTACCCAAAAACAACAATTTCAACCATAAAAATCTTTGCTTTCTCATGGAAAACATGTTTAATGATGTTAGGAATTGAAAGAGTTGAGTAAAAATTGACTTACAAGTGATTTGGAGTGATATTGCTCTTGGAAAATCGTGTGTGGTGTTTTGGGTTTTGAAAGAATGGTAAAATCGTTTAAGAATTAGATTGCACAGCTGGGAATTTGGGAATTGCGAACATATATTCTCAAGTGCAAACAAGACAGGTCAGGGCTGCGGATCTCGCATTTTCGAGGATATATTCTCAATTGCAAACTCAGGCCAATTCTGGCCAACTCGCATTTGCGAGGTTTGGTTCGCATTTACGAACCTGGGCTTCTCCTGGGCAACTTCGCATTTGTAGAGGTTGACTCGCATTTTGCGAACCAAGGCATGTTCTGTGTCTTCTCGCAATTATGAGTAAATCTTCGCATTGCAAAGATATCAGCTGGGGGAAATACCAGCTGTGTTCTTTATCAAAATTTTGCTCTAACAGCCTATCAAATCTTTGCCCTAGCCCTCGGGCTACAAACCAAACATGCACACAACATCAAAAACATACCAGGAACTTGCTCGCGCGATCAAATCGCCAATATAATATCGTTTTCATAGAATCAAGCCTCAAATTCATGATTTCTTCTTTTAAACTTCATAAACTTTCAAATTTGGAACTCATGGTTCAAAACACATCAAACGACGTTCAAATTATGTCAAATTTTGCAGAAAGTACTTAAATAATATATAGGACTTGTACCGAGCGTCGGAACCAAAATACGAGCCCGATACCATGGTCTTTTAATCAATTTTCATTTCCATTTTCATTAATAATTTTAGTAAAACAATTTAACAGAAAAATTCATATCTTGGGCTCTAGGCCTCGGAATTCGACTCCGGACGCATGCCCGAGTCCCATATTTTCCTACGGACCTTCCGGGACCGTCCGATCTCAGGTCCGGGTCCTTTTACCAAAAATGTTGACCGAAGTCAATTATATCAATATTAATATCAAATTCTTCAAATTTTCCATATAATTAACATATTATAACACAAAAATTTTCCGGCTATGTGCCCGGACTACGCACGTAATTTGAGGCAATATAAAATGAGGTTTTCAAGGCCTCAGAAGCGCATAACAGATGAATAAAACTGGTGATGACCCTTTGGGTCGTCACATACCTCCCTCATCCCTAATCCCCAACTAAAAGCCCTCAAATCCCGCCAGAACGTGCCAAATTTCAAATCTAGGGTTCATGAGTTTGAACCTGTTTTGGGAGGTTTTGATGTCAAATGATTTTTGGTTATTGTTATATGTCTATTTCAGATGAAATAGACAAATAACATTAACCGAAAATCAATTTCGACGGTCTAATCATATCAAGTCTGAAATCAGTGAGTTTCCTAATCTCTTTCTTTCTCATTCTTATATATATGTGTTCATCTAGTATAATTGTTTGTTTTTGTTCTAGTTTGATTTGAAATTTCATTAATTGTCTCATGTTAGTTTAATTTTGATTTTTTTTCTTGTTCTATTTTTTATTTCAGTAACTTTGATGTTAGGGTTTTCGATTTAATTTTGATTGTAAATAGTTTCTAAATTTTAGTAATTTTGATATTTTTGTTTTGATGGATTCGAATTGTAGTATAGTTAGATTTTATTTTAGTCTTGATTTGATTCTGTTTAGGTGTTAGTTTTAATTTCGATTGGTTACGCTTTGGTTGGATTCCATGTTAGCTTTTGTTTCTTAGTTAGTGTAATTTTGTGTTTCAAACGTGTTTTGGGTGTTGTTTGATTTTGTTTGAATGAATTAATACTTATGTTAGTTTATTTAGTTTAGTTCTAATTGTTTTTCAATTTAGTGTTCATTTGCAATTAGGCTTAAGGTTTGGATATAGCTGAATAACTTAGCCTTCAATTAACCATAGTTGAATTTTAACTTAGGCAAATAGGTTGGGTTTGGTTAGTAATTCTAGGGGCAATCAGGGGTAGTTTAGGCATCCAAAATGGGTAGTTTGTTAAGAACCAGTAATTTCAAAACAAAAACAAGGATAGTATAGGTATTTCATAGGTAAAAAAACACCCTAGTGCCTTCTAGAAGGGGGCCTAGTGTAAGTTTCTGCATTCTTAATGCAGTAACTTGGGCAACAAGCTATAAGAATAGGGTTTTAATAACCAATTTATGAAAATAAAAAGGGGGAAAATGGGTAAACAATTTCAGAACATTCTGTCCCTTTTCTTTGCCTATCAAAGGCGTCCCAAGTGCCTTGATTAATAACTTTAGATCCCTGAGAATTCCAAAATCCCTTCCAGCTTATAATTCCCTCCCAAAACCCTCTTCTTACAAGCTGAAAGCTCAAATTTGAATTTGAAATTCAAAGAAATCCAAATATGAGTTCCAGTAGCAAAAACCTTCAATTTTAGGTCTAAAATTTCTGGAAAACCCAAAAAAAAAGCATAACTCCAAAAAATCCAAACAATACTATTCTATTGAAGTACTTAGGTCAATTTTAGGTTATAGTGGTTAATTAGCATCTTTTAGCTTGGGGTTTTGATTGCTGAAGTTGTTCTAATACTTCATGGGTTAATCTCAAGTGTGTTGAGCTCAATTAATGATGTTTTGAGTCATTTTACTGGATGCTATACATTTGTCTTCACTCCTGAGTCGTAGTGACATAATTTTGGCTTTCGAGTGATTTCCTGGTTGTGTTGCTGTTGAGTTATCATTGTTAACTGCTCACTACCGCTGCTGATCCTATTTTTCTCTTCCTTTCGTCTTAATTGGAGGTACATATTCTGAACTTTGTGCAGACTACCAGCTGAGAAAACGAAGTGAAGTGTAGTTTCATTTGTTGCTAATTGTTTTGAATAATTCTATTGTCGTTTAAATAGCATTCTACTGTAGTTCTAAAGTAGTTTTGTTCTCATTTTATATTTCTGAACTAGACTGTAGAATATACATATATATCTGATTGTATTCGTTGATTGGATAAAACATGTAAGTTGATGAGTGGATAGAATAGGACTGCTCGTAGACCTTTATGTTTGTTCATGAGTTTATGTCCATGTGTAGATTATTGGACTATTGAAATTATGATCTATTGTTAGCCTTGATAATTCTAGACGTAGTTAATCCTTAGGCGTTTGAACTGAACTTGGTAATTCCATGTGTGATTTGAAGTTAAATGTTTAAGCGGTGTCTTGTAATTGAAAATTAGATTGCATGTTCTATATTAATCTACTTTCAGTGACTATATTGTAACTTTCAGGTTAATTAAAACCCATGAAATATTAAAATGATGTTAACTTTTCACATCTAGACATTAACAGGTGAACCCAATGGATTATAAGTCACTTTCAAATCAGCAGTTTGTTTGACACAACTACGCATGTGTTAGCAGATTTTGGGCTCACCGTGAGCCCATTCCTGTCCGTGTCCACAATTGTGACCAAATCATGGGCCAGCCTCTCAAAGGCCCAATGTGGGCAGTGTGTTTATTCACAAGCTTGGGCCAAGGTTTCAAGGCCCAAAAAATTGTTATAAGTCAAAACCCTTTAAAGATTATATAGGGATGTGGTGATTAATTCGCAAATATAAATTTGTGTTTCGAATTAGGTGGCGTTGAAATTAAGAGGGTCTTCCCTTTTGTTTGAATTCAGACTTGAATTCGAGGCTTATATTTATAATTGTAAATTAATTAGCCATTTTAGAGACAAATAATAAATACAAAAATCGTAGTCACTTTAGGTTGGTCTTTAAATAAAAAAATGAGACAAGCCTCGCCAAAGAAAAATCCATAAATTGCGAGGCCCTCATTAATGCTTAATTAAAGATACTTAGAATTTAGGGCATGCCATTTAGCAAATCTCACGGCCCTCCACAAAGATAATAACCCGTTAGTCGCTTTAGGCGTGCTTTTAATAATTTTACCTTCTTAAATATAGGTGTGTATTTCATGCAATCCAAATCTAAATCCAAAAATGTTGAATAAGAATGTGTCGATGTTCCGGGTGCATTTCATGTGACGTGATCTGAAAACATATTTTTAAACGACGTTCACTTTCTTAATTTTTTAAACTAAAAGCGGTAAATATTCATAAAATTGCACTATAGGTTGTGAAGTGTCGGATAAATTCGGCACATCTACATACTAATTGCTTAGATATTAGCTTGTTTTATTGCAAAATTTAGTCCATACTTATGTGATTTTGTGCTCTTACAGATCAAGAGGAAGAAAAGACCAAGGACACAAAAATGGAAGCAAAAAGACAAGAAAAGGGAAAAGTATTGCACAAAGGCAGATCTGCGAACCACTCTGCAGTCGCAGATTGCACACGCGGACAACATAATTGCTCCTCAAATCGCAGAGCAAAATAGTGTCTGAAGCAAAAATTTATGTCAAGAATGCGACACATTCTACGATCGCATAAGCAACATGCAGACCGCATTTTAGCCGCAAAACAAACAAGACGAAAACCTAGGAATCAATTATGGTGCCATCTGCGGTCGCATAATGACAATGCGGACCGTAGAATGGCAATGCGATGGAAGAACTGGTAGCTAGGGTCTTTAATATGCGGACCGCAGACCTGTTATGCGGCAGATCTGCGGTCGCAAAGCTGACCTGGAAGGGTAAATTTGTCCGATTTTTGTCCGAATTTGGTCCTTTTATAAATAGTTTTTAGAATCTTGTGTGGGAACATCTGGTCTACACTTTACACTACACTCCAAGACTTTAATATCTCATCGTTTTGGAAGCTTTTGGTTGAAGATTCTCTTATTTTGTAAGCATTTATGACATTTAATACACTTTGTATTTTGTATTTTAGCATGTGTGGCTAAACTTAAATACTAAGGTTGTGAACCCTAAATGGATGTTATGTAAGTGCGTGTTTAACATTGAATATATGCATAATGGTTGGTTGATATTTATTTACTTCTCATTCTTCATTTATTGTTGGTGGTTGCAAACATTGACAAAAGCCATTTAAGTCTTACTTTGCTTGGGAAATTAAGTTAGATTTTGGAAGAATTAAATAACAAAGACTCGAGGCCTTACACCTCGTTTAATAGAATCGCTTAGGGATAAGTGGGTTTTATTTGGCATCTATTGATTGTTATTAAGTGCGACTCTTAGACTTTTGGGAAAAAGCAAGAGAGGAAATACTATTCAATTATTGGGAAATATTGGGTAGTTACATAGATATCAATTGCATATCAATAACCGACCATTAGAAATATATCATATTAACACCGATAGCATTACACTTCATTTATGAAAACAACCTTGGTTTAATCAACCTTATTAATTAATACATCAAGCATTCAAATTAGTTATTTCCCTAAAACAACTCTCACCCATACTCTTGCTACTCTTACTACATTTTCATGTTACTACTAACGGAATAGATTAAGATTCTAGTCGGGTAACACACTAATTCCAGTAATCGTTTCACACCTATTCCCTGTGGAATTCGAGCCCAACCTTGTTGGGTTACTATATTTGACACCGACCACCTTACACTAATTATCAAAGTGTAATTTGAGCGTATCAAATTTTGGCGCCGTTGCTGGGGAATACGGTTTTGAAATTACTCATTAGTGTGTACTTTACTTTATATCTAATTCTATTCCATCACACTTTGCTTGCTTTGCTTGGTGTGATAGGCTACAATGTCTGACTACGAGGATAAAGGGGAAGAAAATCCTTTTGCGGACATTGATGAATATATCGATGACACAAATGCAATTGTACCCCCAGCTGTCAGTGCCTCAAAGTTTAAGGTGGATCATGGTCTAATCCTCATGCTCAAGGCGGAAGGGTTTTTCAGGAATTCCACCGATGACGACCCAACTCAACATTTAAGGAATTTTCTGGGAGTGTGTGCTATGCACAAACGAACCAATGTCTCGGAAGATTCTTTAAGGTTGAGAGTTTTCAAATACTCATTGGCCGGTGATGCAAGGAGGTGGCTTCAAAACTTGCCACCCAATTCAATCCGATCATGGCCCGAACTTGTCCAGGCATTCCTAGCGAAATGGTTCCTGCAAAGCAAGAAGTCCGAGCTTAGAGACAAAATCTTCTTCTTTGAGCAACAACAAGGGGAGCATTTACATGAGGCTTGGGATCGCTTCAAACTATATTAGGTGAGGTCGCCAAATCACGGATTCCCTGATTCTATCTTGCTTGAGAAGTTCTACATGGGTCTTGATCCCATGAACCAAGCCATTACAAAGAATGCGGCGGATGGGTCTTTTATGGATAAATCTTTTGCAAGGGTAACACAAATCCTCGACAAGATGGCTAAACATAATCAAGCATGGCATTCTGAGGATACCTTCGGTGGAGTAGCTTATGTGTATCCTTCTTTGACAAATTTGATTAGGGAAAACCATGAGAGAGACCAAATCATTGTGGGGTTAGCCACAAATGCGAATGTGTTGACCAAAATGTTCACGGAAAATCAAACGAAGAAGGTCAACGTCATCAAGGATATTACACCCATACATAATGAAGATTTTAAAGAGGCTAATTACATCAATGACCCTCAAGGAGGGTACCAAAGGAAATACTATCAAGGTCAAGGACCGCAAAACCAATGGAGGCCAAACCCGCAAGGGCAAAGCAACCAACAATGGAGGTATGACCAAGGTAATTCACACCAAAGAAATTGGAGCAACAATAACAACTTTTCTAACTGAAGTGAAAACCCCTATGTTCCTCCGAAAGGGCAACATTCGAACCAAGGGTCCTCTAATGATTCAAAATTGGAAGCTATGCTTGAGAGAGTGCTACAAAATCAAGAGAAGTTCGATGCATCCATGAGGAACATGGCCGAGGTTGTTGGCTCTCATACCGTCTCCATCCAAAAATTGGAGATGCAAATGAGTGACCTCTCCAAGGAGCAAAATCCCAAGCAAAAAGGAACACTCCCTAGTGACACGGTTGCAAACCCAAGAGGTAGTGGAAGTGATCCAACCTCTCACGTCATGGCAATCACTAATAGGAGTGGAAAAGTGCTAACCAGAAAGAGTGAACACATGGTTGAAGAAGTGGAGACCGAACAAAGAGTTGAGGTTAAAGAACAAAAGGTTGTTGTGGTTGAAGAACCAAAGGTTGTTGAAGTTGAAAGAATTCCGGAAAAAGCTGAAGCACCACAAGATGACCGGGAAGAGGAAAAGTAAAAGGGGAAAGAGTCACCAAAACCTCTTCCACCTATTCATAGACCTCCTCTACCATTCCCTCAAAGGCTAGCACGGAGGATTGATGATAGAAAACTTGAAAAGTTCTACGACATTCTTAAGCAATTGACAGTGAACATTCCTTTTGTGGAAGCATTTCAAGAAATGCCAAGGTTTGCTAAGTACTTGAAAGATTTGATCACCAAGAAGAAGGCCACAAAGCATGAGGTGGTAAACATGATTCACCGGGTTAGTTCTATTAGTTCCACAACTCCGGTCCAAAAGAAGAAAGATCCGGGAGCCTTTACCATACTTTGTTCTATTGGGGCGCGTGAATTTGCAAGAGCCCTATGTGACAAAGGAGCTAGCATCAACTTGATGCCACTTGCCATTTATAAGCAAGCAGGATTAGGTATGCCAAGACCAACAAGCATGAGATTGCAAATGGCCGATCGTTCCATTAAACGACCAATAGGAATTGTTGATGATGTACTAGTGAAAGTGGGGAAATTTCATTTGCCCGCGGACATCGTAATTCTTGATTGTGCAGTTGATAAAGAAATCCCTATCATTTTGGGGAAACCATTCTTAGCCACTGGAAGGGCACTCATGGATTCAGAGCGGAATGAGATTAAATTTCGGGTGAATGATGAAGAGGTTACATTTCAATCAAGCAAGGGCATGAAGTTGCCCCATGAATATGAGAGCATTTCTACGATTGAAACGGTTGATGAGATAGAGGATGCCGTGGAATTGAACATGGAAGAACAATGCCTTAGTGAGGCATTGGCGGCTATCTTGGTGAATTTTGATGGGGAAGACATGGATGGGTACATAGAGTCGGCAAATGCATTGGAGGGTCTTGGATCCTACACTTACACTCCGGTAAAGCTTTCTCTTGACTTAGATAATAGAGCTACTTACCCCGCAAAGCCATCAATCATTGAACCACCGCAACTAGAGCTCAAACCACTTCTTCCACACCTAAGGTATAAATTTCTTGGCTCTAATGATACTTTACCCGTAATTGTTTCTTCTTTGTTGAATGATGTGCAGGTGGAGCAATTATTGGAAGTCTTAAAGGAGCATAGGCAAGCTATTGGGTGGACAATCCCCGACATCCAAGGCATTCCCGCTGGTATTTGTGAACACAAGATCCAATTGGAGAACGACCCTAAACAAAGTGTGGAGCATCAAAGATGATTAAATCCTTCAATGCAAGAGGTAGTGAAGAAGGAAATCATCAAGTGGTTAGATGCCGGAGTTGTTTACCCAATTGCCGATAGCTCTTGGGTGAGCCCGGTGCAATGTGTACCAAAGAAGGGAGGCATAACTGTGATTGAAAATGAAAAAAATGAGCTCATCCCAACAAGAACGGTGACAGGGTGGAGAGTGTGCATGGATTATCGGAAGCTTAATAATGCAACTTGCAAGGACTATTTCCCTATGCCTTTTATTGATCAAATGCTTGATCGGCTAGTGGGAAGGGCATTCTATTGTTTCCTTGACGGGTATTCTGGTTACAACCAAATCAACATCGCATTGGATGATCAAGAGAAAACAACATTCACTTGTCCTTATGGGACATTTGCTTTTAGTCGGATGCCATTTGGGTTGTGCAATGCTCCGGCGACCTTTCAAAGATGCATGATGTCCATTTTCTCCGACATGGTGGAGGATTTTCTAGATTCTCTTCATGGATGATTTCTCGGTTGTAGGTGATTCTTTTGAGCATTGTCTTGCCAATCTTAGACAAGTGCTTAAGAGATGCGAGGAGACGAATCTTATACTAAATTGGGAGAAATGTCACTTCATGGAGGATGAAGGTATTGTGTTGGGGCATAAGATTTCTAAGCATGGCATTGAGGTTGACCGGGCAAAGATAGAGATCATTTCTAAACTTTCTCCACCCACTTCGGTAAAAGGTGTTCGAAGCTTCTTGGGCCACGCCGGATTCTATAGGAGATTCATCAAGGAGTTCTCCAAGATTGCACACCCCATGTGCAAGCTTCTTGAGAATGATGCAAAATTTGTGTTTGATGACAAGTGCCTCAAGGCATTTGAGGAATTAAAGTTGAGGCTCACCACGACATATATTATTGTCACTCCCGATTGGACCCTTCCTTTTGAACTCATGTGTGACGCCAGTGGTGTAGCAATTGGAGCAATGCTAGGCTAACGCCACAACAAAATACTTCATCTGGTCTATTATACAAGAAAAACTCTCAATGGGGCGCAAATGAGCTACACTGTCACTAAGCGAGAGCTTCTTGCCATTGTGTACGCTTTTGAGAAGTTCCAGGCCTATTTGTTGGGGTCCAAGGTGGTGGTCTACACAGATCATGCGGTTCTTCGATATCTCATGGCGAAGAAAGATGCAAAACCTCGACTAATTAGATGGGTTCTCTTGTTGCAGGAATTTGACTTTGAAGTCAAAGATCGTAAAGGTACACAAAACCAAGTTGCGGATCACTTAACAAGGCTTGAGGAGGCAGGGATACCTAAGGAAGAGCTTGACATAAATGATGCATTTCCCGATGAGCATATTTTGTCACTCTCCAATACCTTTGCTCCATGGTATGCCGACATTGCTAATTACTTGGTGAGCGATCTCATTCCGGAAGGGTTAGAATCTCATCAAAAGAAAAAGTTCTTAAGGGATTGTCGGCAATACTATTGGGATGAGCCCTATTTGTTTTGAGTGTGTGCCGACAACATCGTCCGGAGGTGCATCCCAGAAGAAGAAATTATGCCAATCCTCAAGGCATGTCACAACTTACCGGTTGGGGGACATCATGGAGGCAATAGAACAACGGCTAAGATTCTTGAGTGTGGTTATTACTGGCCTTCCATTTACCATGATGCAAATCAATTTGCAAAAGCTTGTGATCAATGTCAATGACAAGGTTCAATCTCCAAAAGGCATAAAATGCCAATGCAATATGTGATGGAGATAGAAATCTTTGATGTATGGGGAATTGATTTCATGGTCCCTTTTGTGAGCTCTTATGGAATGAAATACATCTTGGTGGCAGTGGACTACGTTTCCAAATGGGTTAAAGCCGTTGCCTTACCAAACAATGAGTCAAGGAGTGTGACCGCATTTTTGAAGAAGAACATATTCACTCGGTTTGGCACCCCTAGAGCCATTCTTAGTCATGGTGTATCACACTTTTGCAACAAAGCTTTTGCGGGGTTACTTGAGAAGTATGGTGTCAAACACAAGGTGGCCACACTGTATCATCCGCAGTCGAGTGGTCAAGTGGAGGTTTCCAACCCAGAGATCAAGAATATTCAAGGAAAAACTGTGAATGCAAATAGGACTTACTGGTCAAGAAGATAAGATGATGCATTATGGGCGTACAGTACGGCCTACAAAACTCCTATTGGTACTTCTCCTTACCGGCTCATTTTTTGTAAAGCATGTCATCTACCCGTTTAGTTAGAACACAAAGCCATGTGGGCATTGAAGAAGCTAAATCTGGAATGGGCTGAGGCTACGAACTTGCGGTTAACGCAACTAAATGAACTGGAAGAATTTCGGTTCCATGCTTTTGAGAGCGCATCTGTGTACAAAGAACCGATGAAGTTTGTCCACGACAACAAGATTTTGAAAAGAGAGTTCAAGGTAGGTTATTTGGTCTTACTCTTTAACTCAAGGCTAAAATTGTTTCCGAGCAAACTTAAATCGAAATGGTCCGGCCCCTTTAAAGTGGTAAATGTCTCCCCATATGGAGCGGTGGAACTAGAAACAACAGATGGGTTTCGGACATTTAAAGTGAATGGCCAACACATCAAGAATTACTTGGGCATTGATGGTGAAAAGAATATGGTGGAGCAGCTGGCTCTCAAGGATGGTCCTTGCCCATCCAATGGGTGAAATTGAAGAAATCAATCCCGTCATGTCGCGACGTTAAATCAAGCGCTGCATAGGAGGCAACCCATGGGTGGCAACACCTTCTTTATTTTTGCATTTTCTTTATTTATTTGTCTTCTTTACAACATATGTTGAAGTGTAGGGAGTCCAAAAGATCTCAATACTTGGTGGAAATGTATGAACAGAAGAAGAAACTGCATTTGAGAAAAACACGGTGGAAACGCGGTCGTAGAATTGATCTGCGATCCGCAGATCCACTGCAGAATGAAACAGAGACTTGGCCAAATGAGGTGATCAAATACAACCATTCTACGGTCCACATGTTAGCTCTGCGACCGCAGAATGGACCGTAGAATGAAACGGAGAATCGGCTATGTTGGATGTTCAAATGCGACCATTCTGCACTCCGCGGGTCAGATCTGCGACCGCATAATGGTTCGCAGATTGAGGCAGCACAATTCTGCATATCTTTCAGGTATGTCCCTAATACGCTTCAGTTCAGAACAAAAAAAAGAGAAAAAAAAGAAAAAAAAAGAGAGAGGCGAGATCAAACCCACGCAAGGGCAAATCACCAAGTTCTCCGCTGACCTTCACGCTCTATTTCTGGTATGTACTTCCTCTTCCATCTCTGTCGTTAAAGTATTGAGCAAACATTTGGGGGACTAGTCATTGGTTTGATTGAATGTTGCTAAAATAGGGTAAAATTTGGTCTAAGCATGCTGTGGGAAAGGAAGAAGGATAGGGTGGCCATGGATGGAAAAATAAGATCCCTGTCTTAGAACGATTGGTTCTGCGGTCCGCATGTCTGATATGCAGACCGCATTTTCATCGCAGACCTAACCCTAGTTTAGCTGGGGACGACGACGTCTGCGGTCATTTTGCAATTGCAGAGTTGCTTTGCGGTCCGCAGAATGACCGCATACTCGTCACCTGTATGACCTCTGCAACTGGCAATAATGCGGTGGAAAATGCGGTCGCAGAATTGATCTGAGGTCTGCAGACCCACCGCGGAGTGAAATAGAGACCTGGAAATTTTTGATACATCAAATGCTCATTCTGCGATACGTCTACGGTCTGCATAGTGGTTATGCAACCGCAGATATCATCGCAGATTGACCCTTTTGTCAAGCATACATTTTTGCGGTGACTATGCGGTCCGTAGAGTGGTTCTGCGATCACAGAGTCCACCGCATATCTGTGTACACAACTCATTTCCTTCCTATTTCTTCTCTTGGTGTGTGTACTAACATTGCACCCTTTGAAGATATGACTCCCCAACCTAAACGACTCGCAACCAAGCCCCCTCCGGCCAAAAGACAAAAAGTGGACCCGCCACAAGAATCAACCTCCCAACCTGAAGTAGCAGACATTGGGCCTGAGGTTGATATACATGTCGAAGCCAGAAGAAAACAAGTAGCTGAAGGCACTGCATACCATCTCCGCTGGGGTATTGAGGGATCGAGGAAAAAATACAAAGCTGGGCTCGACCGGAGATCACTCCTTCCGGAAAAGCAATTGAGTCTCAATGGATTGAAGGACAAATACCCGCACATCATTGCCAACCTTAAGGAAAGGAAATGGATGGGTTTCACTAAACCCCCTGCTGCATACAATGAGTCGCTAGTCCAGGAGTTCTATGCAAACTATGGAGCTTCCCGAACCAAGCACCACAAGCGTCAGAAGATGTACCTTGACAAGGCGGACGTTTGAGGCTTCACAGTCAAGTGCAGTGCCATCCACAGCTGAGTACAAAGCCAAATTTTCCAACAAAGAGGGTGAAAGAAGCTGGATTGCCTCAGTCATAGCTATTGGGACCCTTGCATGGATACAACCTGGCAGCAAAATTCACAAGGAGAGCTTCTCAAGAGAGGGAAGATATTGGCTTGCATTTCTTGCATCCAGTCTGATCCCAACCCATCATGAGACCGATATTGCCATTGAGAAGGCTCTCCTGATTGCGTGTATAATGCAGGGTATCAAAGTGAACGTGGGAGAGATAATCTTTCAAGAGATGGGTCGACGAGCAATGCAAGACGCCACCTCTCTCCCATTTCCAGCCTTGATCACTGCCATATGTCATGCTGCTCAAGTTCCCATTGATCTCCGGAGGGATGCTACAGGTCAGGAGCAAGGGATCATAGATATCAACCACCTTAGTGATGTTGTGATACCCCCTGCGGCAGTAGTTAAGGAGGACCTCTTTTCATCCCAGCCACCTGTCACTTAGGCTGATGCTGCACAGTCCTCCACTCCTCTGACGGATCCCACTTCTACCACTGCCCAGACTACTTCTACCACTGCTCAGACCTCACAGGCTACTCCGGCAGTCTCAAAGCTTGGTTTGTTAGCTCAACATGCAAATTCCAAGGTTGACCAGCTTGTGAAGACTTTGCTCAATCTGATCATACAGGCCCTCATGCAAGCAGCTATAGCAGACATTCAGCAGAAGAAGGCAGCATACACAGAACGGCTGCAAGGACTTGAATTGCGGGTAGAGAAGCTGGAACAGGGTGAAGTAAGTGGTTTGCACGACCTCAAGAAGGAAGTTGCCTCTATAAAAGTCGACTTCCAAAAGATGCAGAATTTGGACTTCGATATTTCATCCCTATTTCCTGTGGAGGGTGACAAGGGTACAGGTGTAGTGCCGGACTTGGGCCTTGATTTCACAAACTTGATGGCCGACCCTGTCATTCCTACTCCTGAAGACTCTCATCCCCCAGCTCCCACTGGCCTGATTGACATTGCCTCTAATGAAGAGGGTGACAGAGAGAGTGAGGGTGACGATGAAGAAGATAGCTCGGGGTTCTTCAGTGATGAAGCCCCTCAGCCTGTTGATAAGGGGAAGGTAGCTGCTCCAGCGTCACATTAGGATGATGATGCTGCTGATGAGGATGAGCGTGCGCAGGTTGAGATCGCCTTTCAGAGATCCTTGATAGATAGAGGGGTCCCCACAGCTCATGTAGCAGCCCCTTCTACAGCTGGTGCATCCAGCAGTTCTCAAGTGCCAGCTGATGATAGTGTCCCTTTCGAACCAGTTCCAACTACACAGCCCGTTCCTTCCCCTACAACGGAGCAGCCACCAGCAGAGGAGATCACACTCCCGACAGAGCCAGTGCCAGTCCCCACAGCTATAACAGAGGGTGATCACCCCGGTACTCAGCTACCTGCCGACTCCCATAGCACTTAGTGTGCCTCAGGGAGTCTACCCTCAAACTCTACTTTTTACTTCAATGCATTGGGGACAATGCATCATTTCTAGTTGGGGTGGGATACCTTGGTGTGATTTTTGTCTTGTATATAGTGATGCTTTTGTGCTTATGCGTATCAAAATTTGTGTACATTGGTACGAATTTGGTATATAAAGCAATGTTATGATGATGTTTTGATTCGTTTGTGTTGATTAGTTAGTAAATCAATTCCTCTTGGTTTTTCTTTGTCTGATTCTTTTCCAAGAGTGTAATAGTAGAATCAGAACCTTAGGTGTAAATCAATGTGATCAATTCAGTGTAGTTGCTCAGTGTCAAGCATGTGTATCTGTACATAGCACATATCCTCCTTTAGTCATCTTTGTCGACTTGTCCTAATGATAGATAGATTGACGACTGTCTTAAGGGAACTTGTCTCTATGATCAATTCTGTGAATCTAAGGCTCATTCTGTTACTCTATGACAGCCCATAAAAGCTTTCAGTTGCAAAATAGTTACTTGAAAGTGTTAAACAATGTGAATGAAGCAGTTCATGTTCAATGTGTGTGTGAGTTCTCTAGTTGTATATAATTCTTGTGTCTACTTCTGTCATCTAGAACTTGCCTGGTTGGTCTTTCAATAGTAATAATAGTATGTTTGGTTGGAGGAATGATCTTAGGCATTCTTTGATTTATTGGTATAAGCTCTTTAGCCATTCAAGCCTCCCGTGCACAGATAATATCACTAGTACCCATTTTGAGCCTTTAAAACTTTCTTTGGCTAACTCATTACAAACCTTTCCCTTTTGCGAAGTAATTCCCTCTCTTGAACCTGACCCTCGAGAATGAGGCTAAAATCCTAAGTTGGGGGTGGGGTAAAAGTAGAAATTGACAAGGTTGGGAATTGAGTCCAAGACCACATGCCTCAAAAAGTGTTTGTATGATAGCGTTCAAGCTCCAAAAGAAAAAGAAAAATAAAAACAAAAGTTAGTCTATTTACATATGTGTATAAAAAAAAGAAAAAGAGAGACATGTGTATGTACATAAATTGTGGAGCTTTGAATAAAAGTAAAATGAGGTATGTAAGGTGGGTCCATGTTGGGAACTAGAAACTAATGAGGTTGTGAGGGTTGAAGAGAATCAAAGTGCAAAAGAATGGCACTTGTGAGTAATGTTCAAGGAGGGTGAAGTCACTTGTACCCAGATGCTTATACAACCTTCCCTAAACCTTCATTACAAGCTTAAAAAGTCCTTGTGGGACCTCCAACCGATCATTCTTGAATAAGTGGTGAATTAAACTAAAGGCAAGCCTATGGTATGACATGTTGTGGCACTTGAAGTTCCTTGTGAGCGTGAGTGTTCTTTTTGAGCTGTCCTTGTAAATATTGTAAATATTGTGAGTCTGGGACATCATTTCTGGAAAGGGTGCATGAACTGCGGAATTTAACTAAGTTGAACCTTTTTGAGTCAAACGAAAATGCATTCAGCTGAGGGTAGCACTTAGTCACAATATGAGGCTCAGAGCTTGCATGATTAGTCTGTTTCTATGTGCATACTTCTATTCTAGGAGGAGTGGTGCGATTGTTTAGTACATGCTTGAAAAACTGAGAATGAACACTATCTTGTGTCACTATTGTTTTAAGTTTATGAATAAATTTTGGAATAGGTATGTCCTACTTTCTTGAGGACAACAAGAATTTAAGTTGGGGGTGTTGATGTGCCTGATAAATTCGGCACATCTACATACTAATTACTTAGATATTAGCTTATTTTATTGCAAAAAGACAAGAAAAGGGCAAAGTATTGCACAAAGGCAGATATGCGGACCACTCTGCGATCTCAGATTGCACACGCGGACCACATAATTGCGCCTCAAATCGCAGAGCAAAATAGTGTCTAGAGCTAAAAAACATGTCAAGAATGCGACACATTCTGCGATCGCATAAGCAACATGCAGACCGCATTTCAGCCGCAAAACAAACAAGAAGAAAACCCATGAATCAATTATGCGGTGCCATCTGCGGTCGCTTAATCACAATGCGGACTGTAGAATGGCAATGCGATGGAAGAACTGGCAGCTAGGGTTTTTAAAATGTGGAGCAACTTCTCAATATGCGGATCACAGACCTGTAACGCGGCAGATCTGCGGTCGCAAAGCTGACCTGGAAGGGTAAATTTGTTCGATTTATGTCCGAATTTGGTCCCTCTATAGATAGCTTTTAGAATCTTCTATGGGAACATCTGGTCTACACTTTACACTACACTCCAAGACTTTAATATCTCATCGTTTTGGAAGCTTTTGGTTGAAGATTCTCTTACTTTGTAAGCATTTATGACATATAATACACTTTGTATTTTGTATTTTAGCATGCGTGGCTAAACTTAAATACTAAGGTTGTGAACCCTAAATGGGTGTTATGTAAATGGGTGTTTATTAATATATGCATAATGGTTGGTTGATATTTATTTACTTCTCATTCTTCATTTATTGTTGGTGGTTGCAAACATTGACAAAAGCCATTTAAGTCTTACTTTGCTTGGGAAAGTAAGTTAGATTTTGGAAGAAGTAAATAACAAAGACTCGAGGCCTTACACCACGTTTAATAGAATCGCTTAGGGATAAGTGGGTTTTATTTGGTATCTATTGATTGTTATTAAGTGCGACTCTTAGACTTTTGGGAAAAAGCGAGAGAGGAAATACTATTCAATTATTGGGAAATATTGGGTAGTTGCATAGATATCAATTGCATATAAATAACCGACCATTAGAAATATATCATATTAACATCGATAACATTACACTTCATTTATGGGAACACAACCTTGGTTTAATCAGCCTTATTAATTAATACATCAAGCATTCAGATTAGTTATTTTCCAAAACAACTCTCACCCATACTCTTGCTACTCTTACTACATTTTCATGTTACTGCTAACGGAATAGATTTAAGATTCTAGTCGGGTAACATACTAATTCCAGTAATCGTTTCACACCTATTCCCTGTGGGATTCGATCCCAACCTTGTTGGGTTACTATATTTGACATCGACCGCCTTACACTAATTATCAAAGTGTAATTTGAGCGTATCAGGTTGGAGCATGTACAAAAATTAGTTTTTAGCCATTTATAATAATTTAAGCGATCGTGCTAGAACTAGGGGATCCGGGGGTGCCTAATACCTCCCCTCGAGTCAACATAATTCCTTATTCAAAGTTTCTGGTTTGCAGACTCCAATTGGAAAGTCAAAATTTTCCTCGGTTTGGGATTTAAGTTAAATCGGTGACTTGGGACACCAAAAGACAATCTTTTCCCAAGTGGCAACTCTAAAAATCAAATAAATAATCCCATCGAATAATGTCACTTTTAATGGAAAAACTCCCTTATACATTATCCTTCGGGGAAGGTGTGTAAAAAAGGAGGTGTGACAGCTCCGGCGACTCTGTTGGGAACACGAACCAATAATTTCGATTCAGGGTTCTAAAATTCGAGCTTAGTATAATTGTTATATTTGGCTTTATCTGATTTTTCTACATGTTCCATGCTATATGTGCTAAATATTTTACTACTTTGATATTTGTTGAAATTGTATATATAAATTGTCGCAAATCCCTCCCTCTTTCTGAGTCTTCTAAATCATAGAGACGGGTGCCCTTCGCGTAGCTTTTCTTCTGTTTAGAATCTTTTCCTAATTTAGAACGAGGTTTGGATAAGTTGCTAAGACGGAGGAGCTTATGTATCCCCGGTACGCTGCCTCCCCCCGACTCGAGTTGTCCACTCGGGTAAGCCAGGTCTAGACCAATTAACCTAGGGTTTAAACCTAGAAGAACAAAAACTCATGCCGGATCCCTTGTAGGAAGTTTTTTGCATCATGTACATTTGACTTGGGACTCAACACAGTGGTTGGGTCCGTCTAGGACAGGTGAGCTAAATTGAAATGACCATCCCGATGCATCTTACGTGCTAGTTGTGCATTTATTTGCTCGGCTTTGCATGTTGACCGGCTTATCTAAACAACAACAACAACAACAACAACCCAGTATATTCCCACAAGGTGGGGTCTGGGGAGGGTAATATGTAGACAGGCCTTACCTCTACCTGAGAGGGCAGAAATTGAGAAAATAAGTAGTGTCGGGACTAAGTGAGGGTGACTATTTGTTTAAAACCCAATGTCCAAATAGTACCAAAATGCTGTCGGATTTTTGAAAATTGAAAAATAATGAAAAGAGAAATATTTGAAAAAAATAGAAAGAAAATTGTTGTTCAAAATAGTTTTGATTTTTGCAAATTTGCCTAAACTATGCTGGTTTGATTTTCACCAGATGTGAGATACGTATGCAACCCTCATCGGGTCCAACCTCCTTTTTGCAAAAGTAGCCCAAAAATGTCAAAATTTTATTTCCGTCATAAATAAGTAGGGGTGATACCATTCTTGTTAAAATAAGCCGAATATCCCCAAAAGGAGGCCGGAATGCTATTTTTGCAAGAACGGCCACCTTGAGTAATTTTTAAATAGTTTGTGGGAACAACCTTAAAATCTTCCTCCCGGAAGTGTTGAAAGGCTGTATTTGCAAAGCCCAGTCCTTGTTTTCCAAATAAAGAATTTTTGCACAAATAGCCATTTTTGCAAAATAAATCATCAAATTCCCTTAAATAAATGTGCAGGATGAATTCAAGTAACATCGAAACCTTCTCAGTCCTGAGCGAGATCCCTTTGAAACTTCATATGTGGTGGCATGATTTAGGAAAAGGAAGCAGAGAGACTGTGGTCAAAATTTTAGGCGGTGTGTTTGATCTACTGAACATCAAACCAAGGAAGGATATTATTGAGGCCTTAATACCATTTTAGGACCCGACCTATAATGCATTCGAGTTTTTAGATTTTGAACTCACACCTACATTAGAAGAGACTGCGGGATACGCGGGTCTCAACGGGAACCTTCGAGCTAGATACCCATTGGCCCCACGATCGGTAACCCTTCATAGGTTTCTTGGATTTGTTGAACATCATCCGAGATATTCAAGACCCGCACCTGGCGGAAGGATGTTGTACATTGAATTTCCTATATCACAGGTATGGTAACCCAAAAGGTTTCGAGGAGCCCAACACCGACTTGACACATGCCAGAAATAAAGACAAGTAGGAAGCCCGATAGGCATTAGCCTTTATGGTAGCCTTTCTGGGAGTGGTGGTTTGTTCGAGAGATGATGGTCACATAGACCTCGGCTGGTAAGGATGGTAGATGTTGCCAAGAAAAAACCTACTAGCACAGTGGCTCCTCTAGTTGTAGTAGAAATATACCGAGCTTTGACCAAATGTCGAAAAGGCAGGAAATTCTTTCAAGAATGCAATTTGCTCTTACAATTGTGGATGGAGAACACCTTTATCATCGCACATGCTATATGAACTACGGATTAACCGGGTTGAGTTGTATCACAGCATTTGGGACCCGAGTTACCGGTATTAAGTTCCTTGAGGGTACTGAGGCCTGGTCGCCATGCTTAAGATCCTTGACCGCGGATAATGTTGAATGGGATTATAGGTGGCTTCCTGCTACTGAAGTTGTGAGGTCCCTTATATTCTTCTGATAGGTATTTGAAGCATACAACCTTATGCTCCATACCGATTTTTGAGACAACTTGGAAGATTTCAGACAGTGTATAATGATGGAGACTTGAGTCAGCAAGTCATTGAGTTAAGCCCGAAGGCTGCATTTCCTGAAGGTAGAATCCAAAAGATATGGAATGAGTGCCTGTTCCTCGAGCCTAAAACCATAGTACCGGACAGAGCTAGAAGCAAGGTAGACCCTAAATATCTGACGTGGTTTGGAAAAAGCTTTCACATCCCAAAAGACCCAATAAAAGACCACACGTGCAACAATTCACTGATGGGGTAGGTTCAATGGGATTACCATGCCAAGTAAAGGGAGTACCGAGCTAAAATAGGACAATTGAAGCAGCAGGTCCGAGATCTCCAATTTGACAAGAGTGTACAGGTTGCAGTAGATGAAGGAGATAAAAAAAAAAGTAAGCTCAGGAAAATGAAGCGCTCAAATCCCAAATTCGGCAAATGAAAATAGATGCCGGGAGCCAAGAAAGAAGTCTATCTGATGAAAGGTTGATCAAACTGCTGAAGAAACAAGTCTTGGACTTCCAGGAAGAATTAGAAATATCTTAGGGAAACATGGAGAGACTTCAGGCACAGTGGGCCAAGAAGACTGAGGAAAGAGCTAAATTTGTGCAACAAATGAAAAGAAACTACGAAGGAACCATTGCCAACATGAGGAGAAAAATGAATACTCTAGAAGAAAAAGCAACCCGGAGGGACAAAGAATTCCAAGTCGAGAGGGACCGGTTCTATGAGTTAATTGCCGAGATGGAATAGGAAACAAAATTGCTACAAGACCTTCACTTCAAAGACTCGCAGATGTTAGGGGCTCGTACTAAACAAATAAGTCGACTCCTCTAGGAAAAAGGCCGAATCAGGGAACATATCCGAAGCATTGCCAACTATATTGTCATGAAGTGTCAGGATGGTGAACGGATGGGTCGCACCACCTTCTTTGCCTCATTGATGATATTTGTTCGCCGGGTCATGAATGATCTAGATCAGTTGAAGAGGGGTCTTGCACGGAGTACCGCGACGATGCCGAATGATGCGCCGCGGTCCTAGGATTTGAAGCTTTGATGTATTCTTAGATAATTGAGTCTGTATTTTTGCTTTTGAGTCTGTTTTTGTAATTTCCTTTGTTCAAGAAAAGAAAAACAAAAGAAAATAGTCTAGTAGCTTTTGTAATCATAGTTGTTTATTAACGAAAATTGAAAGTTCCCAAAAATTCATTTCTTTTTGCATTTATTTTCAAGAACTATGCTTGGTCTGATTCGTGCGGGGACATGATACATAGGCATCCTACATAAGATTCAATCGTAATACTAAGAAAACCAGAAAAGTTAAATACGAGGGAAATAAATAAAAAACAAGAGAGAAAAGAAACACAAAGTAAGAAAATAGGGCATTGGGATTAAAAATCCATGGCCAAAAGGAAAAGCAAAAAATCAAAAAGATGGAAAAGAAAATGAGATAAAACAAACAAAAAGAGAAAGAAGATAGAAAAAGAATAAGAGAAAAAGCCTGGATGATGCATGCAACCAAAGCAAACATATAGATATTCATTTATTTATATAGGTGCATCACACTCCAACGTGCAGTTACCTATCTATTATTTTGTTTAACACTAACTGTTGTTGTTGTCAATTCTAAATGAGTGTTTTAGAAACCATGGTTGGTTTGTGGTAAACTAGCCTCACATTGATATTTCACAATATCAAAAGTAAGTATAGAGATGTCATATGAAATGACCCTGCCTGCAATCCACAAACCTGAAGACAACACAATCTCTGCGATCCCGGCCTCAGAATCCTATACAGCTGAAGATCGGATACTGCACTTGCGATTGATGGAAATGTGGGATGCTTGGAACAACAAAGGAGCCCCCAAGCACTATCCACAGATTCCCAAAGTTATTCCCTAGATCTTAAGGGGTTACCACTGTCCCCATCAGCCGCCCAAATATTCCTCTGGGCCAAACTACTATGTCTGCTAACTTCTTCGGAACACCCTCTGAGGCTCACCCCTAAGTGTTCCCGACAGGGATTGCTCCCAACATCTTTACATCTCCACCATCCTTTGTAACAACCCAACCATCACTAGCGAAGCAAGCTTTTGACCCCTCGGCCTTCACATTTCAGAATCATGTTTTTCAGGCTAACCCTCTTTATTATCCTCAATACACCTACTCCCAGCCACCATATGAGCTTACACCGGGGTAGGACAAAACCCCCAAAGCCCTAGAGCAAGATGAGATGGAAAAAATGATAAGAAGTTTAGAGCAGAGTCTAAAGAATATGCAGGGTTTAAGAGGGCAGAAGAGTGTTTCTTACAATGATTTGTGCATGTTCCCTTACGTGCACCTGCCCGTAGGATTCAAAATGCCAAAGTTAGAAAAGTATGATGGACATGGCGACCCCATTGCTCACCTCAAAAAGTAATGTAATCAGTTGCACGGGGCCGGCAGAAAAGAAGAGTTGTTAATGTCTTACTTCGAAGAAAGCTTACTGGGCATAACATCGGAATGCTACATAGATCAGGACATATCTCGATGGCACATTTGGGATGACCTTGCTAGATATGTTTTTTGACAATTTCAATAAAATATAGGCATTATGCCAGACAGGACCTCCTTGGCAAATCTAAAGAAAAATCCCTCAGAGAGTTTTCGCGAATATGCAGTTAAGTGGCGCGAATAGGCGTCAAGGGTGAAGCATCCAACGGATGAGGTGGAGATGGGCACTGTTTTCCTGCAGGCCTAGGAAGCAGATTATTTTCAAAATATGATTTCTTCCATGGGTAATCCTTTCACAGAGGCAATAAAAATCGAAGAAATGGTATAGAATGGGTTAAAAACGGGCAGAATCTTGAGCCTGTCATCCATAAGAGCAACCTCCCAAGCTATCCAAGGCGGGTCTATAGGAATGGCCAAGGGAAAAAAGAAAGAAGAAACAATGATGGTAGCATCGGGAGGAAGAAGGTACCGGGCGCCTAGACCGGTGTTCTCAGAAAGAACCCCTTAGCATTAAACCCTCACATAGATATGACTTATGCTCCTCCACCTTATGCAGTCATGAATGCTCAACCCTTCGGCCGATCGCAACCGCAAGCTAACCAAAATCCACCTCCATTCCAAAGAAACCATCTTCTTTACCAAAACTAGTAGAATCGCCGACTACCCCAAAATATCTTTCGCCCTCGGGAACCACCTAGATGACCAAATTTTACACCAATTGCTAAACCATACTCCCGTTTGTTCTCGAAGCTCGTCCAGATGAACCTACTATAGCCTATCCCCTAAAAAACGTCGAACTAAGAATCTCCAACCTATCAGCGGGGTATCCATTGTGCCTATCATGCAGGAGCCAAAGGGCACAATACTGACCACTGCTGGACATTGGAAAACTTTGTGGAAGATTTGATCGAACAAGAGAAAAGAGTGTTGAGGGATGAAGAAGTCCCGAAAATTACCAATAACCCTTTGCCCGCTCATAACAACTGGTAATCGGTATGATATGTGAACACCGGGAATTTGATCCGGCCTTAATAGCCATAATTGTTATTGCTGATGCCGAAAGAAAGCCCAGGGTAGCCCTAAAGTAGGAAAAAGGGGAGAAGAAGAATAAAGCTATCAAAATTCATCCCGAGAGGAAAACCGAGACAAATGCAAGGCCAGTGACGCATACCATAGAAGCCAATGACCAACCCCTCTACAGTGCCGTGGAACTACCAACACACCATGGTTACATATAAAGGCAAGGAAATTTCGGGGGAACTCCCAGGAATAATCCCTTCTAAAAAATATTCAAATGTAGATGAGGTCAACAACGCCACAAGAAAGTGCTTTCCATCTAAGAAGCTGGTAAGTGTCGAAGAAGCAGAGGCCTTCTTTCAGAAGATAAAAATGCCTGATTATGAAAAGGTGGAGCAATTGAGTCCTGAGCAAGTGTCACTATTGTGATTGGGTGACCAAATCTGCCGGACATCAGAAGATCCTCATGAAAACTTTGAACGAGGCATATGTGCCAATTGAAACATAAGTTGAACAACTTGAAAGAATGGCGGAAAGATTTTTCACTGTCAATCAACTCTCTTTCAGCAAGAATGATTTACCTCCAAAGGGAGATTCTCACAATAAAGTTGTGCACTTGACTGTCAAATATGAAGGTTACAACATTAAGCATGTTATGGTGGATGGAGGCTCGGGGGTTGACATCTACCCACTTTTCATGTTGCGAAGAATGGAAATCGAGACATGGATGATTCGTCCCAACAATGTTTGTATAAGAGCTTTCGATGGCATCAAGAGGGATACAATCGGCAAAATTGATTTAATATTGACCATAAGCCCAGTGGATTTCGAGGTAACTTTTCAGGTGTTGGACATGGATACATCGTACAATTTTCTTCTAGGAAGGCCTTGGATCCATGCTGCAGGAGTTGTGCCCTCTACCCTCTACCAGATGGTAAAATTTGAGTATGAAGATCAGGATATTGTGGTCCACGGGGAAGATGACCAGTCCATCTATCGTGACCCATCTATCCCATGCTTAGAGGCGAGGGAAGGAAGTGAGCGTATTGTCTATCAAGTATTTGAAGTTGTGGAAGCTGACCAATACAAGGAGGAAAGTTCATGCCTCTAGCCTTTCCTATCTAATGCTTCAATCATAGTGGCTAAAGAAATGATTAGACACGGTTTCAAGCCAGGAAAATGGTTGGGAAATGCTTTGCCAGGAATAGCCGAGTCGGTAATTCTACTCACAACAGAAAAGTATTTTGGGATAGGCTTCTAACCTACCCCAGAGGATGAAACATAGGTTGAGGAAAGGGATAACTAAGGGTAGGTTCTGCCACAGCCAGTGCCACATCTGTATGAGACCTTTGTCAAGCCTAAGTATAGTGAAGAAGAAGATGATGAGGTATTTACGGCTGAGGAAATAGAAGATATCTACGGAGATATTAGGAAAATGCTTTATGAAACCCACATGGTCAAGCCAGGGGAAAGGACTAGCACCGCTGAGGTGCTCTACATTGGAGCAGACGCTAAAACTCCAAAATTGGATGGCTACTCCATTGCCGATCAGGTGGGAGTCCCGGTAGATTTGCCTTGTCACCTATTCTGCATCTCGAGTTATTTCAGGGTGTAACTCGGATGTTTCTTTTAGTTTCTTGTCTCTTGAACTCATGAATGTAAACCCTGTTATCTTTCCAAATTACAAGAAATGAAATTAATATTTCATCATCCATTTTCTCTTTATTCTTTCTTTTTTTTGTTAATTTTTCCCCGTTCATCATTTCTTTTCAGTTATAATAATGTGACTTTAAATAACATGACATACTTGCTAACTTCATGCCGAGACTCAAACACGCTATCTAACTGAAAAAAATATGAATCAAGAACTGGAATACGATGAAGAAGAGGATTTTAGGGAAATAAACCGAGAATTGGAACAATTTGAGAACAAAACTAAGCCAAATCTTAGTGACACTGAACCAGATAATTTGGGAACTACCGAAGAAATAAGGGAAACCAAAATAAGCATTCACAAAGATGAGAAAACTTGAGATGCACTAATCCAACTCTTGTTTGAGTTTGAAGATGTGTTTCCTTGATTGTATGATGACATACCAGGACTGAGTGTGGATCTAGTGGTGCACAAACTGCCAATTTACCCTAATTGTCCTCCAATGCAGCAAAAGCGAAGAAAATTTAGATTGATATCAGTGATAAGATCAAAGAAGAAATTACAAAACTACTAAAGGCGGGGGTAATCCGAATGGTCCGATATACTACATGGCTAGCCAATGTGGTTCCAGTGCCAAAGAAAGACGGGAAAACCTGAGTGTGCGTGGACTACCGAGATCTAAATAGGGCAAGTCCTAAAGATAATTTCACTTTGCCTAACATCACATCCTTGTTGATAACTACGCCAAACATGAAATACAGTCCTTCGTGGATTGTTACGCAGGATATTACCAAGTGTTGATGGATGAAGAAGATGATGAGAAGACAGTTTTCATTACAACCTAGGGTACCTACTATTATCGGGTCATGCCATTTGGGCTTAAGAATGCCGGGGCAACCTATATGAGAGCCATGACTGCCATTTTCTATGACAAGATGCATCAATAGATAGAGGTGTATGTGGATGATGTAATCATTAAGTCCCGAACTCAGAGTGACCACATTTGACATATGAGAAAGTTCTTTGAACGGCTGTGCAAGTATGATCTGAAGCTGAATTCGACCAAATGTACCTACAGAGTCCCATCATGAATGTTCCTAGGTTTCATAGTCTGTAAGAGAGGTATCGATTTAGATCCAACAAAGATAAAGGCCATTCAAGATCTGCCTCCTCTGAGAACTAAAAAGACATGATGAGTTTATTTGGAAGGTTAAACAATATTAATCGGTTCATTGCTCAACTGATTACCACGTGTGAGCCCATAGTCAAACTGTTGAAGAGAGATGCAGCAATCAAATGGGCAACTAAATGTCAAGAGGCCTTCGACCAGATCAAGGAATATCTGTCAAATCCTACGTTGTTGGTCCCACTTGAGTCAGGGCGTCCTCTCTTCTTGTATCGAACGGTGTTGGAAAATTCTTTTGGTTGCGTTCTGGGGCAACATGATATAACCGGCAAGAAAGAGCAGGTGATCTACTATCTGAGTAAGAAGTTCACCAGCTACAAGGCCAAATATACTTTGTCGGAGAGAACCTACTGTGCTCTAACGTGGGTCGCTCAGAAGTTGAGACACTATCTTCAAGCCCACACTACCTACCATAACCAGGTTGGATCCTTTGAAATATATATTCCAGAAACCGATGCCCACTGGGAGACTGGTGAAATGGCAAATATTTCTCACTGAATTTGACATAGTTTATGTTACTCGCACGATAATGAATGCCCAGGCATTAGCAGATCATTTAGCAGAAAACCCGATCAACGAGAAATACCAACCATTAAGAACATACTTCCCTAATTAAGAGGTTAATTTAGTAGAACCTATCTCTGAAGATACTCGTGCTTGGAAAATGTTCTTTGACGGAGCGGTAAACATAAGAGATGTAGGCATTGGGGCAATCTTGATATCACCCGATGGTCAGCACTACCAGCTACAGCTAGGCTCCGATTCTTCTACACAAACAATACCACCGAGTATGAAGCTTGCATCATGGGCATGAATATGGCCATTGACCAAGATATTGAAGATTTATTGATCATGGGGGACCCTGATTTGATTATCCGGCAAGCCCAGGGAAAGTGGGAGACTCGAGTTGTTAAGCTCATTCCCTATTGGCAACATGTGGAGGATCTCACCAAATGCTTCAAGTCGATAGAGTTCAGGTATATTCCTTGGTGTCACAATGAACTAGTGGATGCACTCGCCAGCCTTACCTAGGCAATTCCCATATTGATCCTTTGGAGATTCAAATCAAAGAAAAGCACATGTATTGTAATGCGGTCGAGGTGAAACCTAGCACTCAGCCATGGTATCATGATACCAAGAGGTTTCTAAAAACACAAGAGTACCCCAAGCAAGCCACTGGAGATCAGAAGAGAACCATTAGATGGCATGCGAGTGGTTTCTTCTTAAGCGGTGATATTTTGTATAAAAGGACCCCGGATCTCAACATTTTAAGATGTGTTGATGCCGAGAAAGCCGGAAGAATTATGCATAAAGTGCACGCGGGGATGTACGGACCTCATATGAAGGGTTATGTGTTGGCAAAGAAAATTCTACGAGCGGGTTATTATTGGATAACTATGGAAAAGGATCGCTTCAGCTTTGTTCGAAAATGCCATCAATGTCAGGTGCACGGTGACTTGATTCATGCACCTCCAATAGAGCTTCATCCGATGTTAGTGCCTTGGCCGTTTGTTGCATGGGGAATGGATGTCATTGGGCCAATCAAATCGAAAGCTTCAAACGGGCATAGATTCATATTGGTTGCAATCAACTACTTCACAAAATAGGTTGAAGTTGTCACACTCAAGGCAGTTACCAAGAAAGCCATAGTAGACTGTGTGCACTCCAATCTCATTTGCCGTTTCAGCATCCCTTCGACCATCATTACCGACAATGCTGCAAGCTTGAATAGTCATCTGATGGAAGAGGTATGTGATAACTCAAGATAACCCACAAAGACTCTACTCCTTATTGGCCAAAAGCCAATGGTGTCATTGAATCAGCAAATAAGAACATCAAGAAGATTTTGAGAAATATGATTCAAAGCTCTAGGCAGTGGCATGAAAAGTTTCCATTTGCATTACTCGGGTATCGTACCAAAGTACGTACATCAATCAGAGTGACCCGGTACTTGTTGGTCTATGGAACTGAAGCAGACATACAAGCCGAAGTAGAAATCCATTTGCTTTGCATAATCGTTGAAGCAGAAATTGAGGACAGTGAGTGGGTCAAAACCCGGCTAGAGCAGTTGTCCTTCACTGATGAAAAATAGATGGCCACAGTTTTCTACGGGTAGTTGTTCCGACAATGAATGGCCCGCGCCTGTAACCAGAAAATGCATCCCATGAATTTTGAAGTGGGACTGCTCGTGCTCAGAGACATTCTCCCTTATCACCAGGAAGCAAAAATAAAGTTTTCTCCTAATTGGAAAGGTCCATACATAATCCAAAAGATATTGCCAAGAGGAGCATTGTATTTGGGAGACATCGAAGGGAATGATCCTGAAACAGCAGTCAATGCAGATGCATTCAAAATGTATTATGTCTAGGCCTCCTGGTTTGATGGCTTTTGTGTAATTGAGATGACGAAGGCTTTCCTTCCCACTACCCTAAACACTAACAATCCTTCGTTAAACCCTTTGAGCTGGTTCCGTTGCTTTGGCTACCCTCTTTGGAACCCGAAAGTGCAACGAAGCGAAAAAATAGAAAAAAAAAAGAAAAGAAAAGAAAAGAAAAACAAAATAAAACAAAACTAAAAGCAATAATTACTAGCCTCAACTACGTTTGACTTGATCCTGAAAGGGTACGAGGCAGCCTCTCTTTAAGGTTCAGTCACAGCAAAACAAAAATCCCAATTTCCCCAAAGTTGAAACTGGGGCAGATGATATGATGGTTTGGCTGTGAATCCACCGAAACGGTTCCAAAGATGTAGTTCCACCCAAAATCCTTTCTACCTAAAGACCTTGTTCAAGTCCTTCCGATCAATTAGCAAAGGCGGGGAAATGAAAAATGTCATTGTTAGAACGTGATACAATTCGAATTGAGAAAATAAAATGAGAGAGTTTTATCGGTAAGAACCTTCGGGCACCATAAGGCGATGGTGAGTAGATAAACTGAAAATAAGAGAGTCCGCTTAGTGAAAACTCGCAAATAGCACTATCGGGCAACGGTGAGAAGAGAAATGAGAGAGGTCGAATAGAAAAACCCGCAAAGGGCGTTGTCAGCCGGAAAGAAGACATCTCACCACTAAAAGAGTCCTGTCAAGGTTCCCTGGTTTTGAAAGGCGAATCAATGGGTTCACGAGAAGCTGGAAAGTTTGTGTGGGTCGAGCATTCAGCCCAAGAAGCATGTCATGTTCATTTGAAGCTAGCATGCGCACCCCAAATAAGTCCTTCTTTTCCCCCGAAAGGGACTGTTCTCTTTAAACTCATATGCTTACCTTTTGCATACTTTTCTTTGAATCCCTTCGATTTAACTCTTATTCCATAACTATTACAAAGAAAATATGGCAGGACTGGCTTCATAGGGCTCCATCTGGCGAAAGATGGAGAAAATATCCAGCCTCAGCGGGTGCATCAGGCCAATCTCGACTGACTATAGGGGTGGATGGTTTCAAAGTAAAGCCATTTGAAAAGAAATAAAGACAAAGGCAAAGGTCCCAAGGATAGAATAAAGTGAAAGACCATAGCCCACACGGGCGAGTCATAATGAAATCCTGAGAGTTTAACCCGATCAGTTTTCAAAAGGGATTCACCATCAACGCCAACAAGCAGCAAAGTTCTCAACGGAAAAGGGGCCCGGATCAAGTAATTGGGATGATCAAGGCCAAAAAACCAACCACTATTTCAAACTAACAAACTATTCTTTGTTGAAAACAGGTCTTATTCAGAGCAACCGTGCAAGAAGCATGTGCAACCCAAAAAAAATGAAATGTGCAAGCGCTGAAACAACTTTGCAGCGAGAACACGACCAAAAGGAAGTTTCGCCAAAACATTTCACGCGTTTTTCTAAATAAAAAGGAAAATATAAAAGAAAAAAAAGAAAAAAAATAAGAAGAAAAGAAATGAAAATGAAAGCCCCAAAAGAAACAAATCATGGTAGCAAGAATTCTTTTCTTTCTAAATCCCAACCAAAAAACTGAGGATCTCCCGGCCAATAAACCGTGGAGCTTTTTCTTTTCAAATCCCGGCCAAAAAATCGAGTATCTCCTGGCCAAAAAATCGAGGACCTTTTCTTTCCAAGTCCCGGCAAAACCTAAGGACCATTTTTTCTTTTCTGGCATAACCCGGTCATTTTCTAGCATAACTTGGATCCATTCACAAGGATAAACAATCCTGATTTGATTGCTTAGATATGTATCACAACTAACTCATGAAATTTTTCTAGTGAAAACTGGGACAAAATATTTTGTTCTTTTTTTTGTTTTGGTATCTTAAGCTGGTTGACCTCAAGACATAGGGTGCGAGATGACCGATGGAATGAGTCTCAATCCAGAATAAAGAAAAGAACAAAAGAACAAAAAGAAATTATCTCAAATATGAAGTAAACATGGGTGCAGATTGCTCAAAATCTGATTGAAGACACAAGCTCCGCTGACCTTATTTTGGCCCAATGCTGAATTAAGGGATTAAACACCTGCAGCTTGCAGGCATCAAGATTCAGATCGAAGTCCATAGCAAAATCAGCTAAGACTCAAGATCAAGTTTCAAGAGAATTATAGATAGGAATCTTGTAACTCATAGTTGATAGACATAGCTAGCTTAGTTTTGATTTTCCTTTTGGTGTAATAAAGAGGTCAGCAAGCAGTAGTAGCAACAACGACAACAACAATGAAATCACAGCTTTGGATAGTCCCAGCTACCAAGCCTTCCAGAACTACACTGACCTGATTCCTTTATGACCAGACAATTTTCAAGATGCTTTTCATGGAGTGCTGAGTAGGCAAAAATCCTTCATGGTGCTCATTTATCTTTGCCCGAAAATCCTTCGTGTCTTCGAGCAAAGAGGGGCAGCTGTAAGCATGTGATTTTTGCCACGCTTAAATTGCTCCTATAAGTTCATTAGAATTAGAAATTTTCTTTTATTATTTGAATTTTTAGGAATTAATTGCATGATTTTGTGTCTTGTTTGTATTTTTGTGTGCATTTTTAGTTTCTATAATTCATAAAAAATACAAAAATATTGCATTTTCATTTAGAATTTGATTTTATATTTTATTTTTACTAGTTAATTAAAATTACTAAAATAAGAGAAAAAATGATAAAAATATTCCTTTTACCATATTAAATTCTACATTTTACACTTTTGATTAAGTATCCTCTTAAATTATGAATTAGTTAATTGGTAACGTGTTGATACAATTTGGGTCTTTTATTAATAAAATCAGAAAATTCAAAAAAATAAAATAATACACAAATAAATAAAAAGGGAAAAGAAAATAAAAATTTATCCAGGACATCTATTCTTGGGCCAAAATTGGCTTAGCCCAAACCAAAACCCCCCAGATACGACTAAAATGGCCGAAAATTCACACCATTACCCGGTCCAGAAGCCCTACCCCTCAATTATCAAAACGACGTAGTATGGGGTTACTACTACGTTGTTTCATGCCAAATTAATTCGGACCCTCCATTTCCCCTTCATCTAACGGCCACAATTGATTTTTGTGTTTACATAAAACTGCCAGATAAAAATCATACCAAACCTAAAACACCCCCTTCTTCCTCGTACCACGTCTTCTGTAATGCCGGCGTAAAGCCACCGTCCCCCCACCATATCTCCGCCACCCACCGCCGTCCGTTGCCGGCTAAAAATCACTTTCGCCGGTGGCGATGCTCCAAATTTTTCAAAAATTACACCAGTGAATCCCCGTTCCCTCCTTTTCCAAATCCCCAAATATCATCCCTCAATCCCTAGCCAATCTTCTCGAATATTAAATTTAAGATCCAGCCAAAACCTTACCTTGTCCAAACAGCCTAAAATTCATACCCTACACTCCCTGACCTCCCTCATCCCTAATGCCTAACTAAAACCCCTAAAATCCCACCGGAACACGCCGAATTTCAAATCTAGGGTTCATGTACTTGAACCTGTTTTGGGAGGTTTTGAACTCAACTGATTTTTGGTTAATGTTATATGCCTATTTCTGATGAAATAAACAAATAACATTAAACGAAAATTAATTTTGACGGTTTAATCATATCAAGTCTGAAATATCTGTGAGTTTCCCAATCTTCTTCTTCCTCGTTCTTATATATATGTGTTCATCCAGTGTAACTGATTGTTTTTGTTCCAATTTGATTTGAAATTTCAGTAATTGTTTCATGTTAGTTTAATTTTAATTTTTTTTCTTGTTTTGTTTTTGATTTTAGTAACTTTGATGTTAGCGTTTTGATTCAATTATGATTGTAAATTGTTTCAGAATTTTAATAAATTATATTTTTTTGTTTTGATGGATTCGAATTGTAGTATAGATAGATTTTATTTTAGTCTTGATTTCATTCTATTTAGGTGTTAGTTTTAATTTTGATTGGTTAAGCATTGGTTGGATTTTCTGTTAGCTCTTGTTTCTTAGTTAGTGTAATTTTGTGTTTCACACCTGTTTTGGGTGTTGTTTGATTTTGTTTGAATGAATTAATACTTCTGTTAATTTATTTAATGTAGTTCTAATTTTTTTTTCAATTTAGTGTTCATTTGCAGTTTAATTAGGCTTAAAGTTTGGATATAGCTGAATAACTTAGCCTTCAATTAACCATAGTTGAATTTTTAACTAAGGCAAATGAGGTTGGGTTTGGTTAGTAATTCTAGGGGCAATCAAGGGTAGTTTAGGCATCCAAAATGGGCTGGTTTGTTAAATACCAGTAATTTCAAAACAAAAACAAGGGTAGTATAGGAATTCCATAGATAGAAGAACACCCTAGGGCCTTCTAGAAGGGGGATTTAGTGTATGTTTCTGCATTCTTAATGCAGTAACTTGGGCAACAAGCCATAAAATTAGGGTCTAATAACAAATTTCTAAAAATAAAAAGGAGAAAATGGGTAAATACTTCCAAACATTATGCCCCCTTACGTTGCCTATATAAGGCAGCCCTAGTGCCTTGATTAATAAGTTTAGATCCCTGAAAATTCTAAAATCCTTTCCAACTTATAATTCCCTCCCAAAACCCTCTTCTTACAAGCTGAAAGCTCAAATTTGAATTTCAAATTCAGTGAAATCTAAATTTGAGTTCCAGTAGCAAAAACCTTCAATTTTTAGGTCTAAAATTTCTAGAAAAAAAAAAACTAGCATAACTCCAAAAAATCCAAAAAATACCGTTCTATTGAAGTACTTAGGTTAATTTCATGTTATAGTGGTTAATTAGCATCTTTTAGCTTGGGATTTTGATTGCTGAAGTTGTTCTGAAACTTCCTGGGTTAATCTCATGTATGTTGAGCTCAATTAAGGATTTTACTGGATACGATCCATTTGTCCTCACTCCTGAGTCGTAGTGACATAATTTTGGCTTTTGAGTGATTTCCTGGTTGTGTTGATGTTGAGTTATCATTGTTAACTGCTCACTGCCGCTGCTGATCCTAATTTTCTCTTCCTTTTGCCTTAATTGCAGTTACATGTTCTGAACTTTGTGTAGACTACCAGCTGAGAAAATGAAATCAAGTGCTATTTCATTTGTTGCTAATTGTTCTGAATAATGTCACTGTCGTTTAAATAGCATTATGATGTATTTCTAAAGTAGTTTTGTTCTTATTTTATATTTCTGAACTGGACAGTAAAATATATATATATTTCTGATTGTATTCATTGATTGACTTGGATAAAACTCTTAAGTTGATGAGTGGACAGACTAGGACTACTCCTACACCTTTAGGTTTGTTCATGAGTTCATGTCCATGTGTAGATTGTTAGACTGTTGAAATTATGATCTATTGTTAGCCTTGATAATTTCAGGTGTATTTAATCCTTAGGAGTTCGAACTGAACTTGGTAATTCCATATGTGATCTCAAGTTGAATGTTTAAGCCGTGTCTTGTAATTGAAAATTAGATTGCATGTTCTATGTTAATCCACTTTCAGCGACTATATTGTAACTTTCAAGTTAATTAAAACCCAGGAAATACTAAAATAAAGTTACCTTTTCACATCTAGACATTAATAGGTGAACTCATTAGATTATGAGGGTGTTTGGATGGGCTTAAAAGCTGCTCAAACCAGCTTTTAAGCACATTTTCATTTTGTGGAGTGTTTGGCAACAAAAAAAGTTGCTTAAAAAAAAGCTAAAAAGTGCTTAAAAAAGCCAAAAGCAACAAGTTGGCTAACCCCATTTTTTTTTATTTTGGCTTAAAGGCCATTTTAATTTGACCATTAAAATTACTCTCTTGCCCTTATAAATTTTTATAATACCAAAATTACCTTCTTATTTCCTCTTTATCTTCATTTTTATAATACCAAAATTTTCATATTTTTATTTTTTTAATAAGAAAAAGTGCTTACCACCACTTGTTTGCCAAACACTTCAACAACTTTTTTTAAGCTTCAGCACTTTTATCCAAATATGTAACTGCATATTTATAAAATAAGCTCCAGCACTTAAAAGCTGCTTTTAAGCACTTGTGCTTAAAAGCCACTTTTTTTAAATCAATCGAAACGGGCTCTATAAGTCACATTCAAATCAGCAGTTTGTTTGACACAACTACGCGTGTGTTAGTAGATTTTGGGCTTACCGTGAGCCCATTCATGTTCGTGTTGTGGCCAAATCATGGGCCAGCCTCTCAGAGGCCCAGTGTGGGTAGTGTGTTTATTCACATGCTTGGGCCAAGGTTTCAAGGCCCAAAAAAATCGTTATAAGTCAAAACCCTTTAAAGATTATATAGGAATGTGGGGATTAATTTGCAAATATAAATTTGTGTTTCGAATTAGGTGGCGGGTTCAAATTAAGAGGGTCTTCCCTTTTGTTTGAATTCGTACTTGAATTCGAGGCTTGCATTTATAAATGTAAATTAATTAGCCTTTATAGAGAGAAATAATAAGTAGAAAAATCGTAGTCACTTTAGGTTGGCCTTTAAATAAAAAATGAGACGAGCCTCACCAAGCAAAAACTCATAAATTGCGGCGCCCTCATAATGCTTAATTAAAGATACTTAGAATTCGGGGCGTGTCGTTTAGCGAATTTCACGGCCCTCCGCAGAGATAATAACACGTTAGTCGCTTTAGGCGCGCTTTGAATAATATTACTTTCTTAAATACAGGTTTGCATTTCATGCAACCCGAATCCAAATCCAAAACGTTGAATAAGAATGCGTTGAGGATCCGAGTGCATTTCATGTGACTTGATCCGAAAATACGTTTTTAAACGACGTTCACTTTCTTAAAAATTTTAACTAATAGCGGTAAATAATCTTAAAGTTGCACTATAGGTTGGAGCATGTACAAAAATTAGTTTTTAGCCATTTATTATAATTTAAGCGACTGTGCTAGAACTACGGGATCCGGGGGTGCCTAACACCTTCCCTCGGGTCAACTGAATTCCTTATTCAGAATTTCTGGTTCGCAGACTCCAATTGGGAAGTCGAAAATTTCCTCAGTTTGGAATTTAAGTTAAATCGGTGACTTGGAACACGAAAAGCCAATCTTTTCCCAAGTGGTGACTCTAAAAATCAAATAAATAATCTCATTTCGAATAATGTCACTTTAAATGGAAAAACGCCGCTTATACATTATCCTTCGGGATATGTGCGTAGAAAAGGAGGTGTGACAGACACGACTTGTAGATTCCCTAGGACAGAACTGTTCTGATACCACATTTTCACGACTCAAATCGATATGCCGTAATGGTCACCCGGTACCTTACTCAACCGAGTACCAACATAACATATCTTTTCATGTTATACTATCATAGATAACTAAGCGAGAAGTCTGCTAGGTGCTAAGTAGAATACAATATGTGATACCAACTTTTATATAAGACATACGGATCTATTAGACCAAAATAAGCATTTGTATACTGAACAGAAACCGACAAGACCATACAACTTTTTATGTACATAACATATGTCGACATACCTCTAAAAATACATAATTTTGGATAAAACAATTTGCTGAAGCGAAAATCACATAGATCTATCTCACTTTGTAAAAGATTTACATGAAATCTTGTTTGAGACATTTCCCGTTTTTTTAGCAACACAAGTGCTCCATTTATTATTGTGATTCCCTTCCAGTTTTCCATTAAAGCTTATCTTTGGAGTATAATATATTTATGTATAATCTATCAGTAGGATATAATAAGTATATTTAAGTATAGTTACAGAAGCTACCGCTGACGGTTAGGTGTATCACAATTATGTTACTTGTAGTTTCAAACATAGATTTCTTTCTCTAATTTCTCATAACTTGTAACAATTCATATGTCGGCAGAATATGAGAAAACAGAGGGCAAAATAACCAATTTACTAGTATTAGTTTTTTTTATGTAGTTATCCACATTCTCTTATTTTCAAGACTTGTGGGCCCCACTTTTAGAGTTTACTTTTTCTACTCTGGCAAGTACAAAAAACAAACCCATACCCAAAACATTACCCCATGCCTCCAAACTACCCCTCACGCACTCGAATCGAACCGCAAAGCCCGTTTGAAAGATTTAGCACTCAGAAGACTAACAGTCTTCGAAGCTCTGCAAATAAAGAAAAGTGAAAATAACAAAGAAGAAAGAAAGAAGAAAAGAAAGAAAGTGTAACGACCCGGTCGGTCGTTTTTGAAATTTACGCACCGATCCCCAATTTAATTGTTTCCCTAAGTTCATTTCTGCTATTGTGGTTTGCCGGGAGGGTCGATTCTGGAATTTGTAGTGTTTTGGGACACTTAGTCCCTAAATGAGAGCTTTGTAGTTGAAAAGTGGCCCGTATTCGGAACAGTGTTAAGACGACCTCAGAATGGAGATCCGATGGTTCCATTAGCTCCGTTAGGTGATTTCGGGGTTGGGAGCGTGTTCGGAATGTATTTTAGAGGTCTGTAGCTCAATTAGGCTCGAAATGCCGAAGTTTGAAATTTTTGGAAATCCGATCGATAGATGAGATTTTTATCCGGGTGTCGGAATGGAATTCTGACAGTTGCATTAGCTTCGTTAGGTGATTTTGGATATATCTGCAAATTTTCAGGTCATTCAGACGTCGTTTGGTCGGGTTTTTGATTGAATGTTGGTTTCAGAAGTTTAGACGAAATCTTAGGCTTGAATCCTCTCTAATTCGATGATTTTTGAGTTTAAGGACGTATTTTTATGATTGAAACAAGTTCGTATCATTTTTTGGAGTAGGTTGGTGGTTTTCGTTGGGGTACCGGGGGCCTCAGGATGAATTCGGGGGTCCAAACGGACCATTTTGTGCCTAATGCACTGGTGTTTTCTGCTGCAATTATTGTAGAACATTTTTGTTCTTCACCATTGCGGAGGTCTCCATGCGATTGAATAAGGTCTCATTGTGGTGCATCGCAATCGCGATGTCTGGTGTGCAATCGCGTAGGTCTGAAAAGTAAAGCAATGCGATCGCGGGGGTAAGCATGCGATCGCGTAGTATTGTGGGCTAAAGCAGCACGATCGCGTAATGATGCACGCAATCACGTAGGGTTAATTGGCTGAAGCAGTGCGATCGCGTGGGCTATGTCGCGATCGCGTAGAGTTAATTTGGAGCCGGCTGAGTTTGTTCTTCGCGATCGCGAGCCTGTGGCTGCGATCGCATAGGGTCGCCTGACGGTCGGATATATTAGAATACCAGATCAGTGTTTTCGCGAACCCTTCACCCATAACCTCCATTTTTTAGTCCTAAGAGAAGATATTGACGGGAAATTGCTGGGAAATCATCGGATAATCATCGGAGGTAAGTTTCTTGGCCTAATTTCATTACTTTATCATGAAATTCTTGAGTATTTCACTGTTAATGGAAGATTAATGTGGGGTTTTAGCCCTAGGCCTAAATTATGGTAAATTGTCGATTTGAATGGGCAATGAGTCCGATTTTGGTAAATTTTATATGCATGGACTCGTGTTGAGACAAGAAACACGAATATATAATATTTGTAATTTTTCGAGAAGCGTACCGAAAGTCGGGTTTTGGCAACTTGTGGTTTTGGGTGTATTTCGAATTGTTTCAACGGGGTAATACCTAATTGGCCTATTTTGATGTATTTCTATTGATTGTTATCAGATTCTACACCTGTGGAGGCCGAAATTCGTGGCAAGAGAGTTGTCTCTTAGCGGTTTCGTACCGGAGTCGAGGTAAGTGGCTTGGCTAACCTCGTGTGGGGGAACCTTCACCCCTAGGATATTATATGATAATTGAAATGCCTTGTACGCGAGGTGACGGGCGTGTACATGCGCTGATTGTTGGAACTCATTTTACTTGAATTGTCCAATTCGTGATAGTTGTTCTTAGCTGCTTAGATTGTGACGTTTACCTGATATCCGTTAGAAAAGCATGATTAGACAGGAATTATCTGTCTAATTGCCTAATTGTCTTACTTGAACTTCGTGATAAATTGTTGGTACTATTTTGTTGACGTTGTAGTTATGCATATCATATTTCTCTGTGCATTCCTTTTATTGTCTGTATTGGTGGCTGCGAGTTCGATCCCGGAGATCCCAGGGCTGTGGGTTCGATTCCCAGAGACCCGGAGTGGTATTCTTTATGGACTGCGGGTTCGATTCCCAGAGATCCAAGGGCTACGGGTTCGATTCCCGGAGACTCGGAGTTTATTGATATATTTATTGAGATGTGGACTGCGGGTTTGATTCCCGGAGATCCAAGGGCTGCGGGTTTGATTCCCAGAGACCCGGAGTTTATTGATATATTTATGGAGATGTGGACTACGGGTTCAATTCCCGGAGATCCTGAGATATTGAGACACATCATGAGATATTGAGATACGGGCTGCGGGTTCGATTCCCGGAGACCCAAAGATACTGATATTCGGACTGCGGGTTTAATTCCCGTAGCTCCTGAGTTGTTGGATATAGAGAGGGACTGTGGGTTCAATTCCACAGGTCCTGGACTTGTTGAATTGAGTTTACTTTGTGCTGGTTACTTGTTGTTAGATTAGTCGTAGACAGTTGCAGTAATTACTTATTTATTGCTATTTCAGACTCATTCTTATTTAAGAATTGCTTATTATTGTTATTATAATTATGTTATTATCTCTCGTTAGGGCCCTGACCTTTTTCGTCACTACTGCATCGAGGTTAGGCTTGGCACTTACTGAGTACCGCTGTGGTGTACTCATGCTACTCTTCTGCACACTTTTGTTGTGCAGATCCAGGTACATCAGGACAGGCTCATCCTAGGTGATTCAGCAGTACATTCGGAGACCTCGAGGTATGATTTGCTACGTCCGCGGATCCGGAGGCCCTCCTTCTATTCTCATAGAGATAGTAGTTAATTTCCCTTATTTCGTTGCTTTTAGACACTCTTGATGTATAAAGCCACAATTGTATTTTCCCTTTTTAGTTTGTGTTACCCGTGAGATTCCGGGTCTTGGTAGTATTCTATATGGTGTGGTTGATGAATGTATGTGCCAAACGGCACTTGTTACATTCCTTTTATATAGTTTTTTTCTGCTATTTTCTTATTTAATGTTCATGAACTTGTATATTTCACTTCGTGTTAGGCTTACCTAGTCGCGGAGACTGGGTGCCGTCATGATAGGTTCACGATTGGTGAACTAGGGTCGTGACAAGTTGGTATCAGAGCTCTAGGTTCGTAGGAGTCACGGGACACAGACGGGTTACTTAGATTCTCGCTGATCGATACGGAGACGTATGTATTTATCTACGAGGGGCTATGTAACTGTTTAGGAAACTCTTCAATTCTTTGAATTCCTTATCGTGCGCCATTTATTCAGTTGGAGCCTATGTCATATGTTCTTTTGCATCCACTCGTGTATTGAAATTGTGCACTCGGTATCAAGTATGCGCCGACGGTTCGTGACGCCTGCAGTGGGATTTCAAGGGAGTCAAGAATTTACTCAACCATTGTTACTGTGTGTTATCCATATCGATAATGCAAGAGAATTGAGAGATCTTCAATTGCGCACATGGGGGTGCACTAGGTTCTGACATGCGGTTGATAAATGCGATCTTGAGAAGGTTTACTTAACTGCCTAATCATCACAGTAATGGTATAATCACAAGGTGGATGTAGATCTGAAGATAGTTGGTGGTAATAAAGACAATATGGTTATGAGATATCTATTTAGCGAAGGATTCAGCCAGCAGAGATACTGGGGGGAAATGAGTTTAACTGTCTTATGAAGGACATGTACCAAACAAATGTATTGGGCTTGTCTTTCGATGAAGACGTACGAATGTTAAAGGCTAGTATCATGGATTAGCAAGATGTATCTTATGGCTTCGTGCCAAGTGAAAGGATTTCACTATCAACGATCAAATTATGGGTCATGTGTCGTATTAGATTTGGCCTGCGATGTATTTAGGTGCTATTTAAAAAGTTCTTTGAAACTTGCGGACGAGTAAGAGTTGAGACTCGTATGGTATGAGGTTGGGACTTTTGATGTTCCTGTGTCCATAATAATTCTACATTTCATCATCAGTAGGGAGGATTTCGGCGAAGGCTACATAGTGCTTCGTAGTTGTGAGAATCACAGTATGTCTTAAGCTGTCACGGTGAAGAATGCTCGATGCATAGAGTGAGAAGATGTTTGGTTGTATTGGGATGAGGTCATACCCTATGGTGTCAGAGTGATAATAGAGCACAGGTGGTTATATTCACTGGATCAAGTGAATTGCACTTGAATAAGAGTAAATGACTTGAGATAATGGGTCTAATGTGTTCGAGAGTTGTGTAATAGTGGCCTTGAGCTAAGTGGGAGAGTCCCACCACTTACGATTGGGTCGCATGGTTTATTACCTGCGTGAATTCTGGGTATTATCATTAATGGGCTATTGCAGCCACGGAGAAGGACCATGAGTGGTAATTATAGTATATAAATTGTTGAGTGCATGTTATGGTTAGCCTTACTGGCTCATGTTCAACTCGAGGGAAGATTCATGATTTATGCCTCGTATAGGTGCAGGCTTCGCGGAAAGTGATTCCACTAGGTGCTTTATCGAGAGGGTATTCGTATGTTATAAATTCAGTAGATTTGGTTGCGTACTGGGGCAAGTTAGGGCCGGATGGCTCTCAATAGCGGTCCTAGTAAATTCAAGAGGTAAAGTGTGGTGCCTAATAATACTAAGACTATAAGTACAGTTGGGCGTCAAATTTTTGAAGCAACTTATGAAAAAGGGCACAAAACGTTCTATGATGTTTTGACTTGTGGTGTAGTATTTGAGAGACATGAAATGGACGTCGTATTTTAGATAGCATGGCCTCATGATTTAAGGTCACTTGGGGTGAGTGCGGTTGGAATAAGTTAGGTATTGAAGGGAGATATCAACATTTCTAAGGCAATCCAGGATAGACTGGAAGGAAGTTGATTGATTAGCCATAGTTGAGTTGTCATATTGGTGTCAATGATCGGTTCATGCAACGTGATCGAGTTATGCATGTGATTTGTGGCGGTGCATTTGAGACTTGTCGGCCGCAGTGATTGATGTTATTCCGAAGTATTCTTCTGTTAGGGGACTGTTATGAGTAGGTAGATCTTGGGAAGGGTTATGGAGGCTTGGACCACTACTTAGAGATTGGCGTATTCGATGGTTATGAGAATTCGCCTATATGTTGCTATAGTTCTCTTGAAGTGAGTTAAATGGGATGTCTTATGTGATGAAGTATTAGCCTATCGTCAGTTCTAGAGTTGTGATGGAAATCGTGTTTATCATATATCGGTATGTGAGGTGCAGTGAGTGGTATGTAATTTGAAGTAAGGATCAAGGTCGCAGTTTGGTCAATGAATTTGATATAAAGAGCTCAGATGAGCAGGAAAGGAGTTTTAGTGTTTTGAGTAAGATGGGTATTTGTAAGGCCCCGTAAAATTTTTTGTGCATAAAACCTAGTAGATGTGGTGTCATGGTCCGAATAATGTGTTAGGAATGCGTAGAATTCTTCGCGGCGAGCTTGCGAGCCGCGGTTCGGACCCTTGGTAATGATTTAAGTTTCAAAAATGTAGAGAAATAATTTTTCCGAAAAAGTGTCAAATATGCGGTCAAGAATGCGACCGCGGAATCAACATGCGGACCGCATTCTTGCCGCAAAACATTCCAGAGAGTTGCCCAAAATCGTGTCAAAAGTGCGGTCGATATGCGATCGCATGTCAAATCTGCGGTGCACTTTTGCGACCGCAGAATCAACACATGCGGACCGCATTCCGGCCGCATTCCTTAACAGAAACTTGTAATTTTTGAGGCCATTTTGCGGTCACTTTGCGGACCGCATGTGTGTTCTGCGGTCGCATAGTGACCGCATAATTGACCCCGGCCCAGCTTTTGTAACATTTTGACCCGATCTCTTCTTTAATATAACACACCTCTTCTTCATTTTTATCATATCATCTCACCAAAAATTAGAGAGAGAAGAGAGGGTTTTTAGAGAGAGAAATCTTGCATCTTCAAGGATTGTTCCAATCATTTTAATTCCAAGGGATCCTAGGGCAAGGATTCAACTTCCCCAATATTTTCAAGGTAAAAACCCTAACTATTTTCTTTGATTTTCAGTTTTAATTGGGTAAAGAGAGGTTTGCATATAATAGCTTTTAAAAATAGAATTTTTACACTCATGCATGATTATTGAACTTGATTTCTAGTAAAAAGAAGTGAGTAGAAGTAAGAGTCTTCAAGAACAAGGTTGGCAAGAGTAGGATATCTTGGGTAATCATAAAGTAGGAAGAAAACTCATCACCAGGTATGTATGGCTAATTTTGATTCTTGTGAAATCGTCCTTATGTGTAAAATTGTTTGGCATGTGTTGATTTGAGAAATTGTATGTGATTATTTGATGTTGTTGTTGGATATTCAAAGTTGTTGTTGAACTATGAGTGTTGTGGTATGAAATATGAACCGAAAGGTAAATGAGAGTTGAATTGGGTAAAGAATTTGTGAATAATGATTATGATGGCCTATATGGCACCTTGTGGAAAAGAAAATGAAACACTTGAGAATTGGTTTATTGTGGAAAGAGATGAAACACTTGAATTATGGAAAATTGTTGAATATACATGTGTGAATATTCTTGAATGTGGAAACATTGTAACTTGGTTGTGATATTGGCTTGAGAAGTAATTGAGAACATGAAACAATGTGCAAGTTGCTTATTTGAACTTGTTGAAATTGTGTGTAGTACCTTATCTGCTGTTTGAAATTGTTGTGTTTTCAACTGTAAGGCGGGGTCGTGTCGCGCGCCGCGACGTGGTGAAATAAGGTGTGGGTTGGGGTGATAAGGGTGGCCGAGGTAATAAGGGTGGTCAGGGGCAATAAGGATGGAAAGCGATCGAAATCGCTATTGAAAATTGATACATAAATCAATAATGTGAAATTGTGAAAGGAGACAGCAGGAGAGTTTGCAACCTGGGGAGCACTGATTGCTCCTATGTTTGACTACTTGCAATTTATGTTGTTGATTGGTCGTTGTTCCATTTGTGACCTTGAATGTGCTTGTGTTGAGGCTTATCCGAAATGAGTAAAAGGTTGGGAACATGGTTAGTTAGCTTAATTGATTTCTTGATGTAATCTATTGGCTGTCTTAACACGGTGATCCTTGTTTAATGGCTTGAGTTTACTTGGGACAAAGTTTGTCCATACATACCAGTACAATTCAAGTGTACTGACGTCCCTTTTGTCGGGGGCGCTACATTCGTGTTATGATTGTAGGTGGATCAGTAGCAGGCACTTCAGCTCATCGGCAGTAGTATCCTTCTCCTCCACTGCCCGTTTTGGTGAGCCCCTTTCTTCCTCGGGGCACAGCGTGGCTCATGCCACTTTTATTTCAGACTTTCTTTTGGATTTTGTAAGGTATAGCCGGGGCCTTGTTACCGGCAAGTATTGTATTTCCTTTTTGTATCCTAGAGGCTCCGTAGACATGTAAACTGTGGGATTGTGGCCTATGTATACGTATGGGGCGTTGTAAATATAAATTATGAACTTGTTAGTAAATAAATCACATGGTTATGTTTATGCATTGTGAAATCAGTCATTGTTGGTAAGATATTGTGGTTAATGAGTAACAGTCAACACAGGGGTAACGCGTGGGAATGGAAGGCACCCAGGTCCGCTTGACTGGGGCAACCCGGTCAGGCGCCGGTCATGTCCCTCGATTTGGGGCGTGACAAACTTGGTATCAGAGCATATGGTTTTTAAAGTGTCCTAGGATGTCTCGGAGCCGTGTCTAGTAGTGCCCTTCTTATAGGTGTGTTGTCGACCACATCATATAAGTAGGGGGCTGCACGGACATTTAGGAATATTACCCTTCTTCATCACTCCAAATCGTGCGATAAAGCTTGACTATAAGATTGTTTTGTAACCCGTGCGTTGAGATTCAAGGTAAGTTTAAATGCTCTTTCGTCTATTTTATGTAGTGTTGTCATATGTCATGACCAATGGGAAAAGACATGGGTGTTATGGAGATAGCACATGTATCTTGTTGAATAAACTGTATGAATATATATAGTATAAGTACATAGTACTACAAGTATACTTTATTTGGGGAAAGGATTAGAAGTGATTACCCGCACGAAGAGGCATTGATTTGATAATTGATATGTAAGCTTAAATAGCAAGCATGGTTAGTGTAAGAAGTATATAATTGATCGTAAGGTGTGAAAGAATATTGGTTATATATAAGCATGTGATATATGAGAGAATGACTAAGAGATTAATGGGGAGAATGTAAGTCTCTCATATGAGGTAAAAAGTTATGAAATGAGACTCAATTGGACCCTAGGTGAGAAGACCCTTGTCATACGAACGTTATAAGGACCCAGAAATGTACGAAGTTGCGTTACACTCATAAAGGATATGCGTGGGGACTTGGAATCCCATACCTACGTGGCTGAATAGGAGAAGGGAACTTATGAGATCAATACTATGGTGACTTAAATTTTCCTAATAGTCGAGTATGCATATAAGAGGGATAGATATATGAGGCATATGTCCCTAAAGTTTCTAAACTCAAGACTTGTGTCAAGATCCAGGATATTATCCCCATGTGGGAGAGGGAGGACCATCGTGAGGCTACTTAAATACAATGAAACAAGAGCGAGACCATGTAGTTATGATATTTGAATATTTCGGTGAAGACATGAATGGTCTAGAAAAGAGATTAAGGAATGTAAATTCTTCACGCATGGCAATGTGACTGATAGGGTCAACGATTCTAGAAAATAAGAGTATGTTTGTAAAGAGACTTTTACTTGTCATAAGGTCGGGAGAAATGGGACCCAAGGAGGTACCATATGTCAAATGTGAAAGATTGTGAGTTCCTAGAATGGGCTAATCATAGATTTGTGATTTAAACAAAGTTTCGGGATACTAAGAAAGCCAAAACGAGTGGGAGAAATGAATGTGTTGCCACAACAACCCAAGATGGTAATTGGGGCTTGATAGAGAGCCTCTAAAGAGCCTTACAAATAGATAAGTGTTAAATGATGTTCAGACGAACACTCCTTGCTACATATGTCCCAATAAGAGTTAAGAGGTGAGCCGGATGGAATACCTAAGGTAAGAGACCACGTAATATATGGAAGAGTGCGTGGCTATTCACTAACTAGGAAGAATGGGGTGAGAAGAAATGGGGAGAAAACCTTTAAATTGAGATGGTCATGGTCATTTAAAACAATTTTTGCATCAGAATGGTGGACTCACCTAAAGCACAAGTGTTAATAAAAGTTATAAGGGATTAACCGCAATGCAACCGACTTGGATGACACTGAATATCAACTAAAGAGGTCTAGAGATAGTTCATGTCTACACACAATGGGAAGCGAGGTTATCGTTGGTAAGGTTGTGGTACTGTAAAATGATTAAACAAAACATAATGATTTTTCAAATTCACAGGAGACAGACAAATGTGTGGAACATTAAAGCTATTAATTATGCACTATCCGCAAAAAAAAAAAAAAGGATGGGAATGAAAGGTTCAGAATAGATTGAAAGAGGATGAACACTCGTGACGGAGTAGACGTGTTTAGCATGGTAACTCTTAAGTCGCAATATCGGGGAACTTCATTGATAACTATAACATGGGGGATGAGGCGAGTTACTCGTCGGAGATAGAATTAGGGGGACTAAGCCTTACACTTAAGAGTAAAACCAAAAGTTGTTGTTAAAGGATTGAGGAGGATTTAAAGTTTCAGAGAATACCCTTCTCAGGATAGTGACCCTTCCTAAGTCATATGCATATAAAGGTTGTTGATATACGTTTTGAGAGGTGTTTAACCGTAATGAGGGATGGTAGGAAATTTCACAGGGGAAGTAGTGCAGTTTCTTAAAGTCTATAATGCACATATGGGGAGAAGAGGTTGGTTAAGAAAAGTTAGAGCACAATGCTACTTTACATTCGATACAATGCCGTGCAAGTTAGTGTTATTCGGGGTATATGTGCAAGTTAGCCAATGCTATTCATTTGAGATAGGGGGTCATATGAGAAAACTCACTCAGTAATGCCTTTTGATAAGAATCGCAAGAGTTAGTAGAAATGGTTCAGATGGGGTCGTAACTATATCAAGGAAATTATAGTAGAACTAAATTCGTGGAAGGTCTTATGTAAGAGGGATATAATAAAGATGTTCCGCTAATGATGTAAAGTGTTAAGGTGATAGTTATGCCTCCAGGGTTGGTTTGGGGTGTGTGTTGATGCAACACAGAAAGGTTATAGCGTATGCTTCGAGATAACTCAAAAAAATCACGAGAAGAATTATCCGACACATGATTTGGAGCTCGCGGCAGTTGTGTTTGCTTTGAAATATGGCGGCACTATCTTTATGGAGTTTATGTAGATGTGTTTTCAGACCCCAAGAGCCTCCAGTATTTGTTCAAGCAGAAGGAGCTAAATCTAAGACAGCGGCGGTGGTTAGAATTGCTCAAGGGCTATGATATGAACATATTGTACCATCCAGGGAAGGCAAATGTGGTAGCCGACGCTCTTAGTCGAAAATCCATGGGTAGTTGGCTCATTTGGGTGTGGATCAGAGACCCCTGGCTCGAGAGGTTTACCAATTAGCCAGTTTGGGGGTTCGTATCTCGGCGTCAGATGCTTAGGAGAGTAATTAAATCACCACGATTACTGGTATGGTTCCCGTGACGTAGTTATTGTCACGCCCCAAATCGAGGGACATGACCGGCGCCCGACCGGGTTGCCCCAATCAAGCGGACCTGGGTGCCTTTCATTCCCACGCGTTACCCCTGTGATGACTGTTTCTCATTAACCAAATAAATTACTAATCATAATTGATTTCACATTAAACAAATAAAATGATACGAGTGATTCATTAACAAGATTTCAACTTTTACAACGCCCGACATAACACCTTATATATATAAGACTGGAGTCCCACAGTTTACATGTCTACAGAGCCTCTAGGATACAAAAGGGAAATACAATACTTGCCGGTAACAAGGCTCCGGCTATACCTTTCAAAACCAAAATGAAATCCAAACCGAAGTGGCAAGAACCACACAAGGCCCCGAGGAAGAAAGGGGCTCACCAAGACGGGCAGTGGAAGGAGAAGAATACTACCGCCGACGAGCTGAAGTGCCTGCTACTGATCCACCTACAATCATGACACGAATGTAGCGCCCCGGCAAAAGGGACGTCAGTACACTTAAATTGTACTGGTATGTATGGACAAACTTTGTCCCAAGTAAACTCAAGCCATTAAATTACATCAACAATTAATTAAGCCAACCAACCATGTTTCCACATTTTCCTCATTTCGAATAATTCTCAACTCAAAGCACTTCCTACGATCAACCAATTTAACAATTACCAATCAATCACATAAAGCACAAGTAGTCAAACAAAGGGGCAATCAGTGCCCCACAGGTTGCAAACTCTCCTGCTGTCTCCTTTCACAATTTCACATTATTGATTTATGTATCAATTTTCAATAGCGATTTCGATCGCTTTCCATCCTTATTACCCCTGACCACCCTTATTACCTCGGCCACCCTTATCACCCCAACCCAAACCTTATTTCACCACGTCGCGGCGCGCGACACGACCCCGCCTTACAGTTGAAAACACAACAATTTCAAACAGCAGATAAGGTACTACACACAATTTCAACAAGTTCAAATAAGCAACTTGCACATTGTTTCATGTTCTCAATTACTTCTCAAGCCAATATCACAACCAAGTTACAATGTTTCCACATTCAATAATATTCACACATGTATATTCAACAATTTTCCATAATTCAAGTGTTTCATCTCTTTCCACAATAAACCAATTCTCAAGTGTTTCGATTTCTTTTCCACAAGGTGCCATATAGGCCATCATAATCATTATTCACAAATTCTTTACCCAATTCAACTCTCATTTACCTTTCGGTTCATATTTCTTACCACAACACTCATAGTTCAACAACAACTTTGAATATCCAACAACAACATCAATTAATCACATACAATTTCTCAAATCAACACATGCCAAACAATTTTACACATAAGGGCGATTTCACAAGAATCAAAATTAGCCATACATACCTGGTGATGATTTTTCTTCCGTTAACTTTCTACTTTATGCTTACCCAAGATATCCTATTCTTGCCAACCTTGTTCTTGAAGACTCTTACTTCTACCCACTTCTTTTTACTAGAAATCAAGTTCAATAATCATGCATGAGTGTAAAAATTCTATTTTCAAAAGCTATTATATGCAAACCTCTCTTTACCCAATTAAAACTGAAAATCAAAGAAAATAGTTAGGGTTTTTACCTTGAAAATATTGGGGAAGTTGAATCCTTGCCCTAGAATCCCTTGGAATTAAGTAGTTGGAACAATCTTTGAAGATGAAGAACTTCTCTCTCTAAAAACCCTCTCTTCTCTCTCTAATTTTTGGTGAGATGATATGATAAAAATGAAGAAGAGGTGTGTTATATTAAAGAAGAGATCGGGTCAAAATGTTACAAAAACTGGGCCGGGGTCAAATATGCGGTCACTATGCGACCGCAGAGTCAACATGCGGTCCGCATAGTGGCCGCAGAATGGCTCAAAAATTACGCAGGCTCTGGAACGATTTGCGGTCACCATGCGGACCGCATGTCGATTCTGCGGTCGCAAAAGTGCACCGCAGATTGACATGCGATCGCATATCGACCGCACATTGGACACAATATTGGGCAACTCTCTGGAACGATCTGCGGTCACTATGCGGACCGCATATTGATTCTGCGGTCGCAAAAGTGCACCGCAGATTGACATTTTTCTGGAAAAAATTTTATTCTACATTTTGAAACTTAAATCACTACCAAGGGTCCGAACCGCGGCTCGCAAGCTCGCCGCGAAGAATTCTACGCATTCCTAACACATCATTCGGACCATGACACCACATCTACTAGGTTTTATGCACAAAAATTTCACGGGGCCTTACATCCTCCCCCCTTAAGATCATTCGTCCTCGAATGAGGATTTTGAAATAAATGAGTTGGTTTTGAAAGACATGATATGCAACCCTCAAAATTTTGACTAACTCTTATATTTTAGAAAAATTTCGCCAGAGTTTCCTTTGTATTATGGACATATCCACCTGTCAGAGGGCCCCCGAAACACATCACCAAACAACAATATACAACAATAACACTATTCACAACTGGTATACACCTTCTTACCTCAACGAATGCACATAAACTAGTCACTTCAATGAATTCTTACCTTATTTAACCATTTTAACACACCATGTACGCTTAACAAATCATTACCAATCTACACTTACTATTAGTTGTTTATTAAACACGTAAATCTTTATAAGGCTTTCATTTATCAAGAACGGTTCAAGTGACCCAAGGTAACAACACATCTAACTCATTACAAATAAAGGAGACTTACTAATACTAAGAGGGAAACAACTTAGGCAAGATGACAGCTACTAGGAGTAGGAGGGTCACCTAATTTCTTCTAGGCTTGATCAAACAAATGGGGGTACTTTTCTTTCATCTCTTTTTCTGCTTCCCATGTGGCCTCCTCTACTTGTTGACTTCGCCACAATACTTTAACAGAGGCAACTTCCTTATTTCTCAACTTACGGACTTGCCTATCAAGAATGGCAACTGGAACTTCTTCATATGACAAATCTTCATTAACCTCTATAGTTTCAACTGGCATGATGGTGGATGGATCTCCAATCACTTTCTTCAACATGGACACGTGGAATACCGGGTGCACTGATGACATCTCGGGAGGCAACTCTAGCCTATAAGCAACTTGACCAATCCTTTGAACGATCCGATATGGCCCGACATACCTAGGACTCAATTTCCCTTTCTTTCCGAATCGCATGACTCCCTTCATAGGAGATACCCTCAAGAACACCCAATCATCGACTTGAAACTCCAAATCCCTTCGACGAACATCTGCATAGGACTTTTGACGACTTTGTGCTGTTTTCATTCTCTCCTGAATAACCTTGACCTTTTCCATAGCTTCGTACACCATGTCCGGCCCTAGCAATTCCGCTTCACCTACCTCAAACCACCCGATTGGCGATCTACATCTTCTCCCATACAATGCCTCAAACGGGGCCATTTGAATGCTAGCATGATAGCTGTTATTGTAAGCAAATTCTATCAGTGGCAAGTGTTCATCCCAATTACCTTTAAAATCTAAGACACAAGCCCGCAACATATCTTCAAGCGTCCGAATGGTCCGCTCAGCCTGTCCATCGGTCTGTGGATGGAAAGCTGTGCTGAGATTCACCTGAGTTCCCAAACCTTGCTGAAACTTCTTCCAAAAGTTAGCGGTGAACTGAGCCCCGCGATCTGAGATGATAGAAAGTGGAGTTCCATGAAGCCTTACTATCTCTTTGATGTACAATCTTGCATATTGCTCCGCAGTATCAGTGGACTTGACAGGCAGGAAGTGAGCTGATTTGGTGAGTCGATCCACTATCACCCATATTGAGTCAAACTTACGCCGAGTGCGAGGTAACCCTACCACGAAATCCATATTGATCATCTCCCATTTCCACCTTGGTATTTCTATAAGCCGAGTTAATCCACCAGGCCGTTGATGCTCGGCCTTCACTTGTTGACAGTTCGGACATTTAGCTACAAAGCCTGCCACATCCCTTTTCATACCGTTCCACCAATAAATCTCCTTGAGATCGTGATACATTTTCGTTGAACCAGGGTGCACGGAATGCCTGGAAGTATGAGCCTCTGCCATCACTCTTTCCCGAAGCTCGTCTACATCCGGAACACATAGCCTATCTTGACACCGCAATACACCATCTTCGCTACTGAGTACAAATGCTGAGGTCTTGTCATTCAGGACTGCTTCTTTCACCCGAACCAATGCTGGATCCGTGAATTGTTTTTCCTTGATTTCCGCGACCAATGATGATTCTGCTCCATTATGCACCAAGATATCCCCCTCGTCCGACGCCGAAATACGAACCCCCAAGCTGGCTAATTGGTAGACCTCTCGAGCCAGGGGTCTCTGATCCACACCCAAATGAGCCAAACTACCCATGGATTTCCGACTAAGAGCGTCGGCTACCACATTTGCCTTCCCTGGATGGTACAATATGTCCATATCATAGTCCTTGAGTAATTCTAACCACCGCCGCTGTCTCGGATTTAGCTCCTTCTGCTTGAACAAATACTGGAGGCTCTTGTGGTCTGAAAACACATCTACATGAACCCCATAAAGATAGTGCCGCCATATTTTCAAAGCAAACACAACAGCTGCAAGCTCCAAATCATGCGTCGGATAATTCTTCTCATGGTTCTTGAGTTGTCTGGAAGCATAAGCTATAACCTTTCCGTGCTGCATCAATACACATCCCAAACCGACTCGGGAGGCATCACAATAGACTACAAATCCCTCTGTGCCTTCTGGCAAGGCCAATACTGGTGCCGAGGTCAATCTTGACTTCAATTCTTGGAAACTTTTCTCACATGCTTCGGACCACTGGAACTTAACCGCTTTCTGCGTCAATTTAGTCAATGGGGAGGCGAGGGTTGAGAATCCCTCTACAAACCTCCGATAGTACCCTGCCAGACCCAAAAAGCTGCGAATCTCTATCGGGGTCGTGGGTCTAGGCCAATCTTTCACTGCCGCAATCTTCTGAGGATCCACCATAATTCCCTCACTGGAAATAACATGCCCTAGAAAAGCTACGGACTCCAACCAAAACTTTTGAGAACTTGGCATACAATTGATGCTGAAGAAGGGTCTGCAATGCTGCCCCGAGGTGAACGGCATGATCTTCCCTGCTCCGAGAGTATATGAGAATATCGTCAATGAATACAATCACAAAGGAATCTAGGAATGGCTTGAAAACCCGATTCATAAGGTCCATGAAAGCTGCTGGGGCATTGGTTAGCCCAAAAGACATGACCAAAAACTCAAAGTGACCATAACGAGTTCTGGAAGGCGGTTTTAGGAATATCCTGCTCCCTGATTTTCAACTGGTGGTACCCGGACCGTAAATCAATCTTTGAGAAGAACCTCGCTCCCTGCAATTGGTCAAACAGATCATCCACTCGAGGCAATGGATATTTATTCTTAATGGTGACTTTGTTAAGCTGGCGATAATCAATACACATTCGAAGTGACCTATCCTTCTTTCGACAAAGAGAACCGGAGCACCCCATGGCGACACACTCGGTCGTATGAACCCTTTCTCTAATAAATCCCTCAACTCCTCCTTTAACTCCCTTAACTCTGCTGGCGCCATTCTGTAAGGTGGAATGGATATTGGCTGAGTATCCGGCAATACATCAATTCCGAAATCAATCTCCCTATCCGGCGGGATGCCTGGAAGCTCATCTGGAAACACTTCAGGAAATTCATTCACAATTGGCACGGACTCGAGGGTAGGCACATCTGAGGTGGTGTCCGTTACCCGAACCAGGTGATAGATATACCCCTTCTTAATCATCTTCGAAGCCTTAAGGTAGGAAATAAACCTACCCCTTGGCACTACACCATTTCCTCTCCATTCAATGACTGGCTCGTTAGGGAACTCGAGCCTCATAACTCTCGTTCGACAGTCAAGTTTGGCAAAGCACGAATAGAGCCAATCCATCCCCATAATTACATCAAAATCTACCATCCCAAGATCAATAAGATCGGCTGTGGTATCACGACCACCCACCGTAACAACACAATTCCTATAGACTCGTGAGGCCGTAATAGAATCACCAATAGGTGTCGACACGGAGAACGGCTCATGAAGCTGTTCGGGTTCTATCCCAAAACTTGAAGCAATGAATGGAGTAACATAAGACAAGGAGGACCCTGGATCAATAAGGGCATAGCAATCAATAGTCCGAACAGACATGATACCTGTAACAACATCTGGAGAAGCCTCGGCATTTTGGCGGCCACTCAATGCATAGAATCGGCTAGGTCCACCCCTACCCCGAGCTCCACCCCTAGCTGCACCACGCCCTGCTGCTGCTGGAGTACGCGCTGATGATGTAGCAGCTGAAGAACCGGATGACTGAGCAGATCCCCTACCTATACCCTGACGGGGTGCACGGCAGGTCCCGCTGAATGTGACCTCTCACCCCGCACCCGAAGCACACTGGAAGGTCAAGGTAGCAAGTTTCTGTATGAAATCTCCCACATTTGGGGCATGTAGGTCTCCCTTGCTGCTGGGATCTCACCCCAGGATGACCAGACTGACGAGACCTCCTGCTGTCTGAACCAGGTCTCGAGTAACTGCCCTGCTGATGACTGTGCACGGATGGCGGTGCACTCGCGGAGGACTGAGCATATGACTGGGATGGCCCTGATGACCCCTTCCCTGGAAGTGATCTCCCCGAACGACCCATTGACCGGGCCCTGTTGCTACTTTCTCTTTCTGCACGAATCTTCAATTTCCTGGCCTCTGTGGCCTGAGCAAATCCCACAATCCTCCCATAGTTCATGTCTGAGTGCAAAGCTGCTGTGGCGGCCTCATTCACTACCAAAGGGCTAAGGCCCCGAACAAACCGTCGAACCCGGGCATCCATGGTCGATACTAAATGAGGAGCGTACTTGGACAACCTTACGAACTCCATGTGATACTCCCAAACACTCATACTGCCGTGCTTGAGAACCTCAAACTCAGTGGCACGGGCTGCCATTGCCTCCGCAGGTAAGAAGTGGTCCATAAATGCATCCACGAACTCATCCCATCTGGCCGGAGGGCTTCCTTCCTCACGGGAATCCTCCCACATTTCGAACCATGAACGTGCCGCTCCCTTCAGCCTGTAAGAGGCCAACTCTACCCCCTCTATATCTGTAGCCTTCATCACTCGAGGGTCTTGTATATCTCATCAAGGAATTCCTGTGGGTCAGCCTCTGGATCGGTACCTGAAAATTCTGGAGGGGCCAATCACAAGAACTGGTGGACTCTGGAGCCAAAGGAATCTCCCTGTCCGCTGGAGGATGCAGGGACATCATGGGATCTCTGGGCCTGGGCAACCACTAACTGTGTTAACATATGGATGGCTCCCCTAAGTTCTTCATTAGAGATACCAGAGCCCGAAGCGGGAACTGTATCTGAGTCAGGAACACTGGCAGGAGGAATGGTGGCATCCTCCGCCGCAGCTGGAATAGGGACACTTGGGTTTTGAACAGATGGGCCAGGCAAATTCGGGACTGGTGGGTCATTCTCTCCCACGGCATCGGGTACATGATTAACAGCTGCACTTGGGCCGGTATTGGCCCTAAGGCCGAGTCTAGCCTTCTTCTTAGGTGCCATATTCTGAAAATTTGGGAACAAGGCACGAATTAGACACAGGATATCTCCACATTGCACTTTACCGCACGATATAGATTAACAAAGAAGTAGGTAGATTCCTAAGTGTCCGTGTAGCCCCCTACTTATATGATGTGGTCGACAACACACCTATAAGAAGGGCACTACTAGACACGGCTCCAAGACATCCTAGGACACTTTAAAACCTTAAGCTCTGATACCAAGTTTGTCACGCCCCAAATCGAGGGACATGACCGGCGCCTGACCGGGTTGCCCCAGTCAAGCGGACTTGGGTGCCTTTCATTCCCACGCGTTACCCCTGTGATGACTGTTTCTCATTAACCAAATAAATTACTAATCATAATTGATTTCACATTAAACAAATAAAATGATACGAGTGATTCATTAACAAGATTTCAACTTTTACAACGCCCGACATAACACCTTATATATATAAGACTGGAGTCCCACAGTTTACATGTCTACAGAGCCTCTAGGATACAAAAGGGAAATACAATACTTGCCGGTAACAAGGCTCGGCTATACCTTTCAAAACCAAAATGAAATCCAAACCGAAGTGGCAAGAACCACACAAGGCCCCGAGGAAGAAAGGGGCTCACCAAGACGGGCAGTGGAAGGAGAAGAATACTACTGCCGACGAGCTGAAGTGCTTGCTACTGATCCACCTACAATCATGACACGAATGTAGCGCCCCCGGCAAAAGGGACGTCAGTACACTTGAATTGTATTGGTATGTATGGACAAACTTTGTCCCAAGTAAACTCAAGCCATTAAATTACATCAACAATTAATTAAGCCAACCAACCATGTTTCCACATTTTCCTCATTTCGAATAATTCTCAACTCAAAGCACTTCCTACGATCAACCAATTTAACAATTACCAATCAATCACATAAAGCACAAGTAGTCAAACAAAGGGGCAATCAGGTGCCCCACAGGTTGCAAACTCTCCTGCTGTCTCCTTTCACAATTTCACATTATTGATTTATGTATCAATTTTCAATAGCGATTTCGATCGCTTTCCATCCTTATTGCCCCCGACCACCCTTATTACCTCGGCCACCCTTATCACCCCAACCCAAACCTTATTTCACCACGTCGCGGCGCGCGACACGACCCCGCCTTACAGTTGAAAACACAACAATTTCAAACAGCAGATAAGGTACTACACACAATTTCAACAAGTTCAAATAAGCAACTTGCACATTGTTTCATGTTCTCAATTACTTCTCAAGCCAATATCACAACCAAGTTACAATGTTTCCACATTCAATAATATTCACACATGTATATTCAACAATTTTCCATAATTCAAGTGTTTCATCTCTTTCCACAATAAACCAATTCTCAAGTGTTTCGATTTCTTTTCCACAAGGTGCCATATAGGCCATCATAATCATTATTCACAAATTCTTTACCCAATTCAACTCTCATTTACCTTTCGGTTCATATTTCTTACCACAACACTCATAGTTCAACAACAACTTTGAATATCCAACAACAACATCAATTAATCACATACAATTTCTCAAATCAACACATGCCAAACAATTTTACACATAAGGGCGATTTCACAAGAATCAAAATTAGCCATACATACCTGGTGATGATTTTTCTTCCGTTAACTTTCTACTTTATGCTTACCCAAGATATCCTATTCTTGCCAACCTTGTTCTTGAAGACTCTTACTTCTACCCACTTCTTTTTACTAGAAATCAAGTTCAATAATCATGCATGAGTGTAAAAATTCTATTTTCAAAAGCTATTATATGCAAACCTCTCTTTACCCAATTAAAACTGAAAATCAAAGAAAATAGTTAGGGTTTTTACCTTGAAAATATTGGGGAAGTTGAATCCTTGCCCTAGAATCCCTTGGAATTAAGTAGTTGGAACAATCTTTGAAGATGAAGAACTTCTCTCTCTAAAAACCCTCTCTTCTCTCTCTAATTTTTGGTGAGATGATATGATAAAAATGAAGAAGAGGTGTGTTATATTAAAGAAGAGATCGGGTCAAAATGTTACAAAAACTGGGCCGGGGTCAAATATGCGGTCACTATGCGACCGCAGAATCAACATGCGGTCCGCATAGTGGCCGCAGAATGGCTCAAAAATTACGCAGGCTCGGGAACGATTTGCGGTCACTATGCGGACCGCATGTCGATTCTGCGGTCGCAAAAGTGCACCGCAGATTGACATGCGATCGCATATCGACCGCACATTGGACACAATATTGGGCAACTCTCTGGAACGATCTGCGGTCACTATGCGGACCGCATATTGATTCTGCGGTCGCAAAAGTGCACCGCAGATTGACATTTTTCTGGAAAAAATTTTATTCTACATTTTGAAACTTAAATCACTACCAAGGGTCCGAACCGCGACGAGCATTCCTAACACATCATTCGGACCATGACACCACATCTACGCATTCCTAACACATCATTCGGACCATGACACCACATCTACTAGGTTTTATGCACAAAAATTTCACGGGGCCTTACAAACAGTCCATGGATCCAGCATTAGTTCGGGTAAAGGAAGTAGTTATGAATGACAAGACCTCAGCATTTGTACTCAGCAGTGAAGATGGTGTAATGCGGTGTCAAGACAGACTATGTGTTCCGGACGTGAACGAACTTCGGGAAAGGGTAATGGCAGAGGCACATATTTCCAGATATTTTGTACAATTAGGTTCCACGAAAATGTATCATGACCTTAAGGAGATTTATTGGTGGAACGGTATGAAAAGGGATATAGAAAACTTTGTAGCTAAATGTCCGAACTGTCAACAAGTGAAGGCCGAGCATCAACGGCCCGGTGGATTAACTCAGATTATAGGAATACCAAGGTGGAAATAGGAGATGATCAATATGGATTTCGTGGTGGGCTTACCTCGCACACATCATAAGTTCGATTCAATATGGGTGATAGTAGATCGACTCACCAAATCAGCTCACTTCTTGCCTGTCAAGTCCACTGATACTGCGGAGCAATATGCAAGATTGTACATCAAGGAGATAGTAAAACTTCATGGCACTCCACTTTATATCATCTCAGATCGTGGGGCTCAGTTCACAGCTAACTTTTGGAAGAAGTTTCAGCAAGGTTTGGGAACTCAGGTGAATCTCAGCACAGCTTTCCATCCACAGACCGATGGACAGGCCGAGCGGACCATTCAGACGCTTGAAGATATGTTGCGGGCTTGTGTCTTAGATTTTAAAGGTAATTGGGATGTACACTTGCCACTGATAGAATTTGCTTACAATAATAGCTATCAAGCTAGCATTCAGATGGCCCCATTTGAGGCATTGTACGGGAGAAGATGTAGATCGCCAATTGGGTGGTTTGAGGCAGGTGAAGCGGAATTGCTAGGGCCAGATATGGTGTACGAAGCTATGGAAAAGGTCAAGGTTATTCAGGAGAGAATGAAAACAGCACAGAGTCGTCAAAAGTCCTATGCGGACGTTCGTCGAAGGGATTTGGAGTTTCAAGTCGATGATTGGGTGTTCTTGAGGGTATCTCCTATGAAGGGAGTCATGCGATTCGGAAAGAGAAGGGAAATTGAGTCCTAGGTATGTCGGGCCATATCGGATCGTTCAAAGGATTGGTCAAGTTGCTTATAGGCTAGAGTTGCCTCCTGAGATGTCATCAGTGCATCCGGTATTCCATGTGTCCATGTTGAAGAAAGTAATTGGAGATCCATCCACCATCATGCCAGTCGAAGCTATAGAGGTTAATGAAGATCTGTCATATGAAGAGGTTCCAGTTGCAATTCTGGATAGGCAAGTCCGTAAGTTGAGAAATAAGGAAGTCGCCTCTGTTAAAGTGTTGTGGCGAAGTCAACAAGTTGAGGAGGCCACATGGGAAGCGGAAAAAGAGATGAAGGAAAAGTACCCCCATTTGTTCGATCAAGCCTAGAAGAAATTAGGTAACCCTCCTACTCCTAGTAACTGTCATCTTGCCTAAGTTGCTTCCCTCTTAGTGTTAGTAAAGTCTCCTTCATTTTGTAATGAATTTAATGTGTTGTCACATTTGGGTCATTTGAGCCTTTCTTGATAAATGAAAGCCTTATAAAGATTTACGTGTTAAATAAGCGACTAATAGTAAGTGTAGATTGGTAATGGTTGTTGAGTGTACATGGTGTTAAATTGGTTTAATAAGGTAAGAATTCATTGAAGTGACTAGTTTCTGTGAAAATGTAACAATGTGATAGAATATGTACATTCGTTGAGGTAAGAAAGTGTATCCCAGTTGTGAAAAGTGTTGTAGTTGTATATTATTGTTTGGTATTGTGTTTCGGGGGCCCTCTGGCAGGTGGATATGTCCATAATACAAAGGAAACTCTGGCGAAATTTTTCTAAAATATAAGAGTTAGTCAAAATTTTGATGGTTGCATATCATGTCTTTCAAAACTCATTTATTTCAAAATCCTCATTCGAGGACGAATGATCTTAAGGGGGGGAGGATGTAAGGCCCCGTAAAATTTTTTGTGCATAAAACCTAGTAGATGTGGTGTCATGGTCCGAATAATGTGTTAGGAATGCGTAGAATTCTTCGCGGCGAGCTTGCGAGCCGCGGTTCGGACCCTTGGTAATGATTTAAGTTTCAAAAATGTAGAGAAATAATTTTTCCGAAAAAGTGTCAAATATGCGGTCAAGAATGCGACCGCAGAATCAACATGCGGACCGCATTCTGACCGCAAATCGTTCCAGAGAGTTTCTCAAAAATCCGTCAAATGTGCGGTCGATATGCGATCGCATGTCAAATCTGCGGTGCATTTTGCGACCGCAGATCAAACATGCGGACCGCATTCCGGCCGCATTCCTTAACATAAACTTGTAATTTTTGAGGCCATTTTGCGGTCACTTTGCGGACCGCATGTGTGTTCTGCGGTCGCATAGTGACCGCATAATTGACCCCGGCCCAGATTTTTGTAACATTTTGACCCGATCTCTTCTTTAATATAACACACCTCTTCTTCATTTTTATCATATCATCTCACCAAAAATTAGAGAGAGAAGAGAGGGTTTTTAGAGAGAGAAATCTTGCATCTTCAAGGATTGTTCCAATCATTTTAATTCCAAGGGATCCTAGGGCAAGGATTCAACTTCCCCAATATTTTCAAGGTAAAAACCCTAACTATTTTCTTTGATTTTCAGTTTTAATTGGGTAAAGAGAGGTTTGCATATAATAGCTTTTAAAAATAGAATTTTTACACTCATGCATGATTATTGAACTTGATTTCTAGTAAAAAGAAGTGAGTAGAAGTAAGAGTCTTCAAGAACAAGGTTGGCAAGAGTAGGATATCTTGGGTAATCATAAAGTAGGAAGAAAACTCATCACCAGGGTATGTATGGCTAATTTTGATTCTTGTGAAATCGCCCTTATGTGTAAAATTGTTTGGCATGTGTTGATTTGAGAAATTGTATGTGATTATTTGATGTTGTTGTTGGATATTCAAAGTTGTTGTTGAACTATGAGTGTTGTGGTATGAAATATGAACCGAAAGGTAAATGAGAGTTGAATTGGGTAAAGAATTTGTGAATAATGATTATGATGGCCTATATGGCACCTTGTGGAAAAGAAAATGAAACACTTGAGAATTGGTTTATTGTGGAAAGAGATGAAACACTTGAATTATGGAAAATTGTTGAATATACATGTGTGAATATTCTTGAATGTGGAAACATTGTAACTTGGTTGTGATATTGGCTTGAGAAGTAATTGAGAACATGAAACAATGTGCAAGTTGCTTATTTGAACTTGTTGAAATTGTGTGTAGTACCTTATCTGCGGTTTGAAATTGTTGTGTTTTCAACTGTAAGGCGGGGTCGTGTTGCGCGCCGCAACGTGGTGAAATAAGGTGTGGGTTGGGGTGATAAGGGTGGCCGAGGTAATAAGGGTGGTCGGGGGCAATAAGGATGGAAAGCGATCGAAATCGCTATTGAAAATTGATACATAAATCAATAATGTGAAATTGTGAAAGGAGACAGCAGGAGAGTTTGCAACCTGTGGGGGAGTACTGATTGCTCCTATGTTTGACTACTTGCAATTTATGTTGTTGATTGGTCGTTGTTCCATTTGTGACCTTGAATGTGCTTGTGTTGAGGCTTATCCGAAATGAGTAAAAGGTTGGGAACATGGTTAGTTAGCTTAATTGATTTCTTGATGTAATCTATTGGCTGTCTTAACACGGTGATCCTTGTTTAATGGCTTGAGTTTACTTGGGACAAAGTTTGTCCATACATGCCAGTACAATTCAAGTGTACTGACGTCCCTTTTGCCGGGGACGCTACATTCGTGTTATGATTGTAGGTGGATCGATAGCAGGCACTTCAGCTCATCGGCAGTAGTATCCTTCTCCTTCCACTGCCCGTTTTGGTGAGCCCCTTTCTTCCTCGGGGCACAGCGTGGCTCATGCCACTTTTATTTCAGACTTTCTTTTGGATTTTGTAAGGTATAGCCGGGGCCTTGTTACCGGCAAGTATTGTATTTCCCTTTTTGTATCCTAGAGGCTCCGTAGACAGGTAAACTGTGGGATTGTGGCCTATGTATACGTATGGGGCGTTGTAAATATAAATTATGAACTTGTTAGTAAATAAATCACATGGTTATGTTTATGCATTGTGAAATCAGTCATTGTTGGTAAGATATTGTGGTTAATGAGTAACAGTCAACACAGGGGTAACGCGTGGGAATGGAAGGCACCCAGGTCCGCTTGACTGGGGCAACCCGGTCAGGCGCCGGTCATGTCCCTCGATTTGGGGCGTGACAGTATTAATGTCAGTATCACTTGAGATCGATGTTTAGTGGGAAAGGCCTTGCATCCTGGTTAGGGACTCCTGATCGCTTTTCAGTTTTAGTGCAGCCGGTGTTTTGAATGTTCAGGCTTGTTTAATTATTCGGAAGATGGTGGGAGCTTGTCCCACAAGAAAATTGTATAGGTGTGACATGTAGTCACTTGATTGGTTAGAGATTTAAACCAAGTATGAGGATTTTGGTGATATCATCCATTTGAGAATTTATGCCTGGAGGGCACTCTGCTTATTGGGTTATAGACCTGTGAAATATTATTGGCCTAGGCACGGCCAGGATAGACTTAAGGTCGATGGATAGATTTAAATGTGGAAGTGAGCCTTGCGTCAGGCCAGTTGTATTTCTTCCAGCAATGCGCCCCTTTTGGAGGGGTAGTAGCTATCTTATTTCGTGGTTATTTAAATCCTGTAAAGATATATTGCGCCGTATGAGTTGTGAGACGACTTGGTAAATTCCTTATGTATTGAGGTTCCGCTCACCAGTGATGTTATATGAGCATGATGGCTTTTGAGACTTAGATTATGCATCACACCTCAGTTGCTTGAGTTTGTATCCTATGGCACTATATGTTTCCTTGCGAATGTTATCATGCACCTTAGGGTACTTATGATCGATATTCAGTATTTTGATGTGATGAGCTATTCAACTCGACGTATGGCTCTTTGTGTGAGTTTTATATTTGGATCGGGTGGCACGCCGCCATGGTTATATTATTTGGATCGGGTGGCACGCCGCCATGTTTATATTGTTTAGATCGGGTGGCGCGCCGCCATGGTTATATAGATTGGATCGGGTGGCACGCCGCCATGGGTATACTATTTGGATCGGGTGGCACGCCGTCATGGGTATATTGTTGGGATCGGGTTGCACGCCGCAACAGGGTGATGTTTATTTCAGTGTCCATAATTGCTTTTATGTGTTCTGTTTCCTATTTTTCTAAGGAAGTCCATGTTAGTGTGAGAGTTGAATAGTTCTTTCTAGAGTTTGCCTTCCTTTTGTATCACGTACGAATTAGTAGCCCACTGGCACATTGTGTCATCTTGCAGGACTTTTGATTATGTCTGAGGTGGCTTATCGCCTGAGAAGTTCGTACTGGATGAGATGAGACTATGGGATTTGGGATCAGTGCAAACTGATTATATGAAGTATATTATAGAGAAAAAGATCATTCTCTGGTTTAGAATAAGGTAATGGATCTTGTCAGGAGTATAGACCCAATGAATTATTGATTCAGTAGTTGGTTATGGATATCGGCACATCTCTTCCGTCTTGTCAGTATTGTAAAAAGTTAGTACAAGACCTATGTAGACCATGAGGCGCAATGAGAGCATCTGATTCGTCAAAATTTTTGGCTAATTTGGCCATAAAATATTATCGTGGTCCTGTGGATTTTGTGTTGCAAGATAAGAATCCAGCAAGTTATGTAGTCATGTTTGAGGACGGCATGTGAGGGATAACTGAGCGATCTGTTGATGAAACAGGACTGTCAGAGAATTCCGGATGTTGGAGTTAGGCTCTAAGACTTATTTTCTTGAACAAGAGGGAATATCTTCAAATTATATCAGGCTAATGTGCTTAGATGAGTCCGAGATTTATTGGCCCTCTTGAGATTTTGTGGCGTGTTAGGGAGGTTTCTTATGAGTTGACCTTACCTCCCAGCCTAGCCGGAGTCCATCCCGTATTTCATGTCTGTATGCTCCGGAGGTACTATGGTGGCCCATCGCATGTGTTGGATTTCACTTCTGTTCAGCTAGACGAGGATCTATCTTATGTTGAGGAGCCAGTGGCCACTCTGGACAGGCAAATCAGGAAGCTAAGGTAAAAGAACATCGCTTTAGTAAAGGTCCAGTGGTGGGGTCAGCTGACCGAGGAGGCGACTTGGGAGACCGAGCAGGATATGCGCAGCCAGTACCCTCATCTCTTCACCACTCAAGGTATGATCTCTATTCTCGTTCGAGGTCGAATGAATCTTTTAAGTGTGGGAAGATGTAACAACCCGACCGGTCATTTTAGAAATTTACGCCCCGATCCCCAATTTAACTGTTTCCCTAAGTTCATTTATGCTATTTTGGTTTGCCGGGAGGGTCGGTTCTGGAATTTGGAGTGTTTTGGGACACTTAGTCTCTAAATGAGAGCTTTGTAGTTGAATAGTGGCCTGTATTCGGAAATGTGTTAAGACGACCTTGGAACAGAGATCCGATGGTTCCATTAGCTCCGTTAGATGATTCGGAGTTGGGAGCGTGTTCGAAATGTAATTTAGAGGTCTGTAGCTCAATTAGGCTTGAAATGCCGAAGTTTGAAATTTTTGGAAATCCAATTGATAGGTGAGATTTTGATCCGGGTGTCGGAATGGAATTCCGACAGTTGTAGTAGCTTCATTAGGTGATTTTGGATATGTCTGCAAATTTTCAGGTCATTCGGATGTCGTTTGGTCGGGTTTTTGATTGAATGTTGGTTTCAGAAGTTTAGATGAAATCTTAGGCTTGAATCCGCTCTAATTCGATGATTTCTCTGTTTAAGGACGTGTTTTTATGATTGAAACAAGTTTGTATCGTGTTCTGGATTAGGTTGGTGGTTTTCGTTGGGGTCCCGGGGCCTCGGGATGAATTCGGGGGTCCAAACGGACTATTTTGTGCCTAATGCACTGCTGTATTCTGCTGCAATTATTGCAGAACATTTTTGTTCTTCGCAATCGCGGTGGTCTCCATGTGATCGCGTAATGTCTCATTGGGGTGCATCGCTATCGCGATATCTGGTGTGCGATCGCGTAGGTCTGAAAAGTAAAGCAATGCGATCGCGGGGGTAAGCATGCCATCGCGTAGTATTGTGGGCTAAAGCAGTGCGATCGCGTAATGATGCACGCGATCACGTAGGATTAATTGGCTGAAGCAGTGCGATCGCGTGGGCTATGTCGCGATCGTGTAGAGTTAATTTGGAGCCGGCCGAGTTTGTTTTTCGCGATCGCTAGGGCTACGATCGCATAGGGTCGCCTGGCAGTCAGATATATTAAAATACCAAATCAGTGTTTTCGCGAACCCTTCACCCATAACCTCCATTTTTTAGTCCTAAGAGAAGACATTCACTGGAAATTGCTGTTAAATCATCGGGTAATCATCTTAAGTAAGTTTCTTGGCCTAATTTCATTACTTTATCATCAAATCCTTGAGTATTTCACTGTTAAAGGAAGATTAATGGGGGGTTTTAGCCCTAGGCCTAAATTATGGTAAATCGGCGATTTGAATGGGCAAACGGAGCCCGATTTTGGTAAATTTTATATGCATGGACTCGTGTTCAGATAAGGAACCCGAATATATAACTTTCGTAATTTTCAAGAAGCGTACCGAAAGTCGGGTTTTGGCAACTTGTGGTTTGGGGTGTATTTCAAATTGTTTCGACTGGGTAATACCTAATTGACCTATTTTGATGTATTTCTATTGATTATTATCAGATTCTACACCTGTGGAGGCTGATATTCGTGGCAAGAGAGTTGTCTCTTAGCGGTTTTGTACCAGAGTCGAGGTAAGTGGCTTGTCTAACCTCGTGTGGGGGAACCTTCACCCCTAGGATATTATGTGATAATTTAAATGCCTTGTTCACGAGGTGACGGGCGTGTACATGCGATGATTGTTGGAACTCATTTTACTTGAATTGTCCAATTCGTGATATTCCTGTTCTTAGCTGTTTAGATTGTGACATTTACCTGATATCCGTTAGAAAAACATGATTAGATAGGCATTATCTGTCTAATTGCCTAATTGTCTTACTTGAACTTCTTGATAAATTGTTGGTACTGTTTTGGTGAAGTTGTAGTTATGCATGTCATATTTCTCTATGTGTTCCTTTTATTGTCTGTATTGGTGGACTGCGGGTTCGATTCCCGGAGATCCCAGGGCTGTGGGTTCGATTCCTAGAGACCCCGAGTGGTATTGTTTGTGGACTGCCGGTTCGATTCCTGGAAATCCAAGGGATGCGGGTTTGATTCCCGGAGACCCAGAGTTTATTGATATATTTATTGAGATATGGACTGCGGGTTCGATTCCCGGGGATCCAAGGGCTGCAGGTTCGATTCCTGGAGACCTGGAGTTTATTGATATATTTATGGAGATGTGGACTGCTGGTTCGATCCCCGGAGATCTTGAGACATTGAGACACATCCTGAGATATTGAGATACGGGCTGCAGGTTCCATTCCCGGAGACCCAGAGATACTGATTTTGGGACTGCGGGTTAAATTCCCATACCTCCTGAGTTGTTGGATATAGAGAGGGACCGTGGGTTCAATTCCCACAGGTCCTGGACTTGTTGATTTGAGTTTACATTGTGCTGGTTACTTGTTGTTAGATTAGTCGTAGACGGTTGCAGTAATTACTTATTTATTTCTATTTCAGACTCATTCTTACTTAAAAATTACTTATTATTGTTATTATCATTATGTTATTATCTCTCGGTAGGGCCCTGACCTTCCTCGTCACTACTCCATCGAGGTTAGGCTTGGCACTTACCGAGTACCGCCGTGGTGTACTCATGCTACTCTTCTGCACACTTTTGTTGTGCAGATCCAGGTACATCAGGACATGTTCATCCTAGGTGATTCAGCGGTACATTCGGAGACCTCGAGGTATGATCTGCTACGTCCGCGGTTCCGGAGGCCCTCCTTCTATTCTCATAGTGATAGGAGTTAATTTCCCTTATTTCGTTGCGTTTAGAAACTCTTGATGTATAGAGCCATAGTTGTATTTTCCCTTTTTAGTCTGTGTAACCCGTGGGATTCCCGGTCTTGGTAGTATTCTATATGGTGTGGTTGATGAATGTATGTGCCAAACGACACTTGTTACATACCCTTTATACCATTTTTTTCTCGCTATTTTCTTATTTAATGTTCATGAACTTGTATATTCCGCATCGTGTTAGGCTTACCTTGTCGCAGAGATTGGGTGCCATCATGACAGGTTCACGATTGGTGAACTAGTGTCGTGATAGAAAGAAAAGGAAAAAGGGAAAGAAAAAGTCCTAAAAAAGCTAAGTATCCCCACCTTTGCTTTCATTCAGTGATGTTATGTGTTCTGAATAATTGCTTCTTTACATGCCTACTATGTTTGTCTGAACCTGTTCATATGCATGCCTAAAAAAAATGAATCTATCTCTGCTTTTCATTCATACTTGTTCATGCGAGCCCTGAATCTTATACATGCCTAAAAATTATCCAAGTTTTCTTAGGGTTTTGATATTAACTACTCATGAATCATGTGCTAATTAGCCAGTTTTATGTGATTGTTCATTATATTCTGTCTCGATTGGGTTTTAGTTAGTTGGAATTAAACCATAATAAGATTTCTCCTCTAAGTTCTGATTAATTGGAAGTTAATTCGTGATTAATGTTATATGTGCAAAACAACATGAATCTGGCTATATTTGTAACTTGATTTGCATGTGAGTTCATTCTGAACCTTTGAATTCTTATGTTACTTAGGTCATGAGTATAAATGTCTTGTGGCTACGTTTGGGAGCTAAGTTTGGGTTTTAATTAGTGGCTATGTTTTAATTAGTGGCTATGTCCTGATTAGTAGCTATGTTTTAAATAGTGGCTATGTTTTGACTGGTGGCTATTTGTAAAAGTGACTAATAATGAAAAGGCTGTAATTTGAAGTTGATTAAATCTTAAAGGCAAGGCTTAGTGATTATTTATTAAATAGTTATTAACCTAGTCCTGCCAGACCTAAGGCAGGTCGGGTAAATATACATAAATAAAAGGGGTAAAAGGGGAAGAACAAATGGCATTTATGTAGATTAAACAGAGCATATAGGGATAAAAGTGACTTTAAAGCTTGGTATTTCTGAGATTACTTAGATAATAAAGGGTAGATTGGGTAGAGCTAAAAGGCATTAATGAAATAAACCTTAGCAAGTGAGGGCAGTTAGGTAAAACATGCCTAATAGAACCTAATAGAACTGCCCAGAACCTTCTAGCAGGGGTCTTAGGGCAGTTCGATATATTTTGAATAGACCATTCTGTAATTAATTGAAAAAATAAGGGGAGGAAAATACAATTAACTTCTTTGAAATTCCCCCAAAAATACTTCTATAAATAGGCTGCTAATAAGCCTGGAAAAGGAGTTGGAAAAGGGGTTCTGAAATTTAGAGTTTGACATTGATTGGCAATTAAGGGTTTCACACATTTTAGAAAAGCTGATTAACTTGAGTGCTATTCTGGGAATCTCTGTGGGTCGTTTCTTCACTGATTCATCTCGACTTTGCTGAGTTCTCTAATTTTACTTGGGTTGATTTGCTGGGTTTCATATTTTGAGTTTTGGTAGCTGTTTGCTGTGATTGAATCGTTTTACTGTTGTTGCTGTATCGTTGTTGTTTGTTGCTGACTATTCTTCTTCTCCGAACTCTAGACTCATCAATTTGTCCTTGAACCAGGTACACTACTATGACTTGAAGTTGTAAATGAGTTGCTGATTGGAGAAATAAAATGAATATCATGTATAGCTAAATATTCATGTATTTGTTACTTCGTTATGTAGTTTAAAAGTACTTTGATCCTTGTAATTCATTTAGGACTTGATTGTAATAATTAGTTATATGCTTTCAACTCGGTAATAGTAGTAGTGATATAAATGATAGGATAAATAATCTAGGTAAGAGAAGAATCACTTAAGCCCAAAACTAAAACTAGTATAAGTTTAGTTAAATCGTTCTGATTTGAAACGAGCATAAACTATACATGAAGTATCATATTTGGGCGTTTAATGTTTCGAATCTGAATTAGTTAATTTGTAATAGTATAAGTAGTTTCGTACCTTAGACTGTGTTACTAATATTTTAGTTGATTTAGCTGTGAGTTCGTTTTAAGATTCTGCAATTTACAACGACAACAACAACTACCCAGTATAGTCCCACAAGATGGGGTCTGGGGAGGGTAATATGTAGACAGGCCTTACCCCTACCCAAAAGGGTAGAGAGGCTGTTTCCAATCGACCCTCGGCTTAGAGAAGGGAAGGGAAATCAACAAAAAAAACAAAAACAAAAACAAAAGAGCATTAGTATTTCCGGAAGAAAATCGCATAAATAATTGTCTAAACATAAGAATTATATAAAAATAGCATGCAATAATATCAAACAGTAGCTACCATAAATAATTACCATAAGGGGGACACAATCCAATGCACGAACCATCTATGAGTCGCCCTGACAAGCCTCACCCAACCCCGGGAAAGGAGTACAAAAAATTCTAGGAGCCCCTATCCTACAACCCTGATACTAGACCTCCAGACTTTTCTATCAAGGGCCATGTCCTCGGAAATATGCATCTTAGCCATGTCATGCCTAATCACCTCTCCCCAATACCTCTTAGGCCTCCCTCTGCCTCTCCTCACGCCGACCACCGCCAGTCCCTCACAACTTTTGACCGGGGCATCAGGACTTCTCCTCCGCACATGCCCGAACCACCTGAGCCTTCGCTTCACGCATCTTCTCATCCACCGGGGACACCCCCACCTTCTCTCGAATAACTTGATTCTTAATCTTATCTAACCTGGTGAGTCCACACATCTACCTGAGCATCCTCATCTCCGCAACCTTCATTCTCTGAACATGAGAGTTCTTCACCGGCCAGCACTACGCCCCATACAACATGGCAGGTCTAACCACAGCTCTATAAAATTTTCCCTTGAGTTTCAGTGGCACTTTCTTGTCACACAGGACTCCTGATGCAAGCCTCCACTTCGACCATCCCGCTCATATACGATGAGTGACATCCCCGTCAATATCTCCGTCCCCCTGAATCACCGACCCAAGATATCTGAAACTGTGCCTCTTAGCGATAATCTGAGCTCCAATCATTATGTCCCTACCTACTTCGCTCGGCTCGGCGCTAAACTTGCATTCCAGGTATTCAGTCTTAGATCTGCTTATTTTGAAACCCTTAGACTAGAGAGTCTGTCTCCATACTTCTAGCCTCTTATTCACACCGACCCTCGTCTCGTCTATCAATACTATGTCATCAGGCAAATAGCATGCACCAAGGCACATCCCCCTGAATATGTCGGGTTATAGCATCCATCACCAAGGCAAACAAGAGAGGGCTAAGCGCCGATCCTTGATGGAGCCCTATAACCACCGGGAAATGGTCTGAGTCACCGCCCACCGTCCTAACCCTAGTCTTAGCTCCGTCGTACATGTCCTTGATTACTCTGATGTAGGCTTACGGCAAGCTCTTCGCCTCTAGGCACCTCCATAGCACCTCCCTTGGGACCTTGTCATACGCCTTCTCCAAGTCGATAAACACCATGTGCATGTCCTTTTTCTTATCCCTGAACTGTTCCACCAATCTCCTGACAAGGTGGATAGCTTCTGTAGTGGAGCGACCCGGCATGAAACCAAACCGGTTCACCGATATAGATGTCATCTCCCTCACCCTCGCCTCGATCACCCGCTCCCAGACCTTCATGGTGTGACTTATTAATTTGATACCCCTATAGTTGTTGCAACACTGGATATCCCCTTTGTTTTTGTACAAGGGCACCACCGTACTCCACCTCCACTCCTCCGGCATCCTTTTAGTCCTATAGATCGCATTGAACAACCTGGAGAGCCACTCCACTCCTGACCTACCCATGCATTTCCAGAACTCCACCGGGATCTCGTCAGGCCCGGTCGCTCGGCCCCTACTCATCCTTCGCAAAGCCCCTATGACCTCCTCCACCCTAATGCGCCTGCAGTACCTAAGGCCTCTATGGTGCTCTGAATGCCCCAGCTCCCCAAGCTCTATGTTTCAATCCCCCTCCTCGTTAAGTAGATCTCGAAAGCCTGCCACCTCTTCTTGATCTGAGACTCACCCATCAGAACTCTGCCATCCTCGTCCTTGATGCACCGGACTTGGTCTAGATCCCGCGCCTTCCTCTCCCTTACTTTAGCTAACTGGAATAACTTCTTGTCCCCGCCTCTCTCCCCTAATTCCTCGTACATGCGACCAAATGCCGCGTTTTTAGCTTCCGTAACCGCCAGCTTTGCTTCATTCCTCGCCGCCTTGTAGGTCTCCCTGTTCACTCTCCTTTCATCCTCGTTAGTGCTCCCTGCCAACTTAGCAAACGCCGCCTTCTTTACCTCCACTTTTTCTTGGACTACATCGTTCCACCACCAGTTCACCCTGATGTCTGCCTGAATAGCCCTTGGCTACCCCAAGCACATCACGTGCTACCTCCCTAACCAAGTTCGCCGTCTCCGACCACATTGCATCCGCTTCCCCAGAACTTCTCCAAGCTCCACCATCAACTAACCTCCTCTCAAACTCCTGGGATTTCTCCTTAGTCAAAGCACCCCATCTAATTCGCGGTCGTCCCGGAGCACTCCTCCTCTCCCTCTTCACCCAGAGGCCGACATCCATCACTAGGAGTCTCTGAAGAGTCGAAAGGGACTCCCCGGAATAACCTTGCAGTCCTTGCATAAGCCTCTATCGCTCCTTCTGAGAAGGAGGTAATCAATCTGGGTCCTCGCCGCCGAACTTTTGAAGGTGACCAAATGCTTTTCCCTCTTCTGAAATGTCGAGTTCACAATTAGGAGCTCAGAAGCCCTAGCAAAGTCAAGCAGTGACGTGCCTCCTCCGTTCCTAACCCCAAAGCCAAAGCCACCGTGAACCTCACCATAACCACCAGCCTCAGCCCCAATGTGACCATTAAAGTCCCCTCCAATAACTAACTTCTCAGTTTGGGGAATACAACTCACCAAATCGTCCAAGCCCTCCCAAAAGCGCCTCTTAACCTCCTCCTCCAAGCCCGCTTGCGGCGCATAAGCGCTGATGGCGTTGAGGATGAAACCCCCAATAACCAACTTAATAGACATTAACCTATCATTCACTCGCCTAACCTCAACCACGGACTCCCTTAGATCCCTATCCACCAAGATACCCACACCATTCTTACCTCTCACGACCCCAGAATATCACAACTTAAACCCGTCTGCATTCTTCGCCTTCGACCCTTTCCACCTAGTCTCTTGGACACAAGCTATGTTGACCCTCCTCTTCTGAAGAACCTTCGCCAACTCAATAGACTTTCCCGTCAGGGTGCCTATGTTCCACGACCCGATCCTTAATCTAAGAGCGTCCGCTACCCTCTTCCCACCCTTGCCTCCCGCCCTACCCGCAGAACCACTCCCAGCCCCCCTGCTCACCCCTGCCAACACCCCCGCCTCCCGAGGACATGACCTTGCACTACCATCCCCCGACGCGGCCACTATCCCACCAACCGATTACGGAGGACAGTTGCACACACGAACTATAGCGGAATACGCACAATAATGCAAGTTAGGAATCGACAAAGTAAACCACACACAGGATATTTAGCTAGAAATGTAAAAATATGTATAGAGTGAATACAAGGCCGGGAGGTACCAACTCCCGATGGAAAAACCGTGAATAAGATTCTGCAATTTGATAACAATAATTTTAATATGTTTAATTAAAACTATAACATTGTTTTCTTCAGTTAAATGAAAAATGATAAAAATGATTTGCAATTAGCATTCTAATAGTGAATTGATATAAAATTCGATTAATTGAATAATAGCATTGGTGTAAATCCTTGTGTTAGAACAATTAGTTAACTAGAGGTGATTACATGAAAACTAGTGATTGCAAAATACTTAGTTAACAATAATAGTTGTCACCTGTTCATTAGTGTATATTGTGAAATAGTTAGTTAGCTATTATTATACCTCAAATATGAAGGATCTGGGCTTGAATATGGAATCAGACCTTGATAAGAGTAAGACGACACTTTTGCATGTAAATGGAAAAAGGAATAGGTACTGGGCTGCAGAAGCCCAGTATCTCTCTGCAGATTGCTGAACTGGTTCGTGGTCTAGGCCCAATAATACAATATGGCCTGGATGTTAATACACAACAATATAGAATTAATATGAAAATGGTATATATTAGGATGAGAAAAACACAGAAATAGAGAATATAGTATGCTTTGGAAAAACCTTAATAAAAACGGAGATGAGCCTCGCCAAATCATAAAGGCATAGTTATGGGGCCCACCATAATTTCCTATAAAAAATGTTAGAAATCGAAAAGACCGTTTAGCAAATTCCATGGTCTCTCCCAAAAATTAACAAGACGTAGACACCTTAGGGCACGATTTATAATAAATATACATTCCTAATACGAGTGCACATTTATGTGACTCAAATCCAAATCCCGGCGAAGGTGAAATGCATTAAGGTCACAGGCGTACTGGTTGCGGTGTGACTTGAAATGCGTTTTCGTAACGTCACAAAAATCTTAAAATTAACAAAAAGTGGAATACTAATAACATTTGAAACTGAAGCATATAAAGGAATCAGATAAAAACAAATATGGCAGTTGAGCGACTGTGCTAGAACCACAGAATCTAGGAGTGCCTAACACCTTCTCCCAGGTTAACAGAATTCCTTATCCAGATTTTTAGTTTCATGGACTGTTAAACAGAGTCATAATTTCCTCTGTTCGGGATTAAAGCGGTGAATTAGGATACCATTATTCTCCCAAGTGGCGATTCTGAAATCTAATAAATAAATCCCGTTCTGATTGTCCTTTAAGTAGAAAAACTCCGTCCCAACTACTATTGTTATGTCCCTTTCTGGGATGTAATAGTAAATAGTTGGGACATTTTCGGTATAATAAAAAGGAGGTGTGACAGCGGTCACCTTACTCCACTACTGTGAGCACAGGATTTTTGCCCTAAGCAATAAAATTCCAAAAATTAAAATAAATCATATTTTTGTGTGCAATTATATATTTTGATTGAAATAAGATGCATTTGTGGGTTCAAACAATTAGAAATTAAAACTAAAAAATTTAAAAAAATAGGTTGAGTACAAGTATCACAATTAAAGGTTTTAAAAAAGGAAAATTAACAGGAATGCAATAATGACGGAAATTAGAGAAAAATAGCAGAAAAATGTCAAAAAATATCAGAAAATTAGAGAGAATAGGAATTAAATAATTGAAAAGAATATAAAAAATAGGAAATGAAATACAAAGAGAAAATACCAATAAAATAATTAAATTACAAAGAAAATACAAAAAATACAGAATTGGGCCAAATACTAGCCCAATACACATTTGGCCCAAACCAATTAAAAGATCCGGTCCAGTCTATATGCAAGAAAAAATCTCATCCGTTCATCCATTTAAATCCAACGACTGAGGATTTATCCGGAATTAATCAAAATAATAAGGTCTTGGATCAAAACTGGATCGTCCGTGCCTTAAAATCCAACGGATGACAATACATCTCTCATTTATTGAGACGATATCATTTGGGGTAAAACAATCCTGACCGTTTATCTCACTTGATCTAACGGCCAGGAATCAGTCAAATGTAACGCGTATATAAGCCTGATCTCAAAGAGACTGGCCATTCCATTATTCTCAACCCTAGCCGCCCTTCTCTCTAACCTCTTCGTCTTCTTCCTTCTCGAAGCTTCACCGGCCATGGAGACTGGCCCATTTCCATGGTCGTCGCCGGGCACTGCTCACCTCCAAACCCTTCTTTCCCCACTCCTCCACCACAAGCCACCATGAAAACCCCAACAAACCCCGAAAAAACTTAGCTTCTTGAAATTCCGGTCATCGGAGTTCTTCTCCGGTGACCCAAACTTGTGAGAACCGCTCCCAAATTAACACCAGTGAACCCTCACTTCCTGATCTATCACCCCTCATAAGCCGTTTCCTTCGAATCTCACCCCATCCGCTGGAATCTTCAAAAATAGGTCACCGAAACCCTAACTCCGGTCGTCCTAAAACCATACCCCAAAACAAAACCCCTCCCTTATAATACCCTTAACCCGTCTCTACTAATAAAGATAAAAAAGACTTCAACTTGAAGTCTGAGAATAAAACTGGAAAAGAAAGAAAAAAGACAAGGAAGAATAACAAGAAAAAGAAAAGATAAAAGGGGAAATAGTACATGAGACAGATCCTGCAACGCTAAGTCCTCTTCCTTTCATTCTCTGTTTTTATGTTTTTATGTTCTTTCTTGTTTACATGATTCATCTTCATCTTTTTATGTTTTAGCATGCTTTTTTGTCTAATTTATTTTTTCTTTTAGTTGTTTAGCTAATTGCATGTTTAGATTAGTTTCATTCCTTAAAATAATTTCTGTTTTGTTATGTTTCTCTCTTAATAGCATGTCTCTTTGAGTCTCTTTGATAATTCTGCCTATTATGCTTAAATCAAATATACCCGAGCATGATTAGGGTTTTATTAGTCTTTGACATGAGAAAGTCCTGGTTATGCCTCCTTTATGTTTAATTAACATACTTTGTTTGGAATCTGAATTATGAGTCTGTTTGATTGAAATTCAACAATATTCAATTTCTCCTATGAGTTTTGGTTAAATGACAAGTAATTCTAATTTTATGGCTATGTATGCAGTTTAATGTGAAAAGGCTATATCTGCAATAATTTTGTGTCACTTGACTATTATTAAGCCTAATGTACTTAGGTGATATTGGTTATAGCTGTAATAGTTTGGTAATTAGATAAGTGGCTAAGTTTGAAAGCATTACTAAGTAGTTAAAATTAAAACCAACACAAAAAGGGTTATAATTGAAATAAGTAATGAGAGAGGTCAAGTCTTGTAACTGACCAACTCTGAGATTCTTTAGTTTTGAATTCAATGGCTAAGTTCTAAATTGGTTAATTTTGAAATAATCCGACTCAAGTGTGAAACTAGCTAAGCTCTACAAGTCTTATTTGGCCAGTGATAACTAATTGGCTAAATTTGCAAAGCTAAGTCCAAACATTGGACTGGATAAACCTTAAATAATATAAACTTAGGTTAATAAGCAGGCTAGTCCTGCAAATTAACTCTAATAACAGAAAATGAAAGAAAAGAGGCTAAAATTGAAACGCGATTGAAGTTCAAATCTGGCCAAGTCTTAAATGACTTACTAATACTGGCCAGAAGTTAAATAATAGTTGAAAACAGCATACCCAGACCCGGACAAGGTCGGGTAAATAGTAAGTGCCACTAAGGGCATAATAGGAATAGAAAATGGCATAATTGTGGATTTAATAGAGCCTATGAGGACATTAAAGACATTTAGGCCCATGATTTCTGCAATATTGCACAAAACTAAGGGTATAATAGACCCAAATAAAAGGCAACTTAGTAAATAACCTTAGCAAGTGGGGGTACACTAGTAAAACACCCCGAAAAGAATCAATTAGAACCTTCCAGCACATGTTGGAAGGGAAATTCAAATCTGAAAATGGTAGTTATAAATAGACACAATTTGAGCCTCATTAGAGGCTGGATTTTTAAAAGAGAAATTCAGAGATATACATATAGATTCGTAAGGTGAAATCTACCTGGGTTTAGTCGAAGCTTCTTCCGAAGCTGAAGAAAATCTTCTATTGGTTTTACTGGTTTTCTACTGCTTGTTGCTGGGTATTTGCTTTGATGTTCTCTGGGATTCGAATGATTGCTGAAATTCTCTCTTATTGCTGTTGCATCGTCTGTTGTGGTTTAACTACTACTTCCTCCATATTCTCCCTTAGACTCATTGGTATTTTCTGTTGCTGAATCAAGTACACAGTCTCTATTCGAGCAATGTAATTGAAGTCGATTTGATGGAATGAAAGCCTGATTCAAATTTGAAAGCCTTCTGCTATTTGTTTTCTCTTATATCTAGTGTATAAGTAGTTAATTTGTAATTCTCGTAGGAAATGGTTGTATAATTAGCTTCTATGAGGTACAAATTGATGATGAAAAACAATGTAATAAGGTAGTATGTAGATTGTAGTGGTAGTAGTAATCATAATTACCTAGCTAATAAAATAGGTTAATAACTAAATCTGGTACAAAAGTGAATCTGCAAATGAATAGGTAATTAACAATATTAGCATGCAAAAGTTAGCTTAAATCAGAAAATAATCAGATTAATTTGAAACGACACTAGTAGTTAATGAAACATTGTAGTTAAATGTAGTCGTATATCGTGTTAATTTAGTTTCAAGTTTAATCATCTAATTAACTCTCTGAAAATTGCAAATGATTAAATGTAGCATGTTATTAATAATACGAACTAACTTTAGATGCTAAGTAATTGGAATCAATAGTTTAGAAGTACCAATCAAGTATAAAAAACAAAGACAGACTGTTGGTTAAATGTAATTCACACTAGACATTCAAAGTTTGAGATTATTCGTTTAATACTGTATTTAATTTCCTTTATTGAATAAAAACAGTTTAAATCTTGTTACATTTTGAATACTGCTCTTCCATGTAAATAATTACTCATATTTACTATTCTTCTTTTCTAATTATGTATGATCTAGGCCTAATAAGCTACGAAGGCCACGACCTAAGCGAAAACGATATTGGACTTTCTGCTGGGCCTGTTTCGGCGAATTCCTGGGTTTTCAATACCTAGGAATGTAACCATATATAGTAAACGCAAGTCCAAAATAACCAGGCCATTGTAGATAGAAATAAGGGTCTGGATTTAAATTCTGAAAAGCAATGAACTAAGGAAAAAACAAAAATAGAAACACATAGTACATATTAGGATCAACCTATAACAATATGGATGAGCCTCGTATTGAAAATGAAATAGCGGGGCCCCCTAAAATAAATAAATAGGTTATATATGTTAGACTCGGGGAGGTTGCTAGACAATTTCACAACCTTTGCAAAACATTAATAAGCGGATAGACGATTTAGGCACGATCTAAGAATATACTTTCCCTAATATGAGTGCACATTTGATGTGACTCAAATCATAAATCCCCGCAAAGCTAAAACGTGTTAAGGGTCACAAGCGTACTGGTTGCGGTGTGACACAAAATACGTTTTTGCAACGTCGTAATTCGTAAAAAAAATATTAAAGTTGAAACACGTATATATATTGTTAAAAGGCATATAATAAGTCATATAAAACCGAAAATGACAGTTGAGAGACCGTTCTAAAAGCACGGAATCCGGGAGTGCCTAACACCTTCTCCCGGATTAACAGAATTCCTTATATAGGTTTCTAGTTTCGCAGACTGTAATACAGAGTCAATTTCCTCGGATTCGGGATTAACCAGTGACTTGGGACACCATTATTTTCCCAAGTGGCGACTCTGAAAATCATAAATAAAATCCCGGACCGATTGTCCTTTATTTGGAAAAACTCCTTCCTCGTTCTTATTATATCCTTCCCGGGTATTCATAATATTGAGGTATACCTTATTCTCCTGATCGAGAATTAAACCAAAAGGTAGTAAAAAGGGAGGTGTGACAGCTCTGGCGACTCTGCTAGGGATAAGTAACCCAGAACTTCGGTTTCAGGGTTTAAGAATTCAAGCTCGTTAGAATTGTCGTTCTCGGTATTATTTGACTTTGTTATATGCTTTGAACAACATGCTACGTGTTTTACCGCTTTGATATTATGTGGATTGTATATATAAATTGTGCCAAAAACCCTTCTCTTCTTCACCTCCGGGGATGTGCTTACTGGTTGAGACTCCCCTTTCTGTTAAGTTATACCCAAAATAAGAAAAAGAGGCCGGATAAGTTACAAAGCCGAATGACCCCGCGGGTCACCGGTACGTAGCCCCCTCCTCGATCCAAGTTGTCCACTCGGGTACACGGTCTAGCACTCTATGAAACTATAAGATATTGAATATAGGTCTAGGACGATTATTTGCATCATAACTGACTTAGGGGACTCAACACAGGGGTTGGGTCCGTTTAGAACAGGTGACCCGGTAATTAAAGTCCGAGCATATTATATGTTTCATTTTAATTGTCTTTGATCATTATGCGGACCGGCAAAATTCCTGAGAAAATAGAAAAAGAAAATCTAAAAAAAAAAATAGGAAAGAACATTGTTGTTGAAATAATTGGTCAAATAATCTGACCGAACTACGCAGGTTTGATTCTCGCTATTAGGTGGGATACGCAGGCAACCCTTGAACGGGTCCAACTACCCTTTTAGAAAATGACCAAAAAATATTTTCGTTTTAAATAATCGAGGTGATTGCTATTTTTGGAAATAGACGAATGTTCCGAAAGGACGCCGGAAAGCTGTTTTGGCAAAAATGGCCACTTCGAAAATTATGCCCTTGTATTTTTCAAAATAAAACATGAAAATGAAAATTTTCTTTGAAAAAAATACTCTTTCTTTTTCTAAATAAAATTGCCTTTAATAATTGTGCAGGATGAGCACGATAGAGAATGAACCCTTAACTCTAATGAATAAAATCCCTTTGGAGCTAAGATTATGGTGGAACGACATGGGACATGTAGGACAAGATTGGGTAAAATTTAATTTGAAGGACCTTACGGGATTAATGGACATAATTCCCCGAGGCTACATAATTCGAGCACTTGTTACATGCTGGGATCCTGCACACAACATCCTACATTTTTCGGACTTTAAACTCACTCCTACTCTTGAGGAAGTTGCTTACTATATAGGGAAAAATGTGGTCCCCTTAAAAGAGAAGTACCCGGTGGCTCCAAGAGCGATAACGGTGCACCGATTCCTCTAATCTCTGAAGATTGCTCCGAATGTCCACAACGAGGATTTGGTTAATGGGTTATGTTCCTTAAACTTCATCTACAGTAGATATGGACATGTCGAGGGTTTCAATGACCCTACGAACAAACTCTGTAGTAAGTCCAACCGAGCCAAATTGGAGGAAGATCGACGCTTCGACTTTCTGGTTGCGTTCCTCGGGATAATCATATTTCCATGAAAGGATGGGCACATTGATACAAGAGTCGCCAGGGTGGCCAGCACTTTGCTTGTACAAGATAATTGCACTTTGGCCCCAATGATCATAGCCGATATCTACCCTGCCCTTACAACATGTAAAGTAGGTCACAACTTCTTTGAGAGATGTAACTTGATTTTGCATATTTGGTTGATAGAACATCTATGTCATCATCCTTCGTTCTCAAGCTATGGGCCATCTGAAAGAACGTGCCTGGAAGAATTCTATGTGAGAACAAATGAGGTTGAGCTGCCGGAGGGAGCTAAGGGTTGGATTTCATACTTGCGATCATTGACCGATAGCCAAATCGATTGGGCATATGAATGGTTTCCCCTCGATGAGGTGATATATATGCCAACGGAAGGGTCACATTTCTTGATCATGGGCTTAAAAAGCATCCATCCCTATGCACCGTGCAGGGTCCTACGACAGCTTGGAATATATCAAGTTATACTAAAGGATGGGGACCTCAGTTGGCAAGTAATAGAGATTAGTCCGGATGGGCAATTCCCGGAAGCAAATATCCGACAGATTTGGAATGAGTGTCAAAATATGAAGGTAGAAACTTGTGTGGAAAATAGAGCTCAGGGAGAAGTATCGCCAGGATATGCCGCATGGTATCGTCAGGGTATTGAGCATGATAGACCATTGAAAAGGCCTCACATTCAAGATTTGGCCGAGCAGTCTAAGGAATACGGAAATTAGGTGGCCAAAGAAAATGAATATAAAGCCAAGATCAGCTTGCTAGAGAAACAGTTTCGAGATCTTCTATTCGAGAACAGTTTACAGGCAGCATCTGATGAAGGAGAAAAGAAGCAGCTGAAAAAAGAGAATGAAACCTTAAAGGCTCAAGTTGCAAAAAAGAAAATTGCTTCCGAGACCCCGGTTCGCTTAGCCCGGGATAAGAAACTGATTGAAAATCTACGGTGCAAAGTGAATGACTACAACTTCGATCTTGATAAAGCAGAAAATGAGTTAGTCAGGGTTCGGAAGCAACTGTCAGAAGATACCGAGGAAAGAACTAGAATGGTTCAGCAATTACAAGATAAACATGAAGTTGAGGTAGCTCGATTGAGAAAGAAAGTTATTACAGCCACAGTCAAAAGTAGCAAGATAATCAAAAAGTTTGAAGAAGAAAGAGAGCTCTATTACACGAATATGGCTCGATTAGTATTTGAGTTACAACAACTACAGAAGGAAAACCAATAAACCTTAGATGCTCACGCCAAACAAATCAGCAGGCTGCTTAAAGAAAAAGGGGTCATTCGAGAAAGAATCGTCAATATTTCTCAGTACATCACCAGAAAATGCCAGTTGTGTGAAGATATGTCCCAGGCAACATTTGCATCAGCCATAAAGTTCTTTGTAAATCAAGTCACGTCTAGCCTAGATAAAATCCAAAGTGGATTGGCATATAGGCCCGCGACAAGACCGAACGACGTCTCGCGGGCATTATGAGCATTAATGTACTCATAGGGCATGAGTTTTGTATCGGTATTCCTTCTGCATTAGTAGCACAACATCATTTGGTAATAAATGTTTTTGAGTATCAATGAAAAGTTCAAAAGAAGTTGTTGCTAATATTTCTCCGCTTTATATCAATTATCTGGGCGATAGGCAAATATGTAGGAACGAAAAGCAAATTGAAAACGAAGAACAATAGAAATAAGAAAGAAGAATCAAAAAAAGAAAAAAAAAAGAAGAAAAAAAAGGGATGAATGAAAAAGAAAAAGAGAAAGAAGAAATGAAAGTCGATTCAAAATGGAATAAGTGTCGGGGTGATGCATAATGATCAAGGGAAAAAGTTGTGATTTTTAATCGTTGTATCTTACCCCCTTTTTGAACTAACTATTGACAAGTGTTGTTGTTGATGAGAATCAGATTTCAGCTGGCAAATGGCATTCTGGCAAATCATCATTACAACACACGATCGAAAGCTATGTCTAAGGCGGTGACTCAGGAGATTGAACCAACTATCATGGACTCAATACAGGAAGAAGAGGTTGTGGATGTTGCGGGAATGAAAGAGGAGATGTATAAGATAAAGTAGCAAATGTCGGAAATGTACCAAGCCTGGTCCAGGGTCAACCTTTACCCACATATCTAGCCAATCCAGCATATGTCCCTTCCGCCAATCCTAATCCTGAACCACCTACCATGAACTCATCCTCCACGTACCCAGATTACCAACATTACTATGCCACAACTTTACAGGCACCACCACCACTGTCCAAATAGATTCCACCTCAACCACCACAGTTCGTGCCGGTGTATGTGGCACCACCACCTGTTGCTCTGCATAAATTGTCAAGTGAACCGGTGTTCCACGTGCAAGACGCATATTACTATCTGCCGGAGCCGACGTTTAGGTAGCATGACTCCTATACCCCACTTATGAAGATGACGGAGGAAAAGCCCGTTAAGAACTTGGAGCAAGAGGAAATGGCAAGGAAGATGAGAAGTTTAGAATAATCTTTCCGTAACATACAAGGGCTAGGAGGCCAAGTGAGCATCGCATACAAAGATTTGTGTTTGTTCCCAGAAGTACAACTCCCGGTTGGATTCAAGCTACCTACGTTTGACATGTACGATGGACACGGGGATCCTTAGTCCATCTCAGGGTTATTGTAGCAAGATGCGTGGTGCAGGGGGAAGATATGAACTTTTGATGGCATATTTTAGCCAGAGTTTGAGCGGTTCTGCGCTGGAGTGGTATACACATCAGGATCACACCAGATGGTTCATCTGGGATGATCTAGCTCAGTCATTTGCTAACCACTTCCAGTACAACTTGGAGATAATTCCAGACAGGCTATCTCTAATAAAGACGGAAAAGAAGCCCGGGGAAAGTTTCCGGGAGTACGGCTTTAGATGGAGAGAACAAGTGGCACGAGTGGATCCCCCTCTGAAGGAGATAGAAATGGTGGATTGTTTTCTGCAGGCCTTAGAGCCTACTTACTATGGTTATCTAGTATCGGCTATTGGTAAAATTTTTAATGAAGTGGTGAAAATGGGGAACTTCGCAGAAGAAGGATTGAAAACCAACAAAATCATGAGCTTTTCAGCTATCAAAGCCACGAATCAGGCGATACAAACCGGAAATGGGGGATCTATCAGTAAAAAGAAGAAGGAAGAGGTTGCAGTTGTTGAAAGTAGACCGCGTTCTCGGGGCCAAAATACATACCACCACCCACCTCGTCCATACCAATCATACCCATCGGCACCTTACAACCTACCTCCACCATATTATCCACCCACTACCCTACATTACTCCGCCCACATGCTCAACATTACCCTCCGCCTCCACATGTATGGCGAGCCCAAACACCACAGAATGTCTACCACACAAAAAACACCTACCCACCTTCCAGAACCTACAAGAATCCAAATAGACCCATCTTTTGTCCAGATCCGGAAATGAGAATCAGAGCCCAAGCAAAGAAAACATTCACTCCACTGAGGGAGTCTTACACCAGTCTCTATCATCGCCTGAAGGATTTGGGGATGCTAAGCCCGATTGAGCCAAAACTTCCAAATCACCACCAAGAAACATTGACCAGTCAGTCAGATGTGAATATTGCTCTACAGCGCCGAGGCACGATACTGAAAAGTGTTGGCACTTGAAATCTGCTATGCAGGAGCTCATTAACACTAGGAGGATCGAGGTGCAGGCTCCAGAGACTCCTAATATTACACAAGATCCACTACTAACTCATTATGAGACACATATGATAGAGTTAGAGCAAGAAGAAAGTAGCAAGAAACCGTCCCAATCGGTGATGATGATAAAAGTCAATAGCAAAGTGGAGAAAGAGGTTAAGAAACAGAAAGTGACATCCAAGTTACCAGTGAAAAAGCCGCCAGTGGTTGAAACTATGAAAACTGTAGTGCCATGAGCTAAACTGTTGTTGACAGTAAAAAGAGCATACGTGGAACCTGTAGTCATAAAACGAGTGGTGCAAATGCTGGTGGTAGATACTAAAGCCATACCTTGGAACTACAACAAAGTCACGGTAATGTACTGGGGAAATGAGGTTACAGGAGAGATCAATGAAACACATGGCCTCACTCGTTCCGGATGATGCTTTGCCCCGGAAGAGTTAAGGAAAACAAAGGTGGTGAAGGAGAGTCATGTGAAGAAACCAGTTTCTGGAGAAGAAGTAGAAGAGTTTTTGAAGAAGATAAAAGCTCAAGACTATTCGATAGTAGAGCATCTGAGAAAGACGCTTGCACAAATTTCATTACTTTCATTGTTGATCCATTAAGAAGAGCACAGGAAGGCGTTGTTGAAAATTCTGAACGAAGCACATGTCCCAGAGAAAATCTCAGTTTTCCATCTTGAGAAGATCGCGAACAAACGTTTTGAGACGAACAAGATAACATTCTTGGATAATGAATTGCTAGTTGAAGGGACGGAGCACAACAAAGCACTTTATCTCACCGTCAAAAGTGAAGAATCAGTGGTTACTTGGGTCCTCATAGATAATGGGTCAAGTGCAAACATTTGTCCACTCTCAACTCTAGGAAAACTAAATATTAATCCTTATAGAATCCGTCGAAACAATGTGGGTGTTCGAGGGTTTGACGGAGGGAGCAAAAATACTTTGGGAGACATTGTGCTGGAAGTCACCATTGGACCGGTGGACTTTATCATGGAATTCCAGGTGTTGATTGTCACTGTTTCTTATAATCTATTACTGGGACGACCATGGATTCATGCGGCCAAAGCTGTTCCATCTTCCCTGCACCAAATAGTAAAGTTCTAATGGGAACAACAAGAAATTACAGTGCATGGAGATGAAGATGCTTGTAACACCATAATGCCTTTTGAAGAAATCGAAGGGGACAAGGGCCCATGGGTGTATCAGGTGATGGATGTTGTGGTAGTTAACAAGATATCCGAAGGGGAGAGCATGCCAATTCCTGCAGTGGCATCTACCGCAGTAATGGTGGCTAAAGAAATGATCAGAAATGGATTCACGCCGGGAAAAGGTTTGGGGATAGCCTTATAGGGAATAACACAGCCTGTCCATCTACCGGGAAATAATGATACCTTTGGATTGGGCTTTAAACCTACTTATACCGACATCCAAAGAGCCAAAAGAATGAAGAAGAAAAGTTTGACCCTCTCGAAACCGATCCCAAAATTATCCGACACCTTCACTAGGCCTGGTACACAAAGACATTTGACAACTACTGCATCAATGTATGCTGAGATAAGGCTAGATGCGGAGCTTCTCGCAAGGTTTGAAATGTTGTTCGGGGGTGTAAACATGTTGGAGATGGGCGAGGGGACTAGTAAGATGGATATCCAGTTTGTAGGACCCAGCGCTGCACTTAATAATTAGGAAGCTACTCCTCTTCCAATCAGGAGGTAGTTGTGGTAGTTAGCTTTCAAAAATATTTCAACTTTCCCAAAGCTATTTTATTTTGTAATCCCCATACCCCACTGGAATCAAATGTATCCAACCTCTGTTATCTTTTGGAAAAAATATCAATGAAATGTAATTTCTTCTTTTTTCTTCATTTTGCCTTATTTTTATCTTTTCTTTTTGTACAGTTCAATATTCGCTGATTTTGATGATATGTCATGCATGAAGGATTCCCGGCCCAGTCTTGACAATCGAATAGTTATATGAGAGATTGAAAATGAAAGTGAAATAGAATATGATGATGAGGAAACATTGGAGGAAATCAGTAAAGACTTGAATCAATATGAGGAAAAACCCAGACCAAACTTAAATGAGACAGAATCTATTAATCTGGGGAGTGAGGATATTTTCCAGGAGACCAAAATCAGTGTACACCTAGAAGCTTCCCTCAGAGAAGAGCTAATAAAGTTATTACATGAATACAAGGACATCTTTGCCTGGTCCTATGATGACATGCCTGGACTCAGCACTGATCTGGTGGTACCCAAATTGCCCATTTATCCAGAATGCCGGCCTGTAAAACAGAAGTCGAGAAAATTCAAAACGGATATTAGCGTGAAAATAAAATAAGAGGTGAATAAAAAGTTTCAGGCAAAGTTCATACGAGTTACTAAGTACCCCACCTGGTTAGCAAATATTATGCCAGTTCCAAAGAAAGATGGAAAAACCAGAGTGTGTGTTGATTACAAAGACCTCAACAAGGCTAGTCCAAAAGATGACTTTCCATTGCCGAATATCCATATATTGATCGACAATTGTGCCAAGCATGAAATTGGCTCTTTTGTAGATTGTTATGCGGGGTATAATCAGATTCTAATGGACGAAGAAGATGCGGAGAAAACATCTTTTATCACGCCTTGGGGAACATACTGCTATAGAGTGATACCGTTTGGGCTGAAGAATTCCGGAGCTACTTATATGAGGGCAATGACCACGATGTTTCATGATATGATGCATCGAGAAATTGAAGTGTATGTAGACGATGACATCATAAAGTCTAAGAAGCAATATGATCATGTCAAAGACTTGAGGAGTTTTTCCAAAGACTCCGAAGATACAATCTTAAGCTCAATCTAGCAAAATGTGCTTTCGGAGTACCTTCAGGGAAGCTATTGGGATTTATAGTAATCCGGTGAGGTATTGAACTGAATCCATCAAAGATAAAAGCAATCCAGAGTTTACCTCTGCCGAAGAACAAGAAGGAAGTAATGAGCTTACTAGGCAGGCTGAACTATATTAGCCGGTTCATCGCTCAGCTGACATCAACATGTGAGCCTATTTTCAAATTGTTAAAGAAAGATGCAGCAGTGAAGTGGACCGATGAATGTCAAGAAGCCTTCGATAAGATTAAGGAATATTTGGTAAATCCTCTAGTGTTAGTTCCTTCGGAGCTGGGAAGACCTTTGATCTTATATTTGACAGTGCTAAACAACTATTTTGGCTGTGTACTGGGGCAGCACGATGAGACTGGCATGAAAGAGCAAGCTATATATTACCTTAGTAAGAAGTTCACATCTTACGAGGTAAAATATACTCAGTTAGAGAGAACATGCTGTGCATTAACTTGGGTTGCTCAGAAATTGAAGCATTACCTGTCAACATACACTACATATCTGATATCACGGTTAGACCCTTTGTAGTATATATATTCCAGAAGCCCATGCCTACAGGGAGACTTGCTAAATGGCAGATTCTGCTCACAGAATTTGACATCATTTATGTAACACATACGGCAATGAAGGCACAAGCAGTTGCAGATCACCTAGCAGAAAATCTAGTGGACGATGAATATGAGCCACTAAAGACATATTTTCCAGATAAGGAGGCAATTAATGTTGAGGAAATAGAACAAAGTGACAAGCCAGGTTGCAAAATATACTTCGACGGAGCCGTCAACAGTAAAGGAGTTGGAATTGGAGTAGTACTTATTTGAGAAACGGGTCAACACTATCCCGTTACCGCCCAGCTTCGATTTTTCTGTACCAACAATATGGCCGAATATGAAGTGTGTCTATTGGGATTGAGGATGGCAATAGATATGGGTGTTCAAAAGATTTTGGTCATGGGTGACTCGGATCTTTGATACATCAAACTCAGGGAGAATGGGAGACAAGAGATTTGAAATTGATACCTTATCGGCATTGTCTACATGAATTATCCCAAAGATTCCAATTTATAGAGTTCAAACACATCCCAAGAATGCACAATGAAGTAGCAGATGCTCTGGACACATTATCCTCTATGTTTTGTCATCCAGATAAAGCCTATATAGATCCACTTCAGATACAGGTGTATGATCAAAATGCTTACTATTTTGCTGTGGAAGGAGAGCTAGATGGAGAACCGTGGTATCACGATATCAAGGAATACTTGAAGATAGGAAAGTACCCAGAACAAGCCATTGGAGATCAAAATAGAGCTCTACGATGTTTAGCAAATGGCTTTTTACTCAGTGGAGGGATTGTATATAAAAGAACACTAGACTTGGGTTTACTGAGATGCGTGGATGCACAACAAGCTAACATGATATTGATTGAGGTACATGCTGGAGCTTGCAGGCCTCATATGAGCGGGTATGTCTTAGCAAAGAAGATTTTGAGAGCATGATATTATTGGCTCACCATGGAAAGGGACTGTATTAGGTATGTGAAGGAATTCCACCAATGTTAAGTACATGGAGATTTGATTCATTCCCCACCTTATGAATTGCATACGATGTCTACACCCTGGCCATTTGTTGCCTGGGGCATGGATGTCATCGGACCAATATAGCTAGCAACTTCTAATGGACATAGATTTATCTTGGTCGCGATTGATTATTTTACTAAATGGGTGGAGGAAAAGACATTCAAAGCGTTAACGAAGAAAGCCGTGGTGGATTTCGTGCATGAGAATATCATATGCCGATTTGGAATTCCTAAAATAATTATCACGGACAATGGGGAAAATTTGAACAGTCACCTCATGGCGGAAGCATGTCAGAGATTTAAAATCCTGCATTGTAACTCTACACCTTACAGGCCAAAGGCAAATGGGGCAGAAGAAGCTGCAAATAAGAATATAATGAAGATTCTCAGAAAAATGGTAGAAGAGTCTAGACAATGGCATGAGTAGTTACCTTTCGCTCTTATGGGTTATCGCACAACAGTACATACTTCGCTTGGTGCCACACCCTATTCATTGGTGTACAGGACAGAGGCTGTTATACCCGCAGAAATTGAGATACGATCGCTTTGAATCATAGTTGAAGCTGAGATCGATGATGATGAATGGGTAAAAGCCCGGTTGGAACAATTGAATATGATTGATGAGAAGAGTTTAGCAGCCGTTTGCCTTGGGCAGTTATATCAACGGAGAATAGCCAGAGCATATAAGAAGAAGGTGAGTCCTCGAAAATTTGAAGTTGGACAATTCGTATTGAGGCGTATCTTACCGCATTGGGCTGAAGCGAAAGGCAAATTTTCACCAAACTGGCAAGGACCGTTCATGGTATCACAGGTGATGTCCAATGGAGCCCTATATCTGACAGATGTTGAAGGGAAATGCGTAGAGACTGCTATCAATTCAGATGCATTCAAGAGATATTATGTATGATTCCTTTTCATTTGTATAGTTGTATTTGTTGTGATTTTGGAATTAAAATGATGAAGGCATTTTGTTCTCTATCCAAACACTTTATCCATTGACATCCCCTTTGAGCCGTGTTCGACATTCTTTCATACCCCTCTCTCGGAATTGCTTATGATACAAAAAGAAAAGCAGAAAAATGAAAAAATGGGGAATGATTAAAAAAATAAAAAAAGGGCAATATGCAAACAAAAGAAAAAGACAAAGAAATCGGGAAATAATCAAACAAAACCATGAATTAATGGCGTAGTCTGAACTACGTCTGACTTGATCCCGAAAGGGTACGTAGGCAGCCTCATTGATGTTCAGTCACAATAAAGGAAAAATCCAAAAATCTCCCACATATTGAACCTGGTGCAGAAGTTATGTTTTATAGTTCCGAGAGTTGTAAATATTTTTATACCCTCGTAAATTTTTGAGCCTTTATATCCTTCTTTCTTAGCAACAGTCGGACAAGTGGGGAATGTTGGGGTGAACCAAAAAAGTTTGGGTAGAGCCGGATCTAAGCGTTGGCTAGGTAAGCGTCCTGTAGTAAGGGGAGTAGTTATGAACCCTGTAGACTCCCATCCAAAAGCCACATTATGGTCCAAATAAAGACCTTCTAATCAATTTTCAAGAAAATAGCAAATACAATGAGAATAAAGGAAGAACATGGCATGGACAACACCAGTGGTTCAGAAAAACAAAAGACAAAAAGAAAATATATATAAAATAAAAAAATGAGATAGTCTTATCGGTGAAAATCTTAACCGACACAGTAAGATGATTGTGAGGTTGAGATAAATAAAATGAGAGAGTCTTATCAGTGAAAACCTTTACCGGCACTGTAAGGCGATGGTGAGCTTTGAGATAAAATAAATGAGAGAGTTTTGTTGGTGAAAACCTTTAATGGCACCATAAGGCGACTGTGAGGACTGTTCTGGAAAAAGGAAAATCAACAAAAAAATAAGATCGGTTTGGGTTGGAGGAAAGTTGGAGTTAAAATAATGGCAATTCGATTGAACAGACTAGGTCGGAATTTAAATACATGGCATGGTCAAAGGAATCAGCCAACATACCCAGATAAGTTCTATCACTCCTCTAAATCACTCTTACCATTTTTGAAATTCATTTGTTTCTGCATTTCATTGATTAAAAAACCAATTTGTTCGTTGAAAGCTAACTGCCAGCTTCACATGATAAGAGCTGAAATAACGCTGGATCAGAAAAAGAAAAAAAAGAGAAGGGGGAGAGAGGAAATAAAGAAAGATGGCAATCAGAGCCAAAGGAAAAAAAAAATGAAAATAAAGGAAAATGCAAAACGAATTTACAAATAAAGTCAACCGAAAGACTACATATCAGAAGAAAAGCAAAAAAAAAGGAAGGCAATAAAAGGCAGGAGCACCAGATGCCAGTTGCCAGCAGTTTATAACTAATGAGATTTGTTTTGTGATTTAGAAAGGAAAAATTGTCACTAATCATTTTAAAGTGAATGTGACCAATGTGAAAAGAAAGAAAACATAAAATAGAAAGTTCAGCAAAAAATGGAGGAATCCATAGAGCAGGAATCACTCAATCAAGAAAATACCAAAAACAACAAGAAGGTATCATCTTTTTAAATTTACACCCTAGTTATCAAACTGAGGGAATAATTTTTTGCATTCGCATTTCATGCATCAGGCGGCCACCTGGATAACGAGGGAATATTTTCTGCATTCGCATTTCATGTATCAGGTGCCCACCTGGATAACGAGGGAATACTTTTCTGCATTCGTATTTCATGTATGAGGCACCCACCTAGTTAACAAGGGAATATCTTTCTGCATTTGCATTTTCATGCATCAGGCGCTCACCTGGATAACAAGAGAATACTTTTATGTAATTTTAATTTCTGTTCAGGCGCCCACCTTTATAACAAGGGAATACATTTCTGCAATTATAATTTCTATTCATGCGCCCACCTGTATAACAAGGGAATACATTTCTGCAATTTTAATTTTTGTTTAGGTTCCCACCTGTATAACAAGGGAATACATTTCTGCAATTTTTAATTTCTGTCCAGGTGCCAAACTGTATAACAAGGGAATTCATTTCTGCAATTTTTATTTCTGTTCAGGCGCCCACCTGTATAACAAGGGAATACATTTCTGCAATTTTTAATTTCTGCAAATTTTGATTTGTGTTAGCTAACATGAGTAACACCGTAACATGAGAAAAGCCCACACTGGGGGAGAAGAAAAAGTGTTGTTGTTTTGTTTTGTTTCAAGCAGGTATCAATTTGAAGGCAAGGGGTATCAATGAAAATCACAAAAAGAAAGGAAGCAAGAAAAGAAAAATCAACAAAAAAGAAGGATAGCCGCACAGAAAATAGAGGAAAAAGAGACAAGGAAGAATAAGAAGACAAGAAGTAGATAGGAACAATTGTAACTCGTAGCATTATAGCTTAGAATAGCTTCTTCATTTTACACTTTTTCCCCTGGTGTAATAAGGAGTAGGTCAGTAGTCATAGCAGTATCAATGCAACAGCAAAGTCTTGGTAGTTTTAAACTACCAGACCTTCCCGAACTACACTAACCTGATTCCTGTTTAGCCCAGGATATGTAGGCAACCTCTGAGGCAGGGTGCGGTCAAAAAGGTTTTCAAAATGCTTCTCACGGAATATGCTAGTGTTCAAAAATATCTTATTACTGCTCACTTGTCTTTGCACTCGTGTTCCCGAGCAAAGAGGGGCATCTGTGAGCACGTGATTTTTGGCCTAAGCAATAAAATTCCAAAAATTAAAATAAATAATATTTTGTTGTGCAATTATATGTTTTGATTGAAAAAAGATGCATTTGTGGGTTCAAACAATTAGAAATTAAAATTAGAAAATAAAAAAAATAGGTTGAGTACAAGTATTACAATTAAAGGATTTAAAAAGGAAAATTAACAAAAATGCAATAATGACGGAAATTAGAGAAAAATAGCAGCAAAATGTCAAAAAATATCTGAAAATTAGAGAGAATAGGAATTGAATAATTGAAAAGAATATAAAAAATAGGAATGAAATACAAAGAGAAAATACCAAGAAAATAATTAAAATACAAAGAAATACAAAAATACAGAATTGGGCCAAATACTAGCCCAATACATATTTGGCCCAAACCAATTACAAGATCCGTTCCAGTCTCTATGCAAGAAATAATCTTAGCCGTTCATCCCTTTAAATCCAACGACTGAGGATTTATCCGAAATTAATCAAAATAACAAGGTCTTGGATCAAATCTGAACCGTCCGTGCCTTAAAATCCAACGGAAGACAATATGTCTCCCATTTAATGAGACGACATCATTTGGGGTAAAACAATCCTGACCGTGGATCTCACTTGATCTAATGGCCAGGAATCAGTCAAATGTAACGCGTATATAAGCCTGGTCTCAAAGAGTATTATACTCAACCCTACCCGCCCTTCTCTCTAACCTCTTCGTCTTCTTCCTTCTCGAAGCTTCACCGGCCATGGAGACTGGCCCATTTTCATGGCCATCTCCGGCCACTGCTCACCTCCAAACCCTTCTTTCCCCACTTCTCCACCACAAGCCACCATGAAAACCCTAAGAAACCCCAAAAAAACTTAGCTTCTTGAAATTTCGGTCATCGGAGTTCTTCCTCGGTGACCAAAACTTATGAGAACCGCTCCCAAATTAACACTAGTGAACCCTCACCTCCTGATCTATCATCCCTCACATGCCGTTTCCTTTGAATCTCACTCCATCCGCCCGAATCTTCAAAAATATGTCGCCGGAACCCTAACTCCGGTACACCTAAAACCAAAAACCAAAACAAAACCCCTCCCTTATAATACCCTGAACCTATTTCTACTAATAAAGATCAATAAAAAGACTTCAACTTGAAGTCTGAGAACAAAACTGGAAAAGAAAGCAAAAAGAAAAGGAAGAATAACAAGAAAAAGAAAAGATAAAAGGGGAAATAACCCAGAAGACAAATCCTGCAAAGCTAAGTCCCATTCCTTTCATTCTCTATTTTTACGTTTTTATGTTCTTTCTTGTTTACATGATCCATCTTCATCTTTTTATGTTTTAGCATGCTTTTTTGTCTGATTTATTTTTTCTTTTAGTTGTTTAGCTAATTGCATGTTTAGATTAGTTTCATTCCTTAAAATAATCTCTGTTTTAGTTATGTTTCTCTCTTAATAGCATGTCTCTTTGAGTCTCTTTGATAATTCTGCCTATTATGCTTAAATCAAATATACCCGAGCATGATTAGGGTTTTATTAGTCTTCGACATGAGAAAGTCCTGATTATGCCTCCTTTATGTTTAATTGACTTACTTTATTTGGAATCTGAATTATGAGTCTGTTTGATTGAAATTCAACAATATTAGATTTCTCCTCTGAGTTTTGGTTAAATGACAAGTAATTCTAATTTTATGGCTATGTATGCAATTTAATGTGAAAAGGCTATATCTGCAATAATTTTGTGTCACTTGACTATTATTAAGCCTAATGTACTTAGGTGATATTGGTTATAGCTGTAATAGTTTGGTAATTAGATAAGTGGCTAAGTTTGAAAGCATTGCTAAGTAGTTAAAATTAAAACCAACACAAAAAGGGTTATAATTGAAATAAGTAATGAGAGAGGTCAAGTCTTGTAACTGACCAACTCTGAGATTCTTTAGTTTTGAATTCAATGGCTAAGTTCTAAATTGGTTAATTTTGAAATAATCCGACTCAAGTCTGAAACTAGCTAAGCTCTACAAGTCTAATTTGGCCAGTGATAACTAATTGGCTAAATTTGCAAAGCTAAGTCCAAACATTGGACTGGCTAAACCTTAAATAATATAAACTTAGGTAAATAAGCAGGCTAGTCCTGCAAATTAACTCTAATAACAGAAAATGAAAGAAAAGAGGCTAAAATTGAAACGAGATTGAAGTTCAAATCTGGCCAAGTCTTAAATGACTTACTAATACTGGCCAGAAGTTAAATAATAGTTGAAAACAGCATACCCAGACCTGGACAAGGTCGGGTAAATAGTAAGTGCCACTAAGGGCATAATAGGAATAGAAAATGGCATAATTGTGGATTTAATAGAGCCTATGAGGACATTAAAGACATTTAGGCCCATAATTTCTGCAATATTGCACAAAACTAAGGGTATAATAGACCCAAATAAAAGGCAACTTAGTAAATAACCTTAGCAAGTGGGGGTATACTAGTAAAACACCCCCGAAAAGAATCAATTCAGAGATATACATATAGATTCATAAGGTGAAATCTGCCTGGGTTATGTCGAAGCTTATTCCGAAGCTGTAGTAAATCTTCTATTGGTTTTACTGGTTTTCTAATGCTTGTTGCTGGGTATTTGCTTTGCCGTTCTTTGGGATTGGATTGATTGCTGAAATTCTCTCTTATTGCTGTTGCATCGTCTATTGTGGTTTAACTGCTACTTCCTGCCTATTCTCCTTAGACTCATTGGTATTTTCTGTTGCTAAATCAGGTACACAGTCTCTATTCGAGCAATGTAATTGAAGTTGATTTGATGGAATGAAAGCCTGATTCGAATTTGAAAGCCTTCTGCTATTTGTTTTCTCTTATATCTAGTATATAAGTAGTTAATTTGTAATTCTGATAGGAAATGGTTGTATAATTAGCTTCTATGAGGTACAAATTGATGATGAAAAACAATGTAATAAGGTAGTATGTAGATTGTAGTGGTAGTAGTAATCATAATTACCTAGCTAATAAAATAGGTTAATAACTAAATCTGGTACAAAAGTGAATCTGCAAATGAATAGGTAATTAACAATATTAGCATGCAAAAATTAGCTTAAATCAGAAAATAATCAGATTAATTTGAAACGACACTAGTAGTTAATGAAACATTGTAGTTAAATGAAGTCGTTTATCGTGTTAATTTAGTTTCAAGTTTAATCATATAATTAACTCTTTGAAAATTGTAAATGATTAAGTGTAGCATGTTATTAATAATACGAACTAACTTTAGATTCTAAGTAATTGGAATCAATAGTTTTGAAGTAGCAATCAAGTATAAAAAACAAAGACAGACTGTTGGTTAAAAGTAATTCACACTAGACATTCAAAGTTTGAGATTATTTATTAATAATGTATTTCATTTCCTTTATTGAATAAAAATAGTTTAAATTCTGTTACATTTTGAATACTGCTCTTCCATGTAAATAATTACTCTTGTTTACTATTCTTCATTTCTAATTACGTATGATCTAGGCCTAATAAGCTGCGAAGGCCCAGACCTAAGCGAAAACGATATTGGACTTTCTATTGGACCTGTTTCGGCGAATTCCTGGGTTTTCAATACCTAGGAATGTAACCATATATAGTAAATGCAAGTCCAAAATACCCAGGCCAATGTAGATAGAAATAAGGGTGTAGATTTAAGTTCTGAAAAGCAATGAACTAAGGAAAAAATAAAAATAGAAACACATAGTACATATTAGGATCAGCCAATAAAAATAAGTTGGGATGAGCCTCGTATTGAAAACGAAACAGCGGGGCCCCCTTAAATAAATAAATAGGTTATATATGTTAGACTCGGGGACGTTGCTAGACAATTTCACAACCTTTGCAAAACATTAAAAAGCCGATAGATGATTTAGGCAAGATTTAAGAATATACTTTCCCTAATACGAGTGCACATTTGATGTGACTCAAATCATAAGTCCCCGCGAAGCCGAAATGTGTTAAGGGTCACAAGCGTACTGGTTACGGTGTGTCACGAAATATGTTTTTGCAACGTCGTAATTCGTAAAAAATATTGAAGTTGAAACACGTATATATATTGTTAAAAGGCATATAATAAGTCATATAAAATTGAAAATGACAGTTGAGTGACCGTGCTAAAACCACGGAATCCGGGAGTGCCTAACACCTTCTCCCGGGTTAACAGAATTCCTTATATAGGTTTCTAGTTTTGCAGATTGTAATACAGAGTCAATTTTCTCGGATTCGGGATTAACCGGTGACTTGGGACACCATTATTTTCCCAAGTGGCGACTCTGAAAATCATAAATAAAATCCCGGACCGATTGTCCTTTATTTGGAAAAACTCCTTCCTCGTTGTTATTATATCCTTCCCGGGTATTCATAATATCGAGGTATACCTTATTCTCCTGATCGGGAATTAAACCAAAAGGTAGTAAAAAGGGAGGTGTGACAGCTCTGGCGACTCTACTGGGGATAAGTAACCCAGAACTTCGGTTTCAGGGTTTAAGAATTCGAGCTCGTTTGAATTGTCGTTCTCGGTATTATTTGACTTTGTTATATGATTTGAACAACATGCTACGTGTTTTACCGCCTTGATATTATGTGGATTTTTTATATAAATTATGCCGTAAACCCTTCTCTTCTTCACCCCCCGGGATGTGCTTACTGGTTGAGACTCCCCATTCTGTTAAGTTATACCCAACATAAGAAACAGAGGTCGGATAAGTTACAAAGACGAATGACCCCAAGGGTCAGCGGTACGTAGCCACCTCCTTGATCCAAGTTGTCCACTCGGGTACACGTTCTAGCACTCTATGAAACTATAAGATATTGAATATAGGTCTAGGACGATTATTTGCATCATAACTGACTTAGGGGACTCAACACAGGGGTTGGGTCCGTCTAGGATCGGTGACCCGGTAATTAAAGACCGAGCATATTATATGTTGCATTTTAATTGTCTTTGATCATTATGCGGACCGGCAAAATTCCAGAGAAAATAGAAAAAGAAAATCTGAAAAAAATAGGAAAGAACATTGTTGTTGAAATAATTGGTCAAATAATCTGACCGAACTACGCAGGTTTGATTCTCGCCATTATGTGGGATACGTAGGCAACCCTTGAACAGGTCCAACTACACTTTTAGAAAATGACCAAAAAATATTTTAGTTTTAAATAATCGAGGTGATTGCTATTTTTGGAAATAGTCGAATGTTCCGAAAGGACGCCGGAAGGCTATTTTGGCAAAAAAGGCCACTTCAAAAATTATGTCCTTGTCTTTTTCAAAATAAAACCTGAAAATGAAAATTTTCTTTGAAAAAATACTCTTTCTTTTTCTAAATAAAATCGCCTTTAATAACTGTGCAGGATGAGCACAATAGAGAATGAACCCTTAACTCTAATGAATAAAATCCCTTTGGAGCTAAGATTATGGTGGAACGACATGGGATAGGGAGGACAAGATTGGGTCAAATGTTATTTGAAGGACCTTACGGGATTAATGGACATAATTCCCCGAGGCGATATAATTCGAGCACTTGTAACATGCTGGGATCCTACACACAACATCCTACATTTCTCGGACTTTGAACTCACTCCTACTCTTGAGGAAGTTGCTTACTATATCGGGAATAATGAGGTCCCCTTAAAAGAGAAGTACCCAGTGGCTCCAAGAGCGATAACGGTGCACCGATTCCTCGACTCTCTGAAGATTGCTCGGAATGTCCACAAAGAGGATTTGGTTAATGGGTTCTGTTCCTTGAACTTCATCTACAGTAGATATGGACATGTCGGGTGTTTCAATGACCCTACGAACAAACTCTGTAGTAAGTCCAACCGAGCCAAATTGGAGGAACATCGACGATTCGCCTTTCTGGTTGCGTTCCTCGGGCTAATCATATTTCCATGAAAGGATGGGCACATTGATAAAAGAGTCATCGGGGTGGCCAGCACTTTGCTTGTACAAGATAATTACACTTTGGCTCCAATGATCATAGCCGATATCTACTTATGTGGAAAATAGAGCTCAGGGAGAAGTATCGCCAGGATATGCCGCATGGTATCGTCGGGGTATTGAGCATGATAGACCATTGAAAAGGCCTCACATTCAAGATTTGGCCGAGCATTCAAAGGAATACAGAAATTAGGTGGCCAAAGAAAATGAATATAAAGCCAAGATCAACTTGCTTGAGAAACAGTTTCGAGATCTTCTATTCGAGAGCAGTTTATAGGCAGCATCTGACGAAGGAGAAAAGAAGCAGCTGAAAAAAGAGAATAAAACCTTAAAGGCTCAAGTTGCAAAAATGAAAATTGTATCCGAGACCCCGGTTCGCTTAGCCCGGGATGAGAAACTGATTGAAAATCTACGGCGCAAAGTGAATGACTACAGCTTCGATCTTGATAAAGCACAAAAGGAGTTAGTCAGGGTTTGGAAGCAACTGTCCAGAGATATAGAGGAAAGAACTAGAATTGTTCAGCAATTACAAGATAAACATGAAGTTGAGGTAGCTCGATTGAGAAAGAAAGTTATTACAGCCAAAGTCAAAAGTAGCAAGATAATCAAAAAGTTTGAAGAAGAAAGAGAGCACTATTACACGGCTATGGCTCGATTATAATTTGAGTTACAACAGCTACAGAAGGAGAAGCAACAAACCTTAGATGCTCGCGCCAAACAGATCAGCAGGCTGCTTCAAGAAAAAAGGGTCATTCGAGAGATAATCATCAATATTGCTCAGTACATCACTAGAAAATGCCAGTTGTGTGAAGATATGTCCTAGGCAACATTTGCATCAGCCGTAAAGTTCTTTGTAAAGCAAGTCATGTCTGGCCTAGATAAAATCCAAAGTGGATTGGCATATAGGCCCGCGGCAAGACCAAACAACGTCTCGCGGGCATTAGGAGCATTAATGTACTCATAGGGCATGCATTTTGTATATGTATTCCTTCTACATTAGTAGCACAACATCATTTTGTAGTCAATGTTTTAGAGTATCAATGAAAAGTTCAAAAGAAGTTATTGCTAATCTTTATTCGCTTTTTATCAATTGTCTGGGCGATAGGAAAATATGTAGGAACGAAAAGGAAATTGAAAATGAAGAACAATAGAAATAAGAAAGAAGAAAGAAAAAGAATCAAAAAAAAAAGAAAAAAAAGAAGATAAAAAAAGAAAAAAAAGGGATGAATGAAAAAGAAAAAGAGAAAGAAGAAATGAAAGTCGATTCAAAATGGAATAACTGTCGGGATGATGCATAATGATCAAGGGCAAAAGTTGTGATTTTTAATTGTTGTATCTTACCCCCTTTGTGAACTAACTATTGACAAGTGTTGTTGTTGATGAGAATCAGATTTCAGCTGGCGACTGGCATTCTGGCAAATCATCATTACAACACAGGATCGAAAGCTATGTCTAAAGCGGTGACTCAGGGGATTGAACCTAATTTTGTGAAAAGGCTATATCTGCAATAATTTTGTGTCACTTGACTTTTATTAAGCCTAATGTACTTAGGTGATATATGTTATAGCTGTAATAGTCTGGTAATTAGATAAGTGGCTAAGTTTGAAAGCATTGCTAAGTAGTTAAAATTAAAAACAACATAAAAAGGGTTATAATTGAAATAAGTAATGAGAGAGCTCAAGTTTTGTAACTGACCAACTCTGAAGTTCTTTAGTTCTGAATTCAATGGCTAAGTTCTAAATTGGTTAATTTTGAAATAAGCAGACTCAAGTCAGAAACTGGCTAAGCTCTGCAAGTCTTAGTTGGCCAGTGATAACTAATTGGCTAAATTTGCAAAGCTAAGTCCAAACATTGGACTGGCTAAACCTTAAATAATATAAATTTAGGTAAATAAGCAGGCTAGTCCTGCAAATTAACTCTAATAAGAGAAAATGAAAGAAAAGAGGCTAAAATTGAAATGAGATTGAAGTTCAAATCTGGCCAAGTCTTAAATGACTTACTAATACTGGCCAGAAGTTAAATAATAGCTGAAAACAGCATACCCAGACTTGGACAAGGTCGGGTAAATAGTAAGTGCCACTAAGGGTATAATAGGAATAGAAAATGGCATAATTGTTGATTTAATACAGCCTATGAGGACATTAAAGAACTTTAGGCCCATGATTTCTGCAATATTGCACAAAACTAAGGGTATAAATGACCCAAATAAAAGGCAACTTAGTAAATAACCTTAGCAAGTGGGGGTACACTAGTAAAACACCCCAAAAAGAATCAATTAGAACCTTCCAGCACATGCTGGAAGGGAAATTCAAATCTGAAAATGGTAGTTAAGTGTAACAATTGAAAGAATTCATGGGAGGAAATTAGAAATTACTTTTAAACTTTCACCCCAAAATTTTCACCAATCTCACTTATAAATAGACACCATTTGAGCCTGATTAGAGGCTGGATTTTTAAAAGAGAAATTCAGAGATATACATATAGATTCATAAGGTGAAATCTGCCTGGGTTTAGTCGAAGCTTATTCCTGAAGCTGTAGGAAATCTTCTATTGGTTTTACTGGTTTTCTACAGCTTGTTGCTGGGTATTTGCTTTGCTGTTCTCTGGGATTCGATTGATTGCTGAAATTCACTCTTATTGCTGTTGCATCGTCTGCTGTGGTTTAATTGCTACTTCTTGCCTATTCTCCCTTAGACTCATTGGTATTTTCTATTGCTGAATCAGGTACACAGTCCCTATTCGAGCAATGTAATTGAAGTAGATTTGATGGAATGAAAGCCTGATTCGAAGTTGAAAGCCTTCTGCTATTTGTTTTGTCATATATCTAGTGTATAAGTAGTTAATTTGTAATTCTAAAAATGGTTGTATAATTAGCTTCTATGAGGTACAAATTGACGATGAAAAACAATGTAATAAGGTAGTATGTAGATTGTAGTGGTAGTAGTAGTCATAATTACCTAGGTAATAAAATAGGTTAATAACTAAATCTGGTACAAAAGTGAATCTGCAAATGAATAGGTAATTAACAATATTAGCATGCAAAAGTTAGCTTAAATCAGAAAATAATCAGATTAATTTTAAAATGACACTAGTAGTTAATGAAACACTGTAGTTAAATGAAGTCGTATATCGTGTTAATTTAGTTTCAAGTTTAATCATCTAATTCACTCTGTGAAAATTGGAAATGATTAAGTGTAGGATGTTATTAATAATACAAACTAACTTAAGATGCTAAGTAATTGGAATCAATATTTTTGAAGTAGCAATCAAGTACAAAAAACAAAGACAGACTGTTGGTTAAATGTAATTCACACTAGACATTCAAAGTTTGAGATTATTTATTAATAATGTATTTCATTTCCTTTATTGAATAAAAATAGTTTAAATTCTGTTACATTTTAAATACTGCTCTTCCGTGTAAATAATGACTCCAGTTTACTGTTCTTCTTTTCTAATTACGTATGATTTGGGCCTAATAAGCTGTGAAGGCCCAGACCTAAGCGAAAATGATATTTGACTTTCTGCTGGACCTGTTTCGGCGAATTCCTGGGTTTTCAATACCCAGAAATGTAACTTGATATAGTAAACGCAAGTCCAGAATACCCAGGCCAGTGTAGATAGAAATAAGGGCCTGGATTTAAGTTCTGAAAAGCAATGAAATAAGGAAAAAACAAAAATAGAAACACATAGTACATATTAGGATCAGCCTATAAAAATAAGTTGGGATGAGCCTCGTATTGAAAACGAAACAGCGGGGCCTCCTTAAATAAATAAATAGGTTATATATGTTAGACTCGGGGAGGTTGCTAGACAATTTCACAACCTTTCCAAAATATTAAAAAGCCGATAGACGATTTAGGCATGATTTAAGAATATACTTTCCCTAATACGAGTGCTCATTTGATGTGACACAAATCATAAATCCCGATGAAGCTGCAACATGTTAAGGGTCACAGGCGTACTGGTTGCGGTGTGACACGAAATACCTTTTCGCAACATCGTAATTCGTAAAAAATATTAAAGTTGAAACATGTATATATATTTTTAAAAGGCATATAATAAGTCATATAAAACCGAAAATGATAGTTGAGCGACCGTGCTAAAACCACGGAATCCGGGAGTGCCTAACACTTTCTCCCAGGTTAACAGAATTCCTTATCCAGGCTTCTAGTTTCGCAGACTGTAATACAGAGTCAATTTTTTTGGATTCGGGATTAACCGGTGACTTGGGACACCATTATCTTCCCAAATGGCGACTCTGAAAATCAAAAATAAAATCCCGGACCGATTGTCATTTATGTGGAAGCACTCCTTCCTCTTTGTTATTATATCATTCCCGGGTATTCATAATATCGAGGTATACCTTATTCTCCTGATAGGGAATTGAACCAAAAGATAGTAAAAAGGGATGTGTGACAACTACCACAATATGGCCTTCAACGCTGCTAATAACTCGTTACCAGGTGAACACCTCCAATTGCATACAAGGTGTAGGGACTAAAGTGAGTACTTCCAACTCAGTGGTAATAAAAGAGAATAATATCTGAGCGATAAGAGAACATGTATGGGCACACCAAAACGCTATAAAAGACAATATACCCTTTTAAGAGAAAAATTGTGATACAGTGAAAATCATTTAGAAAATCTCAAGATCAGTTAAAAATCTCTTTCGTAAAAATCGCTTTTTTTTTCAAGCCTAGCATATGAATGCTATATTAGATAGAGCAAATCGGCTTATAAATCGGCCCCTTGGGCACCACACTTTTTAACATATAATACCAAGATATCTAGTTACCAAGGCAAATAACAATATGTATGTCAATGATATATGAGTGCTAAATCTTATGATATATAGTACAAACAGGAGTAAATGCATGAATGCAATGCGACTCATATGACCGCTGTGGTGTGAAGCCCGATCCATTTGGGTACTCGTGCTCATTGTGGGGATTCAGACTCCGCAGTGGCTCCTAGAGCCCAAGCGCAATATCAATATCACACCGCTGTGGTGTGCAACCCGATCCATGCATGTATATGCATATGCTCATATAACGCTTGAGGCCTAAAAGCCTCCTCACATCACTCTTTATGCCCTCATATATGGCCCTCGGCCCCAATCAGTCAAAAAATAGTCAAATAGCCCCTCGGGCACCAGTAAAACAATAATACTCAGCTCAACGATAGTTCAAATATATGTTAAAACTCCAAGTTTAAGTAAAATTGTAGTTGAGTTCATAAAACAGTGTAAATCACATGGACTGCTATGACGAACCGGCCCGTCGTCACGGGAATTACCACCCCGTTATGTTGTAATTTCATGTTTTATGCTTTTATATCAGCGTTAGAGTCTATCGGGTGAGTTAGGAGTGATTTGGATTGAAAATGAGGCATATAGCCTTTTTGAAGGAAACTTGAATATGGAAAGTCAACCCGGAGTTGACTATTTAGTTAGAGGGCTCGGAATCGGATTCTGATGATTCGGTTAGTTCCGGGAGGTGATTTGTGACTTAGGGGAGCGATCGAATTGAATTTGGAGGCCCGGTGTAGAAATAGGCTTGAATTGGCTAAGGTTGAATTTTGGCGAAATCCGAACGGTAGGTGAGATTTTGATCCGGGGGTCGGAATGGAATTCCGATAGTTGTAGTAGCTCCATTAGGTGATTTTGGGTGTGCCTGCAAAATTTCAGGTCATTCAGACGTTATTTGGTCGGGTTTGTGATTGAATGTTAGTTTCGGAAGTTTGAAGAAACTTAGGCTTGAATCCGGGTGTAATTTGTGATTTTGATGTTTAGGATGGTGTTTTTATGATTGGAACAAGTTTGTATCGTATTTTGGAGTGTGTTGGTATGTTTGGATGAGGTCCCGGGGGCCTCGGGGTGCTTTCGGATGGTTAAACGGGAGAAAATGTGGAAAATTGCAGGCTTGTGTTCTGGTTCTGTTGTTTTCACACCTGCGGAAATGGGGGCACAAGAGCGAGTCCGCAGGAGCAGACAAGGGGGCGCAGGGGCGAGCGAATTCGCAGAAGCGGAATCTTCTCCGCTGAAGCGGCGTCGCAGGTGCGTAGAGGAGACCGCAGAAGCGGTCAAGAGGCAAGATCGGAAGTCCGCAGAAGCGGATTCTTGACCGCATATGCGAGTCCGCAGGAGCGGACTCTTGATCGCAGAGGCGGAAAGGACCGCAGGGCGGAATTTTATCCGCAGAAGCGAAAATCGCAGTGAGTTAATTGTATTAGAAGTTAGAAAATTTCAGAAACATTTCACTCATTTGGATCTCGGCTTAAGGAGGCGATTTCGGCGATTTTGAAGAGAAACTCAAGGGATATCATCAGGTAATCAACTATGGCCTTAAACTATGATTAGTATTGATAATATTATGCAATTATATCATGAAAATGGAGGAATTTGGGGTGATTCATGGAAGATTAATCCCTAGGCTTGAATTTTAAAAAATCAAGGTTTTGAATGGGCAAATGGAGTCCGAATTTGGTAAAATTGATATGCTTAGACTCGTATCGAGATGAGGGTTCCGAATATGTGACTTTTGTAATTTTTCGACAAGCGTACCGAAAGTCGGGTTTTGGCAACTTTGCCATTTTTGGTGTAAATCGAATTGTATTGATTGGGTGTCGTCCCATTGGCCTAATTTGTTGTATTTCTACTGTATTTGACCAGATTCTACGCGTGCGGAGCTTGATTCTCGTGGCAAGTTCATTGAGGAGTAGTCGTCGTGTGGTATTGAGGTGAGTAATAGATGTAGGTGATGACCAGCGGGTTCGAAACCCCGGTATACCACTTTGTGACGCTGTATAGCGGCGAGACACGTACTCTCTTGTGAGTGCGGGGTCGATTGTGATTGGGGACTATGGCTTAGTCCGACTTGTTGGTACTGTGTTATGATATTAGGCTATTCTTGAGCCGTCGAACCTCCTTCTCGGATGGTTGCATACTATATTGTGATATTGGCTACTCTTAAGCCATTGAACCCCCTTCTTGGGCGGTTGAGTATACTTGTGGGTCGTGAGACAGTTATTTGATTCCGCAAGGATCGTTATCATTGTCTTATGATATTGACATGTTAGTTACTACCAGTCCGTAGCTATTTCTGTTATCATGCTATTTTCAATCTCTAGAATTTGATATTACTGTTTTCCAACTGCAAAATTATAAAAAGGGTTTTCAAAACTACTTTTGAGCCTGCTAGGCTGTATTTGCATATTAGCTGACTGGTAGTGGATCGGGCTGCGCACTGCAGCGGTATATATATTGGATCGGACTGCACGCCGCAGTGATATTGTGCTTGGGTTGTAGGAGCCCCTCCGAGTCCGAACCCCCACAGTGAGCACGAGTACCCAAATTGGATCGGGCTATGTGTCGTAGCGGTCATATCATGCATTGCATTGCATTTAGCTACATCTGCTAGTTGTTATACTGTTTTGCTGGTACTTGTTGGTACAGGTACAGTTGGTATTGATTCTGTGACAGGGTATTTGATTACAGTTTTACATAGTGCAGTATTCCGCATTTATTTAATTGAAATTGTGTTAAAAACAGGATAGTATGAATACAGTGGCTTGCCTAGCTACCACGAGTAGGCGCCATCACAATCCCGATGTTGGGGGAAAATCCGGGTCGTGACAATATTCGAGGTAGCTGGCGAGTCCGCAGGACCCGATATTCCTTCTTACTGTCTTTGATTCTGTATTGATGTTTCTTTCCACACTTGGTATCTTGTAAACCGTTATACACTTATGTTCATTAGAGGCTCGTGACACTTGACCCTTCGGTCTGTGGGAGTTGGTATATTTTGGGACTTGGTTCCCCGTTTACGATATATGTATCACTGTTGCTTCATGTTTTGATATGCTTAAATGGGATAAAGCGAGCTTCTAGCTTCGTCGTTGTTATTGATTGGTCAGGCTGGCGTATCAATGTGCGGGGCGCCATCATGACCGGATTTGGGGTCGTGACAAGTTGGTATCAGAGCCTAGGTTTACTAGGCCTCATGAGTCTTGAGCCGGTTAGTAGAGTCTTGTGGATCGGTACGGGGACGCCCGTACTTATCCTCGGGAGGCTGCGAACCTTTAGGAAACACTTCACTTTTCTTGAACTCCATCGTGCGATCTTGTTGTTCTGAGAACTGAACTTCTATATTCTATTCTCTCGCAGATGGCGAGAACGCGAGCATCAAGACGAGGTGGACGACCTCCCTTGCCACCTGTTAGAGGCCGTGGGCGCGGTCGTGCTAGAGGTAGAGGTAGGGCAGCTGAGGCAGTGCCAGCTGACCCGCCCGTTGTACCAGTTCAGGAGCAGCCCCTAGTGGTTGATGCTCCAGCAGCCCCAATTCAGGGACAGACTGTATCTATTGCTATTCCTGGTCTTCAGGAGACTCTTGCTCATATATTATCGGTGTGTTCCGGTTTGGCTCAGGTAGTTTCAACTACCGCCACTGCGGCGACATCTCAGACAGGGGGTGGTCAGCAGACCCCTGCAGCTTGCACACCTGGGCAGGTTGTTCAGGGACTTCAGACGCCAGAGGCGGTCCCCGCTCAGGTGGTTGCACCCATTATTCCTCCAGCTGCACCAGCTCCAGCTCCAGCTCTAGAGCATATGGTTCAGGTTATGCCCGACGACGAGCAGCGTCATCTTGAGAGGTTTGGTAGACTTCAGTCACCCCATTTTAGTGGCGTTGAGGGCGAGGATGCCCGGGGTTTCTTGGATAAGTGTCAGAGGATGCTGCGTACGGCTGGTATTCTTGAGTCCAGCGGAGTTTCATTTACTACCTTTCAATTCACTGGTCCCGCATTTGATTGGTGGGAAGAGTTTGAGAGGCGTAGGCCTGCAGGAGCAGCACCTCTCACATGGCAGCAGTTCTCTACTCTCTTTCTAGAGAAATATGTACCTCGGTCTCGTCGCGAGGAGCTACGTTGCCAGTTCGAGTGGTTGGTTCGGGGCGACATGTCTGTGACTCAGTATGAGCTTAGATTCACACAGTTGGCTAGGCATGCCACATGGATGATCCCTAATGATAGGGAGAGGATCAAGAGGTTCATTGATGGCCTCAACTACTCTATCCGCATTCTTATGACCGAGAGAGAGTTTTGTCATCATCATTTGAGCAGGTTGTTGATATGGCACGTTCCATTGAGGCGGATCATCGCCGAGAGAGAGAGGAGTGGGAGGCCAAGAGGCCTCGTGGTTCTGACAGTTTCAGTGGTGCTCCATCTAGAGGGCATTCCCAGCAGAGTAGAGGTCGCTCATCTAGACCTTGTCATTTAGGCCGCCCAGAGCAGAGCGGAGGTCCTTATGGTCATGGTCGACAGGGGTTTCAGCAGGGTCATTCATCACTTAGTGCCCTTCAGCCCAGAGTGCAGCACCTACTTCTTCAGCCCAGGGTTCTTCTGCGGCGAGGAGTTCCCTTCAGTCCCCTTCTCCAGCACCAGGTGCATGTTATGAGTGCGGTGAGTTTGGACACATAAGGAGACAGTGCCCTCGACTTCGTAGGGACAGGACTCAGCAGAGGTATCAGCCCTCCTCTTCAGCACCATCTCAATCTAGTAGAGGTGGAGGTCAGTCTTCTCGTGGTCGCCCCAGAGGTGAAAAGAGATCTGGTGGAGGCCAGGCACGATTTTATGCACTTCCTGACAGGTGTGATGCAGTTGCCTCCGATACAGTGATTACAGGTATCATTTCTGTCTGTCACATAGATGCCTCTGTTCTATTTGATCCAGGGTCCACATATTCATACGTGTCCTCTTATTTTGCACATCATTTGGGTGCGAATCGTGGTAGTATTGATTTACCTGTTAATATATCCACCCCCGTGGGTGATACGATTGTTACGGATCATGTCTATAGATCCTGTGTTATATCTATTGGGGGTCTGGAGACCCAGGCAGATTTGTTATTGTTCGGGATGGTGGACTTTGATGTTATATTGGGTATGGACTGGTTGTCTCCGTACCATGCTATATTGGATTGTCATGCTAAGACAATTACGTTGGCCATTCCTGGTATTTCTCAGGATTGAGTGGCGGGGTTCGACCGATTTCGTCCCTAGCCGTGTTATTTCGTTCTTAAAAGCTCAGAAGATGGTTGAAAAAGGGTGTTTATCGTACTTAGCTTTTGTGAGAGATGTGGGAGCTGAGTCTCCTAGCATTGATTCCGTACCTGTTGTGAGGGACTTCCCAGATGTATTCCCCTCAGACCTGCCGGGCATGCCGCCGGATAGGGATATTGATTTTGGCATTGACTTGGTGCCGGGCACTCAGCCCATATCCATTCCTCCTTATCGGATGGCACCGGCTGAGTTGAAAGAACTGAAAGAGCAGCTTCAAGAGCTTCTGGATAAGGGTTTCATCCGCCCTAGTGTGTCTCCGTGGGGTGCGCTGGTATTATTTGTTAAAAAGAAAGATGGTTCCATGCGAATGTGTATTGATTATAGGCAATTGAACAAAGTGACAGTGAAGAACAAGTACCTCTACCGCGCATAGATGATTTGTTTGATCAGTTACAGGGTGCGAGGGTGTTTTCTAAGATCGATCTTCGTTCAGGCTATCATCAGCTGAAGATCAGGGACTCGGATATTATAAAGACTGCATTCAGGACCCGATACGGTCATTATGAGTTTCTTGTGATGTCTTATGGGCTGACCAATGCCCTAGCATCATTCATGCATCTGATGAACAGTGTGTTCAGGTCCTATTTGGATTTATTTGTGATTGTGTTCATTGATGACATTCTAGTCTACTCCTGTAGTCAGGAGGAGCATGCTCAGCATTTGAGTATTGTGTTACAAAGATTGAGGGAGGAGAAGCTATATGCTAAATTCTCCAAGTGCGAGTTTTGGCTCGAGTCCGTAGCATTTCGGGGACATGTGGTGTCTCGTGATGGTATTCAGGTTGATCCGAAGAAGATAGAGGCGGTGCAGAGTTAGCCTAGACCGTCCTCAGCTACAGAGATTAGGAGCTTTCTTGGTTTGGCGGGATATTATCGCCGGTTTGTTCAAGGATTTTCATCCATTGCTTCTTCATTGACTAAATTGACCCAGAAGGGTGCACCATTCGTGTGGTCGGATGAGTGCGAGGAGAGCTTTCAGAAGCTCAAGATAGCTTTGACCACAACTCTAGTGTTAGTATTGCCATCAGCTTCAGGTTCATATACTGTTTACTGTGATGCCTCAAGAATGGGGATAGGTTGTGTGTTGATGCAGGAAGGTAAGGTGATTTCTTCTGCTTCTCGGCAGTTGAAGCCACATGAGAAGAAGTATCCTGTTCATGATTTGGAGCTAGCCGCCATTGTTCATGCCTTGAAAATTTGGAGGCACTATTTGTACGGCGTGTCTTGTGAGGTGTATACCGACCATCGTACTCTCCAGCACTTGTTCAAACAGAAAGACCTTAATTTGAGACAGCGGAGATGGCTTGAGTTTCTGAAGGATTATGACATTACTATTTTATATCATCCGGGGAAGGCCAATGTGGTGGCAGATGCTTTGAGCCGGAAGGCGGTCAGTATGGGGAGCTGGGCATATATTCCGGCTGAGGAGAGACCATTTGCTTATGATTTTCAGGTGCTAGCCAATCGGTTAGTGAGGTTAGATATTTCGGAGCCCAGCCGGGTATTGTCTTATGTTGTATCTCGGTCATCTCTATATGATCGTATTCGTGAGCGCCAGTATGATGATCCATATTTGGCTGTCCTTAGGGACAGAGTTCAACATGATGATGCTAGAGATGCCACCCTTGATAGTGACGGTGTATTGAGGATGCAGGGCCGGATATGTGTGCCCAATGTTGATGGCCTTCGTGAGTTAATTCTGGAGGAGGCCCATAGCTCGCGGTATTCTATCCATCCAGGAGACGCGAAGATGTATCAAGATTTGAAACAGCACTATTGGTGGAGGAAGATGAAGAGGGACATTGTCAGACATTTAGCACGGTGCCTCAACTATTAGCAGGTTAAGTACGAGCATCAGAGGCCCGGTGGTGAATTTCAGCGCATGGATATTCCTAAGTGGAAATGGGAGAGGATCACTATGGACTTTGTTACTGGACTCCCTCGGACAGCGAGGAAGTTTGATTCTGTTTGGGTGATTGTGGATAGGCTGACCAAGTCAGCTCACTTCATTCCAGTTAGTACTACCTACTCATCGGAGCGGTTGGCAGCGATCTTTATTCGAGAGATTGTTCGGTTGCATGGGGTCCCAGTGTCTATCATATCCGACAGGGGTACCCAGTTCACATCTCAGTTTTGGAGAGCATTTCAGCGAGAGATGGGTACGCGGGTTGAGTTGAGACATCATTTCACCCCCAGACAGACGGGCAGTCTGAGAGCACTATTCACATTCTGGAGGATATGTTGCGAGCATGTGTGATTGACTTTGGTGGTTCGTGGGATGAGTTCTTACCACTTGCCGAGTTTGCCTACAACAACAGTTATCAGTCGAGTATTCAGATGGCCCCGTATGAGGCATTGTATGGCAGACGATGTAGATCCCCCGTGGGATGGTTTGAGCCTCTGATGAGGATAGATTGATAGGGACTGAGTTAGTTCAGGATGCTTTGGATAGAGCAAAGTTGATCTAGGAGAGGCTTCGTACAGCACAGTCTCGCTAGAAGAGTTATGCGGACCGTAGAGTTCGAGAGTTGTCTTTCATGGTTGGTGGCAGAGTATTGTTGAAGGTTTCACCTATGAAGGGTGTCATGAGGTTTGGGAAGAAAGGGAAGTTGAGTCCCAGGTACATTGGTCCTTTTGAGATACTCAGGAGGGTTGGAGAGGTGGCATATGAGTTGGCCTTGCCGCCCAGCTTATCCAGCGTTCATCCAGTATTCCATGTGTCTATGCTCCGGAAGTACATTGGAGATCTGTCTCATGTATTAGACTTTAGTACCATTCAGCTTGATGGTGATTTATCCAATGATGTGGAGCCTATAGCTATTTTGGGTCGGCATGTGAGAAAATTGAGGTCCAAGGAGATTGCATTAGTTAAGGTTCAGTGGAGAGGTCGACCCGTGGAGGAGGCCACTTGGGATATCGAGCGGGAGATGCGGAACAGATATCCTCACTTGTTTGAGACTTCAGGTATGTTTCTTGACCCGCTAGAGGACGAGCGTTTTGTTAAGAGGGGGAGAATATGACGACCCGGCCCGTCGTCACGGGAATGACCACCCCATTATGTTGTAATTTCATGTTTTATGCCTTCTATATCAGTGTTAGAGTCTATCGGGTGAGTTAGGAGTGATTTGGATTGAAAATGAGGCATATAGCCTTTTTGAAGGAAACTTGAATATAGAAAGTAAACCCGGAGTTGACTATTTAGTAAGAGGGCTCGGAATCGGATTCTTATGATTTGGTTAGTTCCAGGAGGTGATTTGTGACTTAGGGGAGCGATCGAAATTGAATTTGGAGGCCCGGTGTAGAAATATGCTTGAATTGGCTAAGGTTGAATTTTGGCGAAATCCGAACGGTAGGTGAGATTTTGATCCGGGGATCGGAATGGAATTCCGACAGTTGCAGTAGCTCCGTTAGGTAATTTTGGGTGTGCCTGCAAAATTTCAGGTCATTCGGACGTCGTTTGGTCGGGTTTGTGATTGAATGTTAGTTTCGGAAGTTTTGAAGAAACTTAGGCTTCAATCCGGGTGTAATTGGTGATTTTGATGTTTAGGATGGTATTTTGATGATTGGAACAAGTTCGTGTCGTATTTTGGAGTGTGTTGGTGTGTTTGGATGAAGTCCTTGGGGCCTCGGGGTGCTTTCGGATGGTTAAACGGGAGAAAATGTGGAAAATTGTAGGCTTGTGTTCTGGTTTTGTTGTTTTCACTCCTGCGGAAATGGGGGTGCAGGAGCGAGTCCGCAGGAGCGGACAAGGGGGCGCAGGGGCGAGCGAATTCGCAGAAGCGGAATCTTTTCCGCTGAAGCAGCGTCACAGGAGCGAAGATGAGACCGCAAAAGCGGTCAAGAGGCAAGATGGGGAAGACCGCGGAAGCGGATTTGTTGACCGCATAGGCGAGTCCGCAGAAGCGGACTCTTGATCGAAGAGACGGAAAGGACCGCAGGGGCGGAATTTTGTCCACATAAGCAAATATCGCAGTGAGTTAATTGTATCAGAAGTTAAAAAATTTCAGAAACATTTCACTCATTTGGGTCTCGTCTTAAGGAGGCGATTTGGGCGATTTTGCAGAGAAACTCAAGGGAAATCATCAGGTAATCAACTATGGACTTAAACTATGATTAGTATTGATAATATTATGCAATTATATCATGAAAATGGAGGAATTTGGGGTGATTCATGGAAGATTTAACCCTAGGCTTGAATTTTAGAAAATCAAGGTTTTGAATGGGCAAATGGAGTCCGAATTTGGTAAAATTGATATGCTTAAACTCGTATCGAGATGAGGGTTCCGAATATGTGACTTTTGTAATTTTTCAACATGCGTACCGAAAGTCGGGTTTTGGAAACTTTGCCATTTTTGGTGTAAATCGAATTGTATTGATTGGGTGTTGTCCCATTGGCCTAATTTGTTGTATTTCTACTGTATTTGACCAGATTCTACGCGTGCGGAGCTTGACTCTCGTGGCAAGGGCATTGCGGAGTAGTCATCGTGTGGTATTGAGGTGAGTAATAGATGTGGGTGATGACCAGCGGGTTCAAAACAACGGTATACCACTTTGTGACGTTGTATAACGGCGAGACACGTACTCTCTTGTGAGTGCGGGGTCGATTGTGATTGGGGACTATGGCTTACTCCGACTTGTTGGTACTGTGTTATGATATTAGGCTATTCTTGAGCCGTCGAACCTCCTTCTCGGATGGTTGCATACTATATTGTGATATTGGCTACTCTTAAGCCGTTGAACCCCCTTCTTGGGCGGTTGAGTATACTTGTGGGCCGTGAGCCAGGTTATTGGATCCCGCGAGGATCGTTATCATTGTCTTATGATATTGACATGTTAGTTACTACTAGTCCGTAGCTATTTCTGTTATCATGCTATTTCCAATCTCTGGAATTTGATATTACTGTTTTCCAACTGAAAAATTATTAAAAGGGTTTTCAAAATTACTTTTGAGCCTGCGAGGCTGTATTTGCATATTAGCTGATTGGCAGTGGATCGGGCTGCGCGCCGCAGCGGTATACATGTTAGATCGGACTGCACACCGCAGTAATATTGTTCTTGGGCTGTAGGAGCCCCTCCAGGAGTCTGAACCCCCACAGTGAGCACGGGTACCCAAATTGGATCGGGCTACGCGCCATAGCGGTCATATCATGCATTGCATTGCATTTAGCTACATCTGATAGCTGTTATACTGTTTTTGCTGGTACTTGTTGGTACAGGTACAATTGATATTGGTTCTGTGATAGGGTATTTGATTACAGCTTTACATAGTGCTTTATTGCGGATTTCTTATCTGCGCTGTCTTACCCTTGTTTATTACCACTGAGTCTGGCAGTATTCATTTTACTCCCTGCACCTTGTGTGCAGATCCAGGTACCTCTCAGCAGTGATCCGGTAGCTGTTCGAGGCGACATCTGTAGGATATTCGAGGTAGCTGTAGAGTCCGCATGACCCGATATTCCTTCTTACTGTCTTTTGATTCTGTATTGATGTTTCTTTCCGCACTTGGTATCTTGTAAACCGTTATACACTTATGTTCATTAGAGGCTCGTGACTCATGACCGTTCGTCCTGTGGGAGTTGGTATATTTTGGGACTTGGTTCCCTATTTACGATATATGTATCACTGTTGCTTCATGTTTTGATATGCTTGAATGTGATAAAGCGAGCTTCTAGCTCCGTCATTGTTATCGATTGGTCAGGCTGGCCTAGCAATGTGCCGGGCGCCATCACGACCGGATTTGGGGTCATGACAGCTGCGTTTAAATATTTTTTTCAAATAGTGAGGAAAACAGTAATGACAGTTCATAAAGACCTCAAATAATCATCAATAAGCCCCATGTATGGCAATGAGCCCAAGTCATAATGATAACAACAGTACAATTGCAAATACACGGTAAAAACCAACAATCAGGATGGACTAAGTCACGATCCCCAATGGTTCTCTACCCCACGCTCAGGTCCAGCGTGCAACTCACTTCAATACAATACTAAGATGTGCAAATCCGGGGTTTCAAACCCTTAGGATATCATTCCCAAGTATTACTCACCTTGAACCGGCGAAATCTCAAGCCCCCGACGCGTTTGCCCCTCAAATCGGCCTCCACGTGTGTCGAAACTAGCCAAAAACAGAGCTAATACATAACAATATGCAAATGGGATAATACCTAATCGAAAACAATCAAATTATAGCAAGAACCTCGAAACTAGCAAAACGCGAGCCCCGAGCCCGCTTCTCAACAAATTACAAAACTCACATTACCGGATTCCTCGTCTCTCCTCGAGACCGTACATATCAAAATTACCAAAATCGAAGACCATTTGACCCTTTAAATTCCATATTTAAATCTCAAAAATCCCCAGACCTAGTTCATCAATTTTTTGGCTTAATTCCATGAATTTTTATGTTAATTTCACATAATAATCTTGTATTTAACTTGAAAAAAAGTAGAAACAACTCACCTTTGATGCTTGATAAAATACCCCTTGAAATTCTCTCCAAAAGCATCCAAGCTAAATGAAAAGAATGAAAGAAATGAGCTAAAACACGTGTTTAAAACAATCTGCCCAGGCTTCATCGAGTTGTGCCTTGTGCTGTGCAGGTTGTACATCCTCTTAACATTTTTCCCTGTTGTACACCTTCTGCTAAAACGTCCATAACTCCTTGTGGAAATATCCAAATGACAAATGGTTTTTATATTTAAAAATTAGACTCAAAGATCTTTCATTTGATATATTCTGTAGCATATAACCCTTTATAAATTATGAGATATGTGCTTCTAAAGTGCATCAGAAAATTCTGTCACAATTGCTCCTTTATCCATTTTTGATCCATCATAACTTCCTGATAGAATATCTAATTCATGAATGATTTAACTTTCTGAAAACTAGAATGCAAGGTCTATAACTTTAGTATTTTATACTTTTCTAATTCTTTATAGATTGCAACATATGAGCTTCCGAATTGTACTTCTCGCACCAGAAATTTTCTGGTGCACAGCTGAAGCAAAGAAAAATCAGCAATTTATTTAAGATGAAATAGTCCGTTTAACTACCCAAAACTAATCCGATGCCATAGAGACCTCAACAAAACATGCCAACATATTCCATAACATCATTCAAATTTGTTCCAACCTTCGGAACGCTCAAAGCAACATCACAACACCAAATTCGCATCCGATTCAAACATATGAACTTTGAAATTTCTAATTTCCACATCCGATGCCGAAATACGTCAAAACTAGTCCGAATGACCTCAAATTTTGCAGACAAGTCCAAAATGACATAATAAAGCTACAGCAACTCTCTAAATTCCATCCCGACCCTCGGATCAAAATCTCACATATCAACCGGAATTCGCCAAAATATTAACTATGCCGATTTAAGCTTAATTCTACACCGGTCATCACAAAATATTCAGGACACACTCCTAAGTCCTAAATCACCTAACAAAGCTACCCGAACTATAAAACTTTCAATTCGAGCCCTCTAACACATAAGTCAATATCTGGTTGACTCCACCAACTTAAGCTTCCTTAAAAGAGACTTAGTGTCTCAAACCTTACCAAAATTATTCAGGAATGACATTAAATTTTGCACACAAGTCACATTTGATATTACAGACTTTCTCAAACTTTAGGTATCACATTCTGACCCGATATCAAAATTTCCACTTCCGGCCGAATTTTTTCAAAAACATTCAAATTTCTATATTTAGTCAAATGACTTCAAAATGACCTTCGGATATCCGAATTCACTTCTGATCGCGCTCTCAACTCCAGAATCACCAGACGGAGCTATTCCCAGACTCAAAATCCTAAACGGATATCTGAAACACTAAAATGCCTTCCAACCCAAATTTATGAAATTCTTCTAAAATGCTAACTTTAACAATATACGCCGAAATGCTCATGGGTTATCCATAACCAAATCTGGACATACGTCCAAGTCCAAATCATCATACAAACCTGCTGGAACATTCAGATCCCTATTCCGAGATCGTTTACTCAAAATTTCAATCTTAGCTATTTTCTTCAACTTAAAGTGGTCGCAAAGAACATTTTCTTTTCAATTTGACTTCGAATTTCCCAAAATTCAACTCTGACCATATGCACAAGTCAATATACCTGAAATGAAGTTGTTCATGACTTCCAACTGCTGAACGACGCGCTCGAGCTCAAAACAACCGATTGGGTCGTTACAAAAGCCTAGGGCCGATCCTACGACCCTATTTTCAAAAATAGCCAAACACCATGGGGATGAAGAGGATGAGGGAGAAAATGATGACTCCCTGTTGGTAGCTCAGATAAGATGAAGGAGTGACGCTTCCAAAGCCGACGAGCCGATGATGGATGATGTAGTTAAACCTTGAATCCAAGAAATTTTGGAGGGGAGCTCAAGTAGATTCCTCGAGCCATTAGGGGGTAATAATGCGTCTTGTCTCGGGGGACATTAGGCAGGCAAGCTCGAGGATCCTAGCTCCAAGTACCTCCACAGAGAGGATAATATCGCACGTGGATCATTTGGTATAATTAAAGTAGATGACTCATCACGAAGCCCAGTGCTCTCCAAAGGGCATTTCCGGGATGTCCGGTCCATGAGGACTCTTTACGTGGGACCCATGAAGGGAGTGATATTTTTTGGGAGTGCCTTGCGGGGATCAAAGATGGTCCCAATTTTGATACCTCATTTATCTTCAATGAGGCCCGGAGGCTTTTGGAATAAGAAAGTTTTTGTCTTTTTAATTGCGCCCAAGTTTTATTCTCGTTTTTCTAAGTAATACTCATTTTGTTTGTGTGAAGGACCTTGAGCTTCATCGACAAGAATTTTCCATGTCTCAAGCTGAGCTTGCTCAATGTGAAGCCAAGATCAAGAAGCTGATGGAAGAGAGGGACCACCTCAAGACCCTTCACGTACAGAAAGGGGAAGAGGTCTGGGATCTGCGAGTTGAATTGGGGATAGCTCGTCAAGAGAAGACTTAACTCATTGAAAAAGTAATGTATCTCTTGGTCTGTTATGCACTCATTTGATTTAGTAACACCTCAACTTTTGTAGGCCCAGTAGAAGGGCGAGCTGGTGGAGCATCTCCGAGAAAAATGCAACGTGAAAGAGGCCGAGAGCCCAGTATGGAAGCAATATATGGACCGTCTTGCTTCAGAGAAGGATACACTTTGGGAATAGCTAACTTCAAGAAAATTCTAGCTTCAAAATGCAAGGGAGGAAAGCTTGGCCCGAAATTTCCAAATCGAGGAGCTCGAAGGTAAATCAGTCATTGAGCTTGTGAAGGCCAAATCTAAGGCAGAGGCAATTGTGTCCTCATACTGAGCTGATGCCAAAGCTGCTAGCACTTGGACACAAGAGATTTCTATTGTAGTTGAAGTTAAGTTATCGTGTGCTCTCGACCATACCCGATGATAAACCCGGAGAGAAACTCTCGAGGAGGTGCACACTTGTGGCTTTGACCTGTCAGCTGATATTGAAAAAGCAAAAAGTTTAGAGGAAGAAGCTTCCGCTTTTCTCTCTGATGGCGAGAAGTCTGCCAGTGGCTCTGAAAGCGGAGGAGACGAGGATGAATTCCTTCTGGAGGAGGTTCCTAAAGACGTTGCTCTCAAGGATGCAACTCCCGAGGATGTAGTTCCTGAATATGTGGTTTCCAAAGATGTTTAGGCTCTTTTGTTTATTTTGTTTTTGTGTAAGTTCCTTTATGGGAATTATAAAGACTCTATGTGAATATAAGAAATTCCTTTTCTTTAACTTTATCTCCGATCTGCATTGATTTTTTCTTCATCTTCATTTGTGGAAAATTTTGATGTTATAATTCTATTGATCAAGTGAGAACTGTCTCGAGCTCAAAATATAACAAACCCTTAGTTTTTTAAGTGATCGAAAGGCAATCTTTGAACTTATAATAGAATACATCTTAAGGTTTTTGTTAATTCTCAATCTATGCTTAAGTCGATTTGATGCGAGCTCAGGATTATGGGACTCTTGAATCCGAGTTGGGTGAGATTAAGGTCTCAAAATTTACATCCTTCGGCCTTTAGGCCTTTTTAGGTTGGCCCTTAGGCTCTTTAAGTTGGGCCAATTCGGCCTCTGAGGCGGCTATAATTTTCCACTCTTTCTCGGCTAAAAGACTTTGTAAAAATTTCTTTAAACCTTAGCATGCGTTTTTGTGTCTGTTGGATTTTTTGAAAGTTCAATCGAACGGAATCCCATTGTAATCTATTTGTGTAATGATAATTTAACACATATTGAGGCTTTTTCGAAGGCTTATATTATCGAAGCCTTTAAATTATACGAGTGGATGATTTTATCGAAAGCCTTTTCTTATCTTCTTTTGCCGAGGGTAGCCTAATTTAACCGATTTTCAAAGTATTCGAAGGCCTTTAACTTATGGAGGAAGTTGGACATCTTCGAGCCATGTTATTTCGAACGTAGCCTATTTTATATGACTATAGTCTTTAATGGGGTCATAGCCTTTAATATGATCGTAGCCTTTGGATATGTCTCATGGACTTATTTCCCAATAACACTTTGAACTTGTTCAAAAGGTTAGTCCCCGAGTATGATGGCCTTGGATTTTATGTCGAGTGGATGCTTCTTTGAGGTCTTATGAATTCAAGTTTGGATGACTCGAATGTGTTGCCAGCCGATGACAGTCCCCGAATATTTGAGGTGTATTCATACTTTGGCTCTTGAGCCGTTTCTCGCAAGATTACAAGTATGAAGTTTGTTTAGTAGCAAATTTCTTTGGGACACAAAGTGTTTTTATATAGAAAGAATGCTTCTTTGAATAATTGATACATGTGTACATGTTTTTCCGTTGGGGCTCGACTATTCTACATGGACATGGTTCATCTGATTGTTTGGCCGATTATAAAGTATTCCTATTGAGGCCCTCTGTGGCGTGAAGTATTTTCCTCAAATATATCATCTCCGGGGGTGATGCCCCTATTATTCAAGGTTGATTGAAAAGAAAATCCTTGGAATACTATAGAGTTCTCCTCATGTAGCATATAGTTGTTGCCTCGTTAAAAACCTCACTGGTAAAACCCATTTGGTTCAAAATCTGATCCAAAGAAAAAATAGTGCAACGTGTGTTGCTTTAAAACCTAAGGTCTTCGTGTAAAAAAAGTGTCTTCTATGTCCTTGATTGAACACCTGCAATGAGTTAGTTTTAAATTGAAATGAACAAAAGGAGAAAGTCATACCTTAGCAGTAGTATTGTTTGAGTAGTGATACATTCCAATTGTTCAGCAGTTATTTGTCCTATCGTGCCAAGTTTGTAAGATCCTTTACTGATAACTCAGATGACTCGGTACGGTCCTTCCCAATTGAAACCCAGTTTCCCATCATTCGGGTCTCGATTATTGAGGGTGGCTTTCCGTAAAACTAAATCCCCGATTGTAAAGTGTCAAAGGTTAGTCCTTCTATTATAATAGCGCTCTATTCTTTGTTTTTGTGTCGCCATCAGAACATGTGCAACTTCTCATTTTTCATCTAATAGTTTGAGGGTAGTATTCATAGCCTCTTGAAGTGACACATCCGATGCATTTCGAAACCTGGTGTTGGGTTCTTCGACCTCGACTGCAATTAAGGCCTCAGAGCCATATACTAAAGAGAATGGAGTAGTCCCCGTGCTAGACTTCGATGTCATTCGATATGCCCAAATGACCTTGGGTAGAACTTTTCTTCATTTTCCTTTTGCATTGTCCAACCATTTCTTTTGGTTTTGATTGACAGTTTTGTTTGTTGACTCGGCCTGTCCATTCCTGTTTGGGTAGTATAATGTTGATAAGATCCTCTTTATTTTGTGTGCTTCGAGAAACTCCGTTACCTTGTTGCCAATGAATTTCTTTCCATCGTCGCATAAAATCTTGGCAAGTATCCCGAACTAACATATGATGTGGTTCCATATGAAGTCAATGACTTCCTTTTCTCTGACCTTCTCAAAGGCCTGTGCTTCCACCCCTTTAGAAAAATAATTAGTCATAAGCAAAATTAATTTAGCTTTACCTGGGGCCATTGGTAGAGGACCGACTATGTCCATTCCTTATTTCATGAAAGGCCACAGGGATAGGACTCAGTGTAATTGCTCTCCGGGCTGATGATTCATTGCTTCTAACCTTTGAAATTTCTCATACTTTTTGACGAACTCCTTAGCGTCTTTTTCCATGCTATCCTAGTAATACTGTCATGACCTAAAATCTAACCTTGGTCGTGATGGCGCCTATCATTTTACAAGGAAAGTCTATTCCCAAAAATATTACTACTAAATTGATTATATAAAATTTAATAAAATATTTTCAACATTTAAATTTCTCACACTAAATCAACTCTGAATATAATCAATATAAAATACAGAATGAGACCCAAATATCGGGGTGTCACTAAGCCATGAGTGTCTAAATATATAAACTATTTGACTGTCCAAAAGAAGAAATGACAAGAGGAGTAACAAGGTCTTGCGGAATTAGCAGCTACCTTGCAATCTCTACAGATAGTCGGCCTGAACTCAATGATCGTCGCACTCTAACTCACTTGGATCTGCACATAAAGTGTAAGGTGTAGTATGAGTACAACCAACTCAGTAGTAACAGAAATAACTAAGCAATTGAGCAGTAGCAACGAGCTAGTAAAACAGCCCAATTATTTATTTTTCACAATTTAAATATAACAAAAATAAACAAGTGAATTCAATAATTCAGTAATTGTCACAAAGAAATTAACAGGTAAAATGTAGCAACATCAAAAGTAAATGCAACATTACAGTAGTGTCACTCCATCGCTCATCACTCGCACTCAACATTCAACACTCAGTACACTCAACACTCAACACTCACTACTCGTTACAATCCAAAATCTAACCATGATTGTGATGGCGCCTATAATGATACAAGGCAAGCCTATTCCCAAAAATATTACTACTAAATCGATTATAAACAATTAATAAAATATTTTCAACATTTAAATTTCTCACACTAAATAAACTCTGAGTATAATCAATACAAAATACGAAAACGAGTCCCAAACATCAGGGTGTCACTAAGTCATGAGCGTCTAAAACTATAATCTAAGATATATAAACTGTCTAACTCTCCAAAAGAAGAAATGACAAGAGGAGTAACAAGGTCCTGCAGAATTAGCAGCAACCTTGCAATCTCTACAGATAGCTGACCTAAACTCAACGATCGCCGTGCTCTAACTCGCCTGGATCTGCACACAAAATGCAGGGTGTAGTATGAGTACAACCAACTCAGTAGTAACAGAAATAACTAAGGAATTAAGAAGTAGTGACGAGATAACTAAAACAACCCAATTATTTATTTTTCACAATTTAAATATAACAAGAATAAATAGGTGAATTCCATAATTCAGTAATTGTCACAATGAAATTAACATGTAAATTGCAGAACCATCAAAAGTAAATGCAACCTCATAGTAGTGTCACTCCATTGCTCATCATTAGCACTCAACACTCAACACTCAACACTCAATTCACTCAACACTCTATGCTCATTGGGGTGTGTACAGACTCTGGAGGGACTCCCAAAGCCCAAGTGCTAAGCACAGACAACTCACGTGCCATTATATCAATACTTGGATAGCACAATAAACTCATGTGCTACGCGGACAACTCACGCGCTATGCCATCAATACCTGAACCCGCATGATCAACTCACGTGCTATGATGACAACTCACACACTATGGTATTAATATCCTCAGAACTAGGCACTTTGCCTCACTCAATCATGTACCTCACTAACCTCACCATCATCAATAAATAAGGGGACACAACCCACACCAAGTATCATAACATATTAGCAATTAATAGAGTCTGAGGTAAACATGTTCAAATAGTTTCTATGATTGAGTACAAATAACGTGAGAATGAATAAAGCCTAAGCATGATCTCTAACATGAAGGCAATCAAGTTCAACAACAAGTGAACACATAACCACATATAACAACCATTAGGCCCCACAGCCTCACAGTACAGACCAAGTCTCAATCCCTCATAGTTGACATCCACACGCCTATCACCTAGCATGGGTATCACTACCAAACAATCACATGATATCAATGTCTCCATGTTTATACCCTCAAAGCCAGACTTAAAACTGCTACTTACCTCAACAGCGTAAAATCCTACTACGGGATGCCCTTGTCTTTGAATTGGTCTCCAAAAGCTTTAAATTTAACTTTAATTAGATTAATACAATCAACATGTGCTAAAGAATCGAATTCCACAATAAAAACTATAAAATATACCAAAAATCCGAAACCGGCCAAAACCCAGCCCTCGGACCCACATATCGAAATTAGTAAAAATGGCAGTATAATAATTTCCATCCTCTCCCAAGTCTAACCATATAAAATTTATCAAAATTGAACTTTGTTTGGTCCCTAAAATCATCACTTAAAGCTCTCCAAAGCTCAAACCCTATCTCCCTCAATTTCACTTTAAAATCATCAATCAAATCACAAAAACGAAGATGGATTCATGAAACATAACCAAAATCGACTAGAGAAAACTTAACCCAATCCATATGGTGAAAAATCGACTTCAAAATTTCCCAAATCCGAGCTCCCCAACTCAAAATATGACCGAATGAACAAACCCTAATTTTATATATTTTTTGCCAGTTATTCTTCCTCGTTTCTCGTTACAAACTATCACATAACTCGCTTTTCATGCCTCCAATGGATTCCTTATGACATTCTAGTCAAGTTAGGCTTTGGAATCAGTCAATTTGACTTTATAATGAATGAGACATGTAGGTTTTAATATTTACAAATAGTACAAATTTTTAAATACGCCGCTTGTGGCAAGTTCGTAATTAATTTGAAAAATCTCTCTACTTAATTATTAATAAAATAACCATAAAATTCTCATATGATGGTCAAATTTGATGATTATTTTTTTGTTGCTACAAGTCCGTAATTACGATACAGATCTAATGCTTTAATTAAAAACGAAATTGGAGCTCATTTGTTTTAAATATGATATCATTTATACTTAAAGAAACAGCGTCAGAACATAAGAAAAACATGCACAACACAACCCAAACCTATATCAAACTCATCTGAGGCCCTCGGGACCTCAATCATATTTCCAACAAGTCATATATCACTACCCAAATTTAGTCAAAACTCCCAAAACACCCAAATCAACACCAAAACACTAAATCAACCTCGAATTCAAGCCTAAGAACTCCTAAAATTCTATTTTTTGCCAATTCAAGCCTAATTCTATCACAAACCTCCAAATTATATTCCGTACATACACCTAAGTCTAACATCAACAAATGAAGCTAATCAAATTATCAAAATCCAAATCCAAATTCATTAAGTCACTTCTGGTTGACTTTTATAACTTAGCTTTCTAACTAAGAGACTAAGTGTTCATTTCACTCCAAAACTACTTTGAAGCCAAACATACCAACTCGATACAACTCAACACAGCTGAACACCACATAATTAAGCATAAATGAGGGAAATGAAGCTATAATTCTCAACACGAACGACCAAATCCTTACAAATACCCTGCTCTAATAATTTTATGAATCAAGACTCCGCGCCGGAGTGATTCCCACAAATGCCTTTGTGGATTTCTTGTAGAATATATTTGGTATCTCGCAGCTCTGAACATACTACCAATAGTCCATTGAAAGTCCTCCTGTACAACATTCCATCTTCATCCACTGCATACCGAGCAGCCTTGGTTTGTAGATCCCTTGACTCTTTATGATCTGATGGGAGCTTTCCATTTTACAAATAGTCGATATACTTTTTCTCTTATCCGAAGTCAAACTTGTAGAATTTATTTCGGCATGACCCTTTCGACCATAGATCTTGATAAGTGGATGACAGCCCCCGAGATGATGTCATCTTCTTCAACCGATGACCAAAAATTAGTAAGTGCATCAACCTCGCTATTTTGTTCTCGAGGTAGATGATTTAGAGTCCACTCCTTGAAGAGCTGTAAGGTTACCTATAGCTTATCCGAGTAACATTGAATCCTATCCACTCAAACTTCAAAACTTTTCTTTTGGGTTACTACCTACAATGAATCGCACTTGGCTTCAATGACTTATGTTCCCAAGGTTTTAGCTAGCTCAAGAATTTAAATCATGGCTTCATAATCGGCCTCATTATTAGTCAACCTAGAAGTTTTAATAGATTGTCTAATAGTGCTACCTGTAGGTAGCTTGAAAATAATGCCAAGCCCGGACCCTTTCACTTTCGAGGAACTATCCGTGAAAAGGGTCCAAACCCCCGATGATGTACCCGATTTTGGAAGAAGTTCTTTCTCCACTTTGGGTACAAGGGTCAGTAAAAAATCAGCTACGAAGTCAGCTAGGATTTGAGAACTGATGGCCGTTCGGGGTTAATACTCGATATCGTACCCGCCAAGTTTGACAGCCCATTTGGCCAACCAGCCCGGCAGTTCAGGCTTAAGAAAAATATTTCAAAGGGAATAAGTAGTCAACCCACATATTGGGTGACATTGGAAATATGGCTTCAATTTTCAAGATGTGTTTATTAATGCCAGTGCTAATTTTCTAAGTGAGGGTATCTAGTTTCAGCATCTCCCAGAGTTCAACTTACTTAATTAATAGGGAATTGCGTACATTGCTCATCTCGAACTAGTGCCACATTTACCGCTATCTCAGATACTATCAAATATAAGTAAATCTTTTCTTCTACCTTCGGGTGTGAAGAAAAGGTGGGCTCGATAGTATCGCTTCAATTCCTCTAAGGCCTGCTGGCAATTCCGGGTCCATGTGAAATCCTTTTCTTTTTGAGCAAGGAAAATAACTTATGACTCGATTTGATGATCTCGAAATGAATCAACCCAAGGTGGCTATTCTTTCTATTAGCCTTTTTAAAGATTCCACACTATCCACTATTATGATTTCTTCGATGTCTTTGATCTTATCGGGGTTGATCTCGCTTCTCCAATTAGATACCATGAAATCGAGGAACTAGCCCGAGCTGACTCCGAAGGCTCATTTTTCTAGTTAAGCTTCATGTTGTACTTCCCAAAGAATTGAATATTTCTTGCAAATGAGTTAAATGATCCTCAGCGTGTAGGACTTAACTAACATATCGCCAATGTAAGTTTCCATTGATTTACCAATCTGTTCGTCAAACATTCTGTTAACTAAGCATTGGTATGTAGCTCCGACATTTTTTAGCCCGAAGGGCATCACATTATAAAATTATTTTCCAAACATAGTGATATACGAGGTCTTCTCTTGGTCCTCCTGGTTCATCTGAATTTGATTATACCTGGAGTAGGCATCGAGAAAGGTTAACATATCGTAGCTGGTCGTGGCATCGATCATGTGAACAATGTTAGCTAGGGGAAAAGAGTCTTTAGGGAATGCCTTGTTTAGATCCTTATAATCTACACACATTCTAAGTTTGTTTCCCTTTTTAGGAACTACAACTATGTTGACGAACCATTCAGGGTATTTTACCTCCCGAAAAGACACTATTTTAAAATGTTTGGTTACCTCATTATTTATGAATGTATGCTTCACCTCAGACTGGGGCCTCCCTTTTTGCTTTATCGGATTGAACTTGAGGTTGAGGCTTATCCAGTATGTTGTTATTTCTGGTGGGATTCCTGTCATGTCTAAATGGGACCAAGTAAAACAATCCATATTACCGATAAGAAATTGAATAAGTTATTTCTTGAGTTTGGAGGTTAACCCCGTTCCTAGGTAAACAATTTTCTCGGGCATTTACTCGATCAGTATGACCTTTTTCAGTTCCTTGATAGTTGATTTGGTTGCATCTGACTCTTCGGGAATGATGAAAGTTTGAGGAGTTAGGAAATCATCATCTTCTTCTTCTTCGATTAGTTATTTCTCCGATTCGGTCGAGATTGGGGCCGGTGATTGCTATTTGGCCATCTGATTATCTTTGGTGGTCGGTTTCACTAAGGTGAAAGGCTCTGGTATCAGTATCACCTCCTCGACTACAAATATTTCCTTTGTAGCATGTTTTTCTCTATAGACCATTTTCACACAATCCTTTGTCAGGAATTTCATTATCTAATGAATGGTTGATGGTTTTTCCCTCATGTTGTGTATTCATTGACTCCCAAGAAGTGCATTATACCTCATGTCGCCTTCGATGACATGGAATTCCATATCCTGGATGGTTGCGTCCATGTTCACCCGTAGTATTATCTCCCCCTTTGCTATTTTAATTGCCATGTTAAAGCCATTTAGGACTCGAGATACAAGTACAATTTGGTCCTGAAGGCATTCTACGATCATTGATCTAATTATGTTTGCTGAGCTACCTAAATCCACTAGAACACGTTTAACTTGAATTTTATTTAACAAAATAGAAATTACTAGGGCATCATTGTGCTACGGAGATATGCCTTATGATTCTTCATCATTGAATGGTAGGATGCCCTTGGGAACATAGCTCCGAGTCCATTTTTCCCTGATGATCGGCACCTTTGTTGTGTTTGAATACAGGCCCTTGTGGAACATTGACACTATTAACGATCATATAAATTTGTGTTGCAATTCCTCCTACTTATTTTTTCTATTTGCATCTCTTTCCCTGAAGTGGTCTTAGCTTGATCACTGAGAAATTATTGAAGATGCCCTTCGTTGAACAACCGAGCTACCTCCTCCTCAGCTTCCTAGAGTCTTCGGTTTTATGGCCATGTGTGCTGTGATACTTACACATCAAGTTTGGATCTTTGCGAATGATCAGTTTGTATAAGCCTGGGCCCCTAGGTGTCTTTGATTCATCCATAGCTGACATGATCCCCGATGCATCTACACTGAAATTATACTCCGATAATTGAGGTGCTTTCACGGGGTCAGTATGTTTATCAAAATCATTCTTACTCATGAATCCCCAAGAGCTTTGACCTTCATCATTTCTCTGATTGTTTTGAGGATTGTTACGCCCCGAACCGTTGTTTTTTTTATTGACATATGGCTGATACTATTACTTGATTGATCTTGATTCCATGTTCGTATCCCTCGGGGGCTTTTCTACCAACCTATTAGGATGAATTGAACCTGAAGGAACTCCCAACTGATCCTCCTCGACCCTAATCTTTGACTGGTAATGATAATGTTCCTCTAACCACATCACAGCTGGGTACTCAATCAGATTCTGCTTTAATTGTCGTGACACAATCAAACTCCACTCAAACCCTACATAAAAACATGTACTGCCTAGTCATCCGAGACTAGTGGTAATTCAATTCGCTCCATTTGAAACCGGGACACGAACTTCCTTAACATCTCATTGTTCCTCTGTCTTATCTTAAAAACGTCTGATTTCCTTATTGCCACCTTTATGGCCCCACCATGTGCTTTCACGAAGGCGTCTGCAAACATAGCAAACAAATCGATTGAGTTCGGGGGCAAGTTTTGATACCAAATCATGGTTCCTTTCGATAATGTTTCCCCAAATTTTTTCAACAATATTGATTCAATCTCGTCATCATTCAAATCATTTCCTTTAATCCCACAAGTGTGTAGAGTAATATGTTTGTTAGGGTCAGTTGTCCCATTGTATTTAGGTATATGGGCATGCAAAACGTTTTAGGAATGGGCTTCGAAGCCGCACTCGGAGGGAACAACTTTGGTATGAACCTTTTGGTATCCAAACCTTTCAAGACCGGGGTTGCCCATGGTATTTGATCAATACGGGAGTTATAAGTCTGTACCTTTTTGTCATTATCCTCAATCTTCTTTTCCCCAGACTCGATCCTCTTAGTGAGTTCTTTGAGCATCCTCGTAATTCTGGGGTCAGTCCCCGAGCCATTACCGTTTGATCTCTTTGGCGCCGGTTCAGTACTTCGAGTGATTTCTGGTTCGGCTACACTCAGAGTTTTATTCTGAAATTGAAGTTGAGCGATGTAAATCTGTTGGTCTTGTAGCATCTCGAATATCACTTGGAGGTTAACCCCCCATCGCCCATATCCTGTGTTCCTTGGCCTACGTAGACTCCCTATAGGGTCTGCACATAAATCTGCATTCATAGCAATGTGTGAACTAACCTCAACTAGTTCCATATTTCACACTTCCCTAAGGTTTATCGGTGGCACACAAACCATTAAATTATTGTTGTTCCCATGAATTCCAAGACCATCGTTGTTGTGAATGGGTGTGTTTTGCGAGTTTGACATGTTTAATCCTGAGAACAAAAATTCTTGTTAAGAACAAGTGTGAATATAATGTGTGTTATCAAAATCAGTATTGAAATAATCACTATTATCTTTAGCCCCACGGTGGGCGCCAAACTATTTACCTCAAAAATATGAGTAACACTTGATTTATGATTTTAACGATATGTGATTTAGTTCAATACTAATTAATAACCAAGAAATTTGAAGTATGTGCTAAGATCACGTGGGTCCCGACTCACTCTGAACAACTCTCCAGAAATGGGAAGTGAACGGAGGGCCTCTGTCTGATATGATGGAGAGCAGCACACCGTTCAATCTTACTATCTCCCGAATTTAAATTTGGACATACCTCTCTTCCATATAAGTAGTCACCACTGCAATGAAATGGGCAGACTTGGTCAATCTATCCACAATAACCCACACCGAATTAACCTTCCCCTATGTCTGCGGCAACCCAACCACGAAATCTATAGTGATGCGCTCCTACTTCCATTCTGGAATAGGCATCCGCTGAAGTAGGCCACCCGGCCTCTGGTGCTCATACTTGACTTGCTGGCAATTCAAACATTTAGTTGCACACTCCACAATGTCCTTCTTCATCCTCCACCGCCAGTAATGCTGCCTCAAGTCACGGTACATTTTCGTAGCACCCTGATGAATGGAGTACCTCGAACTGTGGGCTTCCTCTAGGATCCTCTCTCTCAAGCCATCAACATTAGGAACACATACACGGTCCTAGATCCGTAATGCACCATCCTCGCCAACAGAAATCTCATTGGCACCTCCCTGAAGCACTGTCTCTCTGAGAACTGCCAAATGCGGATCATCGAGTTGTCAGGCCTTAATCTCCCCCAACAACAAACATTGAGCAACCATACATGCTAGGACCCGACCGGGTTCTGAAATGTCCAATCTCACAAGTCTGTTAGCTAGGGACTGAATGTCTAAAGCTAACGGTCTCATATCAGCAGGAATGAACGCCAAGCTACCCATGCTCTCTGCTTTCCTACTCAAGGCATCCACGACCACATTTTCCTTGCCTGAATAATAATGAATGGTAATGTCATAATCCTTTAGCAACTCGAGCCACCCGCACTGTCTCAAATTAAGGTCCCTCTGCTTGAACAAATGCTGCAAGCTTCGATGGTCTCTATACACCTCACATAACACCTTATATAAATAATGCCTCCATATCTTAAGAGCATGAACAATCGCCGCCAAATCTAGATCGTGCACAGGGTAATTTTTCTCATGAACCTTCAGCTGATGAGAGGCATATGCAATAACTCGCCCCTCCTGCATCAATACACACCCCAAGCCAACGCGAGAAGAATCACAATATACCTTATACGTCCCTGAACTGGAAGGCAATACAAGAACTGGTGCCGTGTTAAAGTCATCTTGAGCTTGTGTAAGCTCTCCTCACAATCATCGGACCAATAGAATGGGGACCCCTTTTGGGTCAATCCGGTAAGAGGTGATGCAATGGATGAGAAGCCCTCCACAAATCGCTGATAATAGCCTTCTAACCCTAGGAAGCTCCTGATCTCAGTCACTGAAGTAGGGCGTGACCAACTCTGAATTGCCTCAATCTTCTTGGGGTCCACCTTAATACCCTCTTCTGGCGCTATATGCCCCAAAAATGCCACTGACTCTACCCAAAACTCACACTTGGAGAACATAGCATAAAGCGTTTCTCTCGCAAGGTCTGAAGCACTACCCTCAAATGCTGTTAATGCTCCCCCTGGCTATATGAGTATATCTGTGATGACCCAAAGGGTCATCACTTATTTTATTAATCATTTCGAGCTTTTGAGGCCTTGAAAACCTCATTCTATGTAGCCTCGATTTACGTGCACGATTCGAGCATGTACCCGAAAAGATTTTATGATAGAAAATATGAATTCTACGAGAAATTTAGATAAAAATGATATTAATATTGATATGGTTGACTTCGGTCAACATTTTTGGTAAACGGATCCGGACTCGAGATTGGATTGTTCCGAGAGGTCTGTAGGAAAATATGGGACTTGAACATGCGTCCGGAGTCGAATTCTGAGGCCTAGAGCCCAAGTTATGAATTTTTCTATAAAATTGTTTTTGATGTAATTGTTAAAGGAAATGAATTAATTGACCTTGGTATCGGGCTCGTATTTTGGTTTCGACGCCCGATACAAGTCTTAAATATTATATATGTGATTTCTGTAAAGTTTGGTGACATTCGGATGTCGTTTGGGATGTTTTGGACCTTGAGTTCCAAGTTTGAAAGTTTTGAAAACCAAAAGTATGAAAATCATGAATTTGAGGCTTGATTTGATGAAAACGATGTGATATTGGCGATGTGATCACACGAACAAGTTCATAATGTGTTTTTGAGGTTGTGTACATGTTTGGTTTGGAGACCGGGGGGCTCGGGTAAAGATTTGATAGGCCGTAGGATCAATTTCTGAATTTATGCACTGCTGGTTTTTCACCCAGCTGTTGGCTTCGCATTTGCGAAGAATTTCTCGCAAATGCGAAGAAGGCAGTTCAAGCCTGGGTTCGCAAATGCGAACCCATTATCGCAAATGCGATGCTTGCCAGAACCAGCCAAGTTCGCAATTGCGAACAAAGTGTCGCAAATGCGACACTGGCACACCTGGACCAGAGTTCGCAATTGCGAACATAACCTCGCAAATGCGAGGCCTTCAATAATTGCTTGTCTTCGCAATTGCGAAGAATGTGTCGCAATTGCGACAAAGCCCAGAAGCCTGCTGGTTCGCAAATGGGAACCTTATTTCGCAAATGCGAAATCCCCAGCAACTCTGCCTAGACTTCGCAAATGCGAACAAATGTTCGCAAATGCGAACTTCCCAACCTTAGCTTATTTTTCAAACTCCAGAAATTGGTCGGGGTTCGCAATTGCGAACCCATGTTCGCAAATGCGAACACAGAGACCTGTAAAACACGATTTTTAGTTCATTTCTTCACTTTTTACAAACCAAAAACACCCATTTGCGATTCTTCACGGATTCCTTCTTCTTCAAAACAATTGTAAGTCACTTTTTACTTAATTCTTTCAACTCCTAACATCATTAAACATGTTTTTCAATAGAAATCAAAGGTTTTCATGGTAGAATTTCTTGTTTTTGTTAGAATATAGGGTTTTTCATAAATTGGGAAATTGGACCTCGAATTGAGGTCCGATTTTGAAACAAATCATATACATGAACTCGTGGGGGATGGGTAACTGGATTTTGGTCCTAACCCCGAGTTCCGACCATGTGGGCCCGGGGTCGAAATTCACTATTCCGGGCAGAATGTTGTAAAAGTTGTAATTGGTCTTAGGAATTAGTTCGTTGAGTAGTATTGATGTTATTAAATCAATTGTGTATAGATACGATAGGATTGGAGCCAAATTTGAAAGAAAAAGACATTGCCATGGATTAAATTGTTCATAAACATTCGAGGTAAGTGTTTGTTCTATCCTAGCTTGAGGAAATAGGATTATGTGCTATGTGTTATGTGATCGAGTGCGGTGTATGGGCTGTGGTGACGAGCATCCATACACTGGCGTCTAGTATGACCGTGAGTCGTTGATAATGTTTATTGTGAGACATATTTGCAGATGAATTGTTGTCCCTAGTCGAGACTTGTTGTGAAGATGATTATTGATTGCCCTTGTTGGGACGGTTTATGAATTACTGTTTCTTTCCTTGCCCTTAACTGTGATTGTTATTTGGGTGAGGAAGAGTGATAATGCACGAAGGGTGATGTCGTGCCATGTTTTATTATTTATGCACGAAGGTTAATGTCGTGCCATATTTTATTGATTATGCACGAAGGATCATGTCGTGCCCTGTTATTGAACCATGTACGAAGGATCATGCCGTACTATGGATGTGCGGATAAGAGTAAAAGCACGAAGGGTGATGCCATGTACTTTATTTGCTTATTTGGTGAGGATGTGAATAAAAGCACGAAGGGTGATGCCGTGCAACTGTTTGCTATTCCTTGACTTGATATTACATGTGTTTTCCATTATACTTTGTTTTCCTTGTGAACTTATTAACTGTTGTTAATTGTTGAATTCTTTGAGATATTCCTTATTGTGTTATTACTTGGTTATTTCTTGTTATTCCGTGGTATACATATATATTGAATTGCACAGGTTTATGTGGGTGTCTGGTCCTAGGCTTGTCACTACTTCGCCGGGATAGGCCGGGCACTTACCAGCACATGGGGTCGGTTGTGCTGATACTACACTTCTGTGCGTTTTTGCACAGGTCCAGGTTACGATCAGGAGCAGCAGCAGTAAGTCGATTGCGTGGGAGTTGATCACATTTGAGACCAAGGTAGCTTGCAGACGGCCGCAAGCCCGACGTCTTTCTCTTTATTTATGTTACTAGTTGTAGTCTTAATGTTCCGAGACAAACAGAATTATGTTATATTTCTTTCAAACTTTTATGTGTAGTACTCAGTAGTAGTTCGTGAGTTGGTGACTCCACGTCTTGGGTAGAGGATGTCAGTATGATTTTCACCTTGTAATTAGTTATTTCTATTTCGATAAAGTATTCCGCACTTATTTAATTAAAGTTGTGGTATGTTGATAAATAAATTATAAAATTGTGTTAAAAACAGGATAGTATGAATACAGTGGCTTGCCTAGCTACCAAGAGTAGGCGCCCTCACAATCCCGATGTTGGTGGAAACATCCGGGTCATGACAAGTTGGTATCAGAGCTCTAGGTTACATAGGTCTCACCACTCACGAACAAGCTTAGTAGAGTTTGAGAGGTAGGTACGGAGGCGTCTGTACTTGTCCTCCAGAGTCTATTGAGTTAGGAAAGAGTCTCTCATTTGTTCTTTCTTGTCGTGCGACTTGTTCCTCAATTACTGATTGAATTTCTACTCTGTCCTTTCGTATATAGTGAGGACATGCGCTTCTTCGTTCGCTGACCAGCAGCTCGAGCCCCAGGCAGCTCCTGTGAGGGGCCGAGGTCGTATCAGAGGCCATGGTAGGGGTAGAGCTCAGCCCCAGGCAGCTACTCCAGAGGTGGAGCCTCATATTGAGATTGACGAGGAGGTTCCAGTCCCAGCAGCTCCAGTGGGCCCAGCTCAGGTCCCAGGAGAGGCTTTATTTACCCCGGATCTTCGGGATGCTTTGGTCGGAATAGCGGGATTTATGGACAGCATTGCCAGAGCGGGCTTATTATCGGTTGCACCTGCCGCTTCTCAGGCTGGAGGAGGGGCCCAGACTCCTATTGCTCGTACTCCGGAGCCAGTAGCTCCTCAGCCTCAGGCACTAGTGGTTCAGCCAGCTGTGGCCACTCAGTCAGGTACCACAGCTCATCCCGGTGATGGAGCGGCCATGACTTCTGATTCTTTATGGAGACTTGATCGGTTCTCCAAGCTATTTACCACTACATTTAGCGGAGCCACATCAGAGGATCCTCAGGACTTCTTATTCAGTTCCCATGAGATTCTCAAGACTATGGGGATCGTGGAGTCAAATGGAGTTGACTTCTGTACATTCAGGCTTGTAGGATCCGCCAAGACTTGGTGGAGAGATTATTGCTTGACTCGACCAGCAGGGTCCCCAGCTTTATCGTGGGATCAGTTTGCGGAACTATTTCTGGAGAAGTTTCTCCCTGCTACTCAGCGGGATGTACTTCGGAGGTAGTTTGAGCGCCTCCGTCAGGGCACCATGACGGTCACACAGTATGAGACGAGATTTGTCGATTTGGCTCGTCATGCAGTGGTGATACTTCCCACAGAGCGGGAGAGGGTCCGCAAGTTTATAGATGGGCTTAATCAGCCAATTAGACTCCAGATGGCTATGGGCGTAGGGAGTGACATATCATTTCAGGAGGCAGCCAATGCAGCACGCAGAGTTGAGATGGCTCTTGCTAGGGGAGGCGGTTATTCTTCAGATAAGAGGCCTCGTCATTCAGGCAGGTTTGGTGGTTCTTCCTCCGGTGGCAGAGAATCCTTTGATAGAGGCCAGTCTTCCAGGCCTTTTCATTCCGCCCTTCAGGCTTCACAGGGTGGACCAGGTGATCGTGGTTTTTGGGGGCATTATTCAGACCAGCCTCCTATTAATGCTCAGCCTCTTCAGAGTGTTCGTGGAGGCGATTCAGGTCGTCAGGGCCAGCAGCCCTATCAGTCCAAGAGTTGCTACGGTTGTGGTGACCCAAGTCATTTTATCAGGTATTGCCCTCGAGCAGCGGGCAACTCTCAGCAGCGGGGTCCTCGTCCTATGATTCGAGGCCCCAGCTGACCCTCAGCCTGCCCAGCCAGCCAGGAGGCGGGGGTAGAGATTATAGAGGTGGAGGTCGAGACCGTAGAGGTGGAGACCGTCCAGCCCGAGGTAGAGGTCAGCCAGTTGATGGTCGTCCTAGAGACGCAGCTCAGAAGGGAGGTGCGGATCCCCGATTCTATGCTTTACTAGCCAGGCCAGAGGCAGAGGCATCAGATGCCGTGATTACAGGTACTATTCTTGTGTGTGGCAGAGGTGCTTCAGCATTATTTGACCCTGGATCTACATATTCCTATGTGTCTTCCTACTTTGCACCGTATTTGGCCGTGCCCGGCTATGCTCTGGATATTCCAGTTTATGTGGCTACACCAGTGGGTGACTCCATTGTAGTCGACCGAGTGCATCGTTCGTGCGTAGTTATATTTGGGGGTCTTGAGACCCGTGTTGATCTGTTGCTTTTGGATGTGGTGGATTTTGATGTCATATTGGGGATGGACTGGTTGTCCCCATACCATGCTATTCTAGATTGTCATGCTAAGACTGTGACCTTAGCCTTGCCAGAATCACCCCGACTAGAGTGGAAAGGTACCTCAAGTCACTCCGTTCGCACTGTTATTTCCTATGTTAAGGCTCGGCGCATGGTCGAGAAGGGGTGTCTAGCTTATTTGGCTTATGTTCGTGATTCCAGCGCAGAGGTTCCTTCCATTGAGTCGGCCCCTATTGCACGGGAGTTTCCTGAGGTTTTTCGTTCAGACCTGCCGGGCATGCCACCCAACAGGGATATTAATTTCTGTATTGATCTGGCACCGGGCACTCAGCCCATCTCTATCCCACCCTATCGTATGGCCCCGCCGGAGCTAAAAGAGTTGAAATATCAGTTGCAAGGCCTTCTTGAGAAAGGCTTTATCAGGCCCAGTGTTTCCCCCTGGGGAGCACCTGTATTATTTGTAAAGAAGAAAGATGGCTCGATGCGGATGTGTATTGATTACCGGTAATTAAACAAAGTGACAATAAAGAATAAGTATCCATTGCCGAAGATTGATGATTTGTTTGACCAGCTCCAGGGAGCGAGGGTATTCTTAAAGATAGACTTGAGGTCAGGCTACCATCAGCTGAAGATCAGGGCGGCTGACATTCCTAAGATAGCCTTTCGCTCTAGATATGGGCATTATGAGTTCTTGGTCATGTCTTTCGGGTTGACCAATGCCCCAGCAGCATTCATGGAGTTGATGAATCGGGTATTCAGGCCTTACTTAGATCTGTTCGTGATAGTCTTCATAGATGACATCCTGGTGTACTCCCGCAGCCAGGAAGAGCACGAGCAACACCTCATAGTGGTTCTTCAGACTCTGAAAGATAACCAGCTATATGCCAAATTTTCTAAATATGAGTTCTGGCTGAGTTCGGTAGCATTTCTGGGTCACATTGTATCGGTGGAAGGTATTCAGGTAGACCCAAAGAAGATTGAGGCAGTCCAGAATTGGCCTCGACCAGCTTCAGTGACCGAGATCCGGAGTTTCTTGGGATTAGCAGGTTACTACCGTCGATTTGTAGAGGGGTTTTCTTCTATTGCAGCCCCGATGACCAGGTTGACCCAGAAGGGTGTCCAGTTCCAGTGGTCAGAGGAGTGTGAGGCGAGCTTTCAGAAGCTCAAGACAGCCTTGACCACCGCACCAGTGTTGATACTACCTACAGGTGCAGGGCCTTATACAGTTTATTGTGACGCATCTCGTACAGGGCTTGGAGCGGTATTGATGCAGGATGGTAAGGTTATCGCTTATGCTTCGAGGCGGTTAAAAATACATGAGAAGAATTATCCAGTTCATGATCTTGAGTTAGCAGCAAGTGGTTCATGCCTTAAAGATCTGGAGGCATTATCTATATGGTGTGACATGTGAGGTGTACACTGATCACAAAAGCCTGCAGTACTTGTTCAAGCAAAAGGAGTTGCATCTACGACAGTGGAGATGGTTAGAGTTGCTAAAAGACTATGATGTTACTATCTTATATCACCCAGGTAAGGCCAATGTGGTGGCCGATGCATTGAGTAGAAAGTACGCCAGCATGGGTAGTCTTGCATACATTCCGGTCAGTCAGAGACCATTAGCTCTAGATGTCCAGGCCTTAGCCAATCGGTTCGTGAGATTAGACATTTCTGAGCCTAGCAGGGTGTTAGCCTGCACGGTCAGTCGTTCTTCTTTATTTGAGCGTATCCGTGAGAGACAATTTGATGATCCTCATTTGCGTGAGTTGAGGGATACAGTACAGCGGGGAGGTGCCACACAGGTAAACCTAGATGATGATGGGGTATTGAAATTGCAGGGTCGAGTTTGCGTACCCAATATCGAAGGGATTCGAGAGTTGATCTTAGCGGAGGCCCACAGTTCGCGGTATTCTATTCACCAGGACTTACGGCAACACTATTTTTGGCGCAGAATGAAGAAAGATATCGTTGCGTATGTCGCTTGGTGTCTAAATTGTCAGCAGGTGAAATATGAGCACCAGAGACCTGGTGGTGTATTCCAGAGGATTGAATTTCCCGAGTGGAAATGGGAGCGGATCACTGTGGACTTCGTTACTGGACTTCCTTTGACTCGGAGGAAATTTGATGCTATTTGGGTCATTGTTGATAGGCTGACCAAGTCAGCACACTTTATTCCAGTATCTGTCTCCTACTCGTCGGAGAGGTTAGCGGAGGTGTACATTAGAGAAATTGTTCGTCTCCATGGGGTGCCAGTATCCATTATCTCTGATCGGGGTACGCAGTTTACCTCGCGGTTCTGGAGAGCGGTCCAGCAGGAGTTTGGCACCCAGGTTCAGTTGAGTACAACATTTCATCCTCAGACGGATGGCCAGTCCGAGAGGACTATTCAGATTCTAGAGGACATGCTTCGAGCTTGTGTTATTGATTTCGGAGGTTCGTGGGACCAGTTTCTGCCATTAGCAGAGTTCGCCTACAATAACAGTTACCAGTCTAGCATCCAGATGGCTCCGTATGAGGCGTTATATGGTAGGCGATGTCGATCACCAGTTGGATGGTTTGAACCGGGGGAGGCTCGGTTGTTGGGTACAGACTTAGTTCAGGAGGCCTTGGATAAGGTCAAGACTATTCAGGAGAGATTGCGTTCAGCTCAGTCCAGGCAGAAGGCTTATGCGGATCGTAAGGTTCGAGACGTAGATTTCATGGTTGTTGAACGAGTATTGCTCCGAGTGTCGCCTATGAAGGGCGTGATGAGGTTCGGGAAGAAGGGCAAGCTCGGCCCTAGGTATATTGGTCCATTTGAGATTCTAGACAGAGTGGGAGGGGTGGCTTACAGATTAGCTTTGCCGCCTAGCTTATCAGCCGTGCATCCAGCTTTTCACGTATCTATGCTTCGGAGATACCACAGCGATCCCACACATGTGTTAGACTTCAGTACTGTCCAATTGGACAATGATCTATCTTACGAGGAGTAGCCGGTGGCTATTCTAGACCGGCAGGTTCGACAGTTGAGGTCGAAGAGTTATCCTTCTGTGCGTGTTCAGGTGGAGAGGTCAGCCTCCTGAGGCATCGACCTGGGAGTCCGAGTCTGATATGCGGAGCCGTTACCCACACTTGTTTCCTGACTCGGTACTTCTTTCTTTTGTCCGTTCGAGGACGAACGGTTGTTTTAGAGGTGGAGATTGTGACGACCCAAAGGGTCATCACTTATTTTATTAATAATTTCGAACTTCTGAGGCCTTGAAAACTTAATTCTATGTTGCCTCGATTTACGTGCACGATCCGAGCATGTAGCCGGAAAGATTTTGTGATAGAAAATATGAATTCTACGAGAAATTTGGATAAAAATGATATTAATATTGATATGGTTGACTTCGGTCAACATTTTTGGTAAACGGATCCGGACCCGAGATTGGATGGTCCCGAGAGGTCCGTAGGAAAATATGGGACTTGGACATGCGTCCGGAGTCGAATTCCGAGGCCTAGAGCCCAAGTTATGAATTTTTCTATGAAATTGTTTTTGATGTAATTGTTAAAGGAAATGAATTAATTGACCTTGGTATCGGGCTCGTATTTTGGTTCCGACGCCCGGTACAAGTCTTAAATATTATATATGTGATTTACGTAAAGTTTGGTGACATTCGGATGTCGTTTGAGATGTTTTGGACCTTGAGTTCCAAGTTTGAAAGTTTTGAAAACCAAAAGTATGAAATCATAAATTTGAGGCTTGATTTGATGAAAACGATATGATATTGGCGATGTGATCGCACGAACAAGTTCATAATGTGTTTTTGAGGTTGTGTACATGTTTGGTTTGGAGCCCGGGGGGCTCGGGTAAAGATTTGATAGGCCGTAGGATCAATTTCTGAATTTATGCACTGCTGGTTTTTCACCCAGCTGTTGGCTTCGCATTTGCGAAGAATTTCTCGTAAATACGAAGAAGGCAGTTCAAGCCTTGGTTCGCAAATGCGAACCCATTATCGCAAATGCGATGCCTGCCAGAACCAGCCAAGTTCGCAATTGCGAACAAAGTGTCGCAAATGCGACACTGGCACACCTGGACCAGAGTTCGCAATTGCGAACTTAACCTCGCAAATGCGAGGCCTTCAGTATATTGCTTGTCTTCGCAATTGCGAAGAATGTGTCGCAATTGCGACAAAGCCCAGAAGCCAGCTTGTTCGCAAATGCGAACATTAGTTCGCAAATGCGAACACTCCCTTTTTCTGCCAGTGTTCGCAAATGCGAACAAATGTTCGCAAATGCGAACTTCCCAACCTTAGCTTATTTTTCAAACTTCAGAAATTGGTCGGGGTTCGCAATTGCGAACCCATGTTCGCAAATGCGAACACAGAGACCTGTAAAACACGATTTTCAGTTCATTTCTTCACTTTTTACAAACCAAATACACCCATTTGCGATTCTTCACGGATTCCTTCTTCTTCAAAACAATTGTAAGTCACTTTTTACTTAATTCTTTCAATTCCTAACATCATTAAACATGTTTTTCAATAGAAATCAAAGGTTTTCATGGTATAATTTGTTGTTTTTGTTAGAATATAGGGTTTTTCATAAATTGGGAAATTAGACCTCGAATTGAGGTCCGATTTTGAAACAAATCATATACATGAACTCGTGGGGGATGGGTAACCGGATTTTGGTCCGAACCCCGAGTTCCGACCATGTGGGCCCGGGGTCGAAATTCACTATTCCGGGCAGAATGTTGTAAAAGTTGTAATTGGTCTTAGGAATTAGTTTGTTGAGTAGTATTGATTTTATTAAATCAATTGTGTATAGATACGATTGGATTGGAGCCAAATTTGAAAGAAAAAGACATTGCCACGGATTAAATTGTTCATAAACATTCGAGGTAAGTGTTTGTTCTATCCTAGCTTGATGGAATAGGATTATGTGCTATGTGTTATGTGATCGAGTGCGGTGTATGGGCTGTGGTGACGAGCATCCATACACTGGCGTCTAGTATGACCGTGAGTCGTTGATAATGTTTATTGTGAGACATATTTGCAGATGAATTGTTGTCCCTGGTCGAGACTTATTGTGAAGATGATTATTGATTGCCCTTGTTGGGACGGTTTATGAATTACTGTTTCTTTCTTTGCCCTTAACCGTGATTGTTATTTGGGTGAGGAAGAGTGATAATGCACGAAGGGTGATGCCGTGCCATGTTTTATTATTTATGCACGAAGGTTAATGCCGTGCCATGTTTTATTGATTATGCACGAAGGATCATGTCGTGCCCTGTTATTGAACCATGTACGAAGGATCATGCCGTACTATGGATGTGAGGATGAGAGTAAAAGCACGAAGGGTGATATCGTGTACTTTATTTGCTTATTTGGTGAGGATGAGAGTAAAAGCACGAAGGGTGATGCCGTGCAACTGTTTGCTATTCCTTGACTTGATATTACATGTGTTTTCCATTATACTTTGTTTTCCTTGTGAACTTATTAACCGTTGTTAATTGTTGAATTCTTGAGATATTCCTTATTGTGTTATTACTTGGTTATTTCTTGTTATTCTGTGTTATACATATATATTGAATTGCACAGGTTTATGTGGGTGTCTGGTCCTAGGCTTGTCACTACTTCACCGGGATAGGCCAGGCACTTACTAGCACATGGGGTCGGTTACGCTGATACTACACTTCTGTGTGTTTTTGCACAGGTCCAGGTTACGATCAGGAGCAGCAGTAAATCGATTGCGTGGGAGTTGATCACATTTTAGACCAAGGTAGCTTGCAGACGTCCGCAAGCCCGGCGTCTCTCTCTTTATTTATGTTACTAGCTGTGGTCTCATTGTTTCGAGATAAACAGAATTATGTTATATTTCTTTCAAACTTTTATGTGTAGTACTCAGTAGTAGTTCGTGAGTTGGTGACTCCACGTCTTGGGTAGAGGATGTCAGTATGATTTCACCTTGTAATTAGTTATTTCTATTTCGATAAAGTATTCCGCACTTGTTTAATTAAATTTGTGGTTTGTTGATAAATAAATTATAAAATTGTGTTAAAAACAGGATAGTATGAATACAGTGGCTTGCCTAGCTACCAAGAGTAGGCGCCCTCACGATCCCGATGTTGGTGGAAAAATCCGGGTCGTGACAATATCAAGATGTCATCAATGAAGACAATGACAAAAGAAGCAATATAGGGCCTGAACACTATGTTCATCAGATCCAGAAATGCCGCTGGAGCATTAGTCAAGCCAAATGACATCACCAGGAAATCATAGTGGCCAACCATATCTCATCCTAAATGCAGTCTTTGGAATATCTGGATCCCGAATCTTTAGCTGATGATATTCTGATCTCAGGTCGATCTTACAGAACACCCTAGAACCCTACAACTAGTCAAACAAATCATCAATATGGGGCAATGGACACTTATTCTTGATGGTGACTTTGTTCAACTGGCAATAATCAATGCACATCCGCAAGGTCCCATCCTTCTTCTATACAAACAACAGTGGTGCACCCCAAGATGATACGTTGGTCCTAAATAATCCATTAGCTAGCAACTCCTCGAACTACTCCTTCAGCTCCCTAAGAGCTATATGGTATGGTAGGATAGATATTGGCTGGGTGCCTGGAGCCAAGTCGATACAAAAATCAATACCATGATCCGGAGGCATGCCAGGAAGATCAGTTAGAAAAACAACGGCAAACTCCCGGACTACTGGTACTGAATCAATCGTCAAAAACTTTGCAGTGGTGTCTCGAACATAAGCTAAGTAGGTCAAACACCCCTTCTCAACCATGAGTTGACCTTCGAAAAGTGTGAGCACGTGATTTTTGCCCCAAGCAATTAATTCCAATATAAAAATACAAAAATAATTTTTGATTGAAATTGGTTTGATTATTGTGTAGAAAATATCAATGTGTGTTTTAATTGTTGAAAGTAAAATGAAAGAAATTTGAAACGAAATACAAAATGAAATTAATTAGAAAATATTAAAAAATGTAAGGTAATTACTGGGAAATTTGAAAATCAAAGAAAAAAATACAAAATTACAAAGTAAAAGGCAAATACAGAAATTAAGTAAATAAATACAATTTGAAAAATATAAAAATAGGATAAATGCAAGAAAATTCGAAAATACAAGGTATTTTGGGCCAAATACATGAAATGGTTAGCCCAAATCAACACCCAATAGACCTGGCCCAAGTTGTAATTGAATTGGCCAGCCGTGCAACAAACCAATCGACGTCGTATCAAATAATGAATCATGGCCATTAACAAATTCAATTAAACGGACCAAGATAGGCGGTGGCTGAATAAATGAAACGACGTCGTAAAAGGAAATAATCACAGTTGTTCATTTGATTAATCTAACGGATGAAATCAATGTCACACTTAAACCAAACGATGTCACTTAATTGAATAAATCACAGCCATCCAAGAAGCTAATCTAACGTACATGAGTAAGGTTACACTTAAATGAAACATCATCGTTTAAAGGCCAAAGTGATCCTGGACGTTCATCTCGTCTAGTCTAACGGTTGGAAACCAATAATACATATTCGATATATAGCCATAACCCCCCGTTCATATCCCCCATTATACGCATACACCCTTCTCAGACTAGAAAACCTAGCCACCTTATTTCCTCCTCCTCCTCCTCTTCGCAGGCCACCAGAACCCTACCGTTGGTGTGTCAACTGGTCATCTTCTCCGACCAGGTCCATCACCCGTGAACCCATTCTTCTTCCTTTAACACCCTATACCACTAGCCTTACCCAAATACCTCACCATCTCTCCCAGATCTTGAAATTCCGATCGCCGGAACCCAAGCCGGCGACCACCTAACTATGAAAAAATATCCCAACTTTACACTCCAGAACCGCATTAAACTCCTCTATCACCCTACCTAAGTCCCACCTCTGGAATATCAGCCCTACTTCTCGAATATTAAAAATTGTTCTACCGGAACCCTACTCCAGCAGGCACCCCAAATCCAAAACCCTTTCAAATCAAACCCTAGACCGAAAATACTGGTCTTTAACATCAAAACAAGACTCCTAGAGTCTGCCTGGAAGATCGACTGTCAAAAAGAGACTTAAGGTCTCTGAACCACTGGAAAACATATAAAAATGAAGAAAAATAAAGGAAAAGAAGAGAAAGAAGAAATAAAGAAAGGAAAAATAAACTCCAAGATGCTTAGTACCCTGAACCCACTTTTGTTTCTGTGCTTCACACTTCTATATTATTATTTGTTAAAACCTGAATCTGTTGCAAGTTTAGAAGATATATCTGTGTATGTTTGAAATCAATTAAGTACTTTTTTGGTTCTGATTGTAGCTATCTGTTAAATCGTATGTTGTTAGTTGTTTGATGCTATTGTTCAATAGATCCTGTCTCGACTAAGGGTTTTGATTAATTAGGATTCAACTGTTATCAATTTGTCTCTCTGAATTCTGATTAATTAAAATTAGTTGTAATTGGGGCTACATGTACAAGACTACATAAAACTGGTTATTGTTGCAATACAGTTTATATTGGTTCTTCTGAACTTCTGAGTACTTAGTCATATTTAGGTTATATGTGGAAATGATTAATGTGGCTATTATTACAATACAGTGTAACTTCTGACTTGTAAAGTCATTTGTGGATATTTCTTTAAAGTGGTTAACCCTGAAAGGGTTTTACTTAGTCTAATATTGGCTAAAATATAAATTCAAGTCTCAGGAGTTATATTTTAAATACGGTTGATTACCCCAGGTCTTAACAGACCTAAGGATAGGTCGAGTAAATGCTTGTAAAACATAAAGGGTAAAAGAGAATAGAAATTGGTATTTCTGAGAATAACTTATGAGTAATGAGGGCATAAATGACAATAAGGCCTGGTTTTACTGAAAAATATATGAATAATAGGGGGTGAATTAGGCATAGTTAAAAGGTATATAGGTAATAATTCTTAGCAAGTGAGGGAAGCTAAGTCATTTTCGCCCGATAGAATAGTAAAGAATAACCCGGAACCTTCTAGCAGGGGTTCAAGTGCATTTTTACTAAAAATACCCTATACGTAACTGAAATAATTTAAAAAAAAGTAGGGGTGGGACATATGAATAATTAATTCAAATTTCCCTCCCAATTCACTCTATAAATAGGCTGTCTTAGGCCTAAATTTAGAGGGATCAGAATTTGAGAGTTCAAAAAATTTATAGATTAAAATTCATAGAGAAGTTCGAAAAGTTCAGAATTACTAAAGCTCTGAAACTTCTATACTGAAGTCCTACTAGTCTTCTACTTAGCTGAAAATCCGAGAATTACTTCTGGGAATCTCTGCTGGTCGTTTTTCTACTTGTTTACTTCGACTTGGCTGGGTTTAAAATTTGCTCGAGTTATTTGCTGGTTTACTTGCTGGATTTTGGGATTTGATGTGTTGATTCATTCATGTTTGTTGTTGCTATATCATCATTGTTGTTGCTGATTTTCCTTCTTCTCCAAGACTAGAACTCATCAATTTGTTATTTGAATCAGGTACACTACTGTGACCTGGAGTTGTATATGAGTGGTTGTTGAAGAAATAAAATCATAATCATGTTTTAGCTAAATCAGTTGTATATTTAATTTTTCATTATGTAGTTTAATTGATAGATTGATGTAATTCTATTAGGACTGGGTTGTAATAAGTATTAGATTTGATTACTATACCTTAGACTTAGTAATAACGATGGTGACATAAATGGTAGGCTAAATAAACTGGGTAAAATGATCACCTAAATCTAAGGTGAAAAGTGATAAGATCATAGTTAAATCACCTGAATTTGAAACTATTATAAACTGGACATAAAGTATAAAGCTTGGACGTTCTATAAGTCCAATTTTTGAATCTGAATTGATCAATGTTAAAAGTATAAGTAGCTTCTGAATTTCAAAATTGTATGTTGTTATCTAAGTTGATCTAGTTATAAATTCATTTCATAATTCTGCAATCTGGTAGTAAGTTGGATCTTCTTAGTTAAATTAGAATATTGTCTTCTCTGATTGAGTAAAATGACAGAAACGATTAATGTCATAATAGTGATTTAAGTACTGGACTCTGCCAATTGAATAGTGAAATCATCATTTTGGATTAGTTAGTAAACATTAAAATTAGTAGCAATTAAATACAAATTATGTTTGTAGATTTCGGCATTTATCAAGTATTGTTAAAAATTATAATTACTTCATGTTTGGCCCCGAATGTGAAAGATCTGGGCCTAGTTACGAACTCAGGCCCTGATAAGGATAAAATGGCAATTACGCCTATAAATAGAAAAAAGACGGATGCTGGGCCTTAGAGATCCAGTTATATTTGGCTACAGACTGGTGAGCCAGTCTAAAGTCCAGGCCCAGTGATAAAATATGGCCTGGACTCTTGTACAATGCTGTAAATTTTAAATGGAACAGTTATATTAGGATCAAAAACCAAAAATAGAAAATGTAGTATATTTAAGATTGGACCTTAATAAAAACGGAGATGAGCCTCACAAAATCCAAATTGCTTAATCGTGGGGCCCTCCACAAATACCAACTTAAAGATATAGAAAATCGGAAAGGCCGTTTAGCGAATTTCACGGTCTATCCAAAAGATAACAAGAAGTTGATACATTAGATACGATTTGTAATAATTATTCATTCCTAATACGGGTGCACATTTATGTGACCCAAATCCAAATATCGGCGAAGTTGAAATATACCAAAGTCATAGGCGCACTGGTGCGGTGTGATTCAAAGTGTATTTTCACGACATCGCAATTCCCCTAAAAATAACAAAATGGAACACTAATAAAGCATAAAAGCGAAACATATGAAAAAATCAGATAAAAAACAAAGACAATAATTGAGCGACCATGCTAGAACCACGAAATCTGGGAGTGCCTAACACCTTCTCCCGGGTTAATAGAATTCCTTTTCCAGATTTCTGATTTGCGAACTGTAACAAAGTCATAATTTCTTCGATTCGAGATTAAACCGGTGACTTATGACACCATTATTTTCTCAAGTGGCAACTCTGAAATTTAATAAATAAATCTCGTTCCGACTGTCCTTTAAGTGGAAAAACTCATTCCCTTTGGTGATTATATCCCTTTCTCGGGGTGTAGTAAAACCAAAACCAGGCATTCTGTGAAAGCATATATGAATGATTGAAATTGCATAAAAAGGAGGTGTGACTGCTCTGGCGACTCTGCTGGGGATAAGAAGCCCAGAACTTTGGTTCAGGGTTAAGAATTCAAGCTCCATTAAATTGCTATTTTTTGTTTATATCTAATTTCATAATATGCTTTGATCAACGTGATATATGTTTACCGTTTTGATATTATGTGAATTGTATGTAAAAATTATGCCGAAAACCCTTTTTCTTCTTACCTCCGGGTTGTGCTTACTGGTTGAGACTCCCCTTTTCATTAGTGTCAATACCCAAATAAGAAACATAGGCCGGAAAAGTTACAAAGCTGGACGATCCCGCGGGTCCCCGGTACGTATGCCCCTCCTCGATCCGAGTTGTCTGCTCGGGTACATAGTCTAATACCACTGAAAAATTAGGATATTGAGCCTAGAATTAGGATAATTATTTGCATCATATCTGACTTAGGGGACTCAACACAAGGGTTGGGTCCGTCTAGGACATGTAACCCAGATATAAAAGACCGAGCATGATTATGTGTTGCATTTATTTGTCCTGGGCCATTATGCTGACCGGTTAAATACCTGAAAATAAAAAGACAGAGAAAAATAGCAATTTCTAGAATAGTAATGTTTAAATACTGACGAAACGCTGCCAAAATTTTGAGAAAATATGAAAATAATCGGGTTAATTCAATTGTGTAAATATAGTTGGTCTAAAAACAATTTGACCAAACTACGCTGGTTTGATTCTCACCACTAGGCGAGGTACGTAGGCAACCCTTGACGGGTCCATTCAAAAATAACCAAAAAACAATGTTAAATAAATCAAAGTGATGCCATTTTTTAAAATAGCTGAATGTTCTGAAAAGACGCCGGAAGGCTATTTGCGTAGAAATGTCCACTTTTGAAGTCATTTCCCTTAAATAATAAATATAGCCTTGAAATCTTCGGACAAAGTATTGAAAGGCTGAATTCACAAATAGGTATCCTTTTGAAAATGATGAAAAATTTCTTTGAAAAAATATTTTGTTTTTTGAGTCAAATAATATGAGTTTAAATCACCTTTAATAAATGTGCAGGATGAGCACAATGCAAAACGAACCTTTTTCACTAATAAATAAGATCACTTTGGAGTTACGATTGTGGTGGAACGACTTGGGTCAAGATGGATAGGATGAGGTCAAAAGATATCTGAAAATCATAATTGATTTCACATTAAACAAATAAAATGATACGAGTGATTCATTAACAAGATTTCAACTTTTACAACGCCCGACATAACACCTTATATATATAAGACTGGAGTCCCACAGTTTACATGTCTACAGAGCCTCTAGGATACAAAAGGGAAATACAATACTTGCCGGTAACAAGGCTCCGGCTATACCTTACAATACCAAAATGAAATCTAAACCGAAGTGGCATGAACCACACAAGGCCCCGAGGAAGAAAGGGGCTCACCAAAACGGGCAGTGGAAGGAGAAGGATACTACTGCCGACGAGCTGAAGTGCCTGCTACTGATCCACCTACAATCATGACACGAATGTAGCGCCCCCGGCAAAGGGACGTCAGTACACTTAAATTGTACTGGTATGTATGGACAAACTTTGTCCCAAGTAAACTCAAGCCATTAAATTACATCAACAATCAATTAAGCCAACCAACCATGTTTCCACATTTTCCTCATTTCAAATAATTCTCACACAAAGCACTTTCCACGATCAACCAATTTAACAATAACCAATCAATCACGTAAAACACAAGTAGTCAAACAAAGGGGCAATCAGGTGCCCCACAGGTTGCAAACTCTCCTGCCGTCTCCTTTCACAATTTCACATTATTGATTTATGTATCAATTTTCAATAGCGATTTCGATCGCTTTCCATCCTTATTGCCCCTGACCACCCTTATTACCTCGGCCACCCTTATCACCCCAACCCAAACCTTATTTCACCACGCTGCGGCGCGCAACACGACCCCGCCTTATAGTTGAAAACACAACAATTTCAAACAGCAGATAAGGTACTACACACAATTTCAACAAGTTCAAATAAGCAACTTGCATATTGTTTCATGTTCTCAATTACTTCTCAAGCCAATATCACAACCAAGTTACAATATTTCCACAATTCAAGTGTTTCATCTCTTTCCACAATAAACCAATTCTCAAGTGTTTCGTTTGTTTTCCACAAGGTGCCATATAGGCCATCATAATCATTATTCACAAATTCTTTACCCAATTCAACTCTCATTTACCTTTCGGTTCATATTTCATACCACAACACTCATAGTTCAACAACAACTTTGAATATCCAACAACAACATCAAATAATCACGTACAATTTCTCAAATCAACACATGCCCAAACAATTTTACACATAAGGGCGATTTCACAAGAATCAAAATTAGCCATACATACCTGGTGATGATTTTTCTTCCGTTAACTTCCTACTTTATGCTTACCCAAGCTATCTTACTCTTGCCAACCTTGTTTTTGAAGACTCTTACTTCTACTCACTTCTTTTTACTAGAAATCAAGTTCAAAAATCATGCATGAGTGTAAAAATTCTATTTTTAAAAGCTATTATATGAAAACCTCTCTTTACCCAATTAAAACTGAAAATCAAAGAAAATAGTTAGGGTTTTTACCTTGAAAATATTGGGGAAGTTGAATCCTTGCCCTAGAATCCCTTGGAATTAAGTAGTTGGAACAATCTTTGAAGATGAAGAACTTCTCTCTCTAAAAACCCTCTCTTCTCTCTCTAATTTTGGTGAGATGATATGATAAAATGAAGAAGAAAGGTGTTATATTAAAGAAGAGATCGGGTCAAAATGTTACAAAAATCTGGGCCGGGATCAAATATGCGGTCACTATGCGACCGCAGAATCAACATGCGGTCCGCATAGTGGCCGCAGAATGGCTCAAAAATTACGTAGGCTCCGGAACGATTTGCGGTCACTATGCGGACCGCATGTCGATTCTGCGGTCGCAAAAGTGCACCGCAGATTGACATGCGATCGCATATCGACCGCACATTGGACACAATTTTGGGCAACTCTCCGGAACGATTTGCGGTCACTATGCGGACCGCATATTGATTCTGCGGTCGCAAAAGTGCACCGCAGATTGACATTTTTCTGGAAAAAATTTTATTCTACATTTTGAAACTTAAATCACTACCAAGGGTCCGAACCGCGGCTCGCAAGCTCGCCGCGAAGAATTCTACGCATTCCTAACACATCATTCGGACCATGACACCACATCTACTAGGTTTTATGCACAAAAATTTCACGGGGCCTTACATCCTCCCCCCTTAAGATCATTCGTCCTCGAATGAGGATTTTGAAATAAATGAGTTGGTTTTGAAAGACATGATATGCAACCCTCAAAATTTTGACTAACTCTTATATTTTAGAAAAATTTCGCCAGAGTTTCCTTTGTATTATGGACATATCCACCTGTCAGAGGGCCCCCGAAACACATCACCAAACAACAATATACAACAACAACACTATTCACAACTGGTATACACCTTCTTACCTCAACGAATGCACATATTCTATCACATTGTTACAATTGCACATAAACTAGTCACTTCAATGAATTCTTACCTTATTTAACCATTTTAACACACCATGTACGCTTAACAAATCATTACCAATCTACACTTACTATTAGTTGTTTATTAAACACGTAAATCTTTATAAGGCTTTCATTTATCAAGAACGGTTCAAGTGACCCAAGGTAACAACACATCTAACTCATTACAAATAAAGGAGACTTACTAATACTAAGAGGGAAACAACTTAGGCAAGATGACAGCTACTAGGAGTAGGAGGGTCACCTAATTTCTTCTAGGCTTGATCAAACAAATGGGGGTACTTTTCTTTCATCTCTTTTTCTGCTTCCCATGTGGCCTCCTCAACTTGTTGACTTCGCCACAATACTTTAACAGAGGCAACTTCCTTATTTCTCAACTTACGGACTTGCCTATCAAGAATGGCAACTGGAACTTCTTCATATGACAAATCTTCATTAACCTCTATAGCCTCGACTGGCATGATGGTGGATGGATCTCCAATCACTTTCTTCAACATGGACACATGGAATACCGGGTGCACTGATGACATCTCCGGAGGCAACTCTAGCCTATAAGCAACTTGACCAATCCTTTGAACGATCCGATATGGCCCGACATACCTAGGACTCAATTTCCCTTTCTTTCCGAATCGCATGACTCCCTTCATAGGAGATACCCTCAAGAACACCCAATCATCGACTTGAAACTCCAAATCCCTTCGACGAACGTCCGCATAGGACTTTTGACGACTCTGTGCTGTTTTCATTCTCTCCTGAATAACTTTGACCTTTTCCATAGCTTCGTACACCATATCTGGCCCTAGCAATTCCGCTTCACCTACCTCAAACCACCCGATTGGCGATCTACACCTTCTCCCGTACAATGCCTCAAACGGGGCCATTTGAATGCTAGCATGATAGCTGTTATTATAAGCAAATTCTATCAGTGGCAAGTGTTCATCCCAATTACCTTTAAAATCTAAGACACAAGCCCGCAACATATCTTCAAGCGTCTGAATGGTCCGCTCGGCCTGTCCATCGGTCTGTGGATGGAAAGCTGTGCTGAGATTCACCTGAGTTCCCAAACCTTGCTGAAACTTCTTCCAAAAGTTAGTGGTGAATGCCAAAATTTTGAGAAAATATGAAAATAATCGGGTTAATTCAATTGTGTAAATATAGTTGGTCTAAAAACAATTTGACCAAACTACGCTGGTTTGATTCTCACCACTAGGCGAGGTACGTAGGCAACCCTTGACGGGTCCATTCAAAAATAACCAAAAAACAATGTTAAATAAATCAAAGTGATGCCATTTTTTAAAATAGCTGAATGTTCTGAAAAGACGCCGGAAGGCTATTTGCGTAGAAATGTCCACTTTTGAAGTCATTTCCCTTAAATAATAAATATAGCCTTGAAATCTTCGGACAAAGTATTGAAAGGCTGAATTCACAAATAGGTATCCTTTTGAAAATGATGAAAAATTTCTTTGAAAAAATATTTTGTTTTTTGAGTCAAATAATATGAGTTTAAATCACCTTTAATAAATGTGCAGGATGAGCACAATGCAAAACGAACCTTTTTCACTAATAAATAAGATCACTTTGGAGTTACGATTGTGGTGGAACGACTTGGGTCAAGATGGATAGGATGAGGTCAAAAGATATCTGAAAGGGCTTACCGGGTTGCTTGATATCGTACCTCGAGGAGACAATATTCGAGCCTTAGTCGCTTGCTGGAATCCCACACACAATGTGCTCCACTTTTCAGACTTTGAGCTCACTCTGACACTTGAAGATATTGCTAACTACATCAGAAATGATGAGGTCCCTTTGAAAGACAAATATCCGGTCGCTCCAAGAGCCATCACTGTACACAGATTTCTCGACTCTTTGAAAATAGCCAGAAACGTTCACAATGAAGATTTGGTCCACGGGTTTTGCACTATGAACTTTATATACCGCATATATGGCCACGTTGGAGGATTTAATGTTCTAACAAACAAATTCTGCAGCAAAGCAAACCAGGCAAAATTGGAGGAACATAGGCGTTTTGCCTTCATGGTAGCCTTTTTGGGATTAATAATATTTCCTAGGTAAGACGGGAACATTGACATCAGAGTTGTCGGGATTGCCAGTACCCTCCTTACACATGACAACAGTACTTTGGCGCCAATGATAGTGGCTGATATCTTTTGTGCTCTCACAGCCTGCAAAGCAGGAGCAGACTTCTTCGAAGAGTGTAATTTGCTACTACAGATGTGGATGATCGAGCATTTATGTCATCACCCTCAGTTTTTGAGTTATGGATCATCAGCAAAGACTTGTATCGAAGAATTCTATATGAGGACAAAAAAGGCCAAGTTGCTAGAGGGGTTTAAATGTTGGATCACATACTTCCGATCACTTACTACTAGTCAGATAGAATGGGCATTCGGATGGTTGCCCATCAATTAAGTCATATACATGCCAGCAGAAGGATCATACTTTCTTTGGTGGGACTCAAAAGTATCCAACCTTATGCACCATATCGAGTATTACGGCAACTCGAACGATATCAAATAGTGCAAAAAGATGGGGATCTCAGCCTTCAAGCAATAGAGATTAGTACCGATGAGCAATTTCCTGAGGCAAAAGTCCGACAAATATGGAATGAGTGCCAATGTTTGAAAGTGGACACTTGTATAAGGGATCAGGCTAGAGGTGAAGTGTCACCAGGGTATTCTGCATGGTACTGAAAAGATTTTGAGCATGAAAGACCGACGAAGAGACCTCAAATTCAAGAATTTGCCGAGCTATCAAAGGAGAAGTGGGATTGGTTGGCCAAGGAGAATGAATACCGAGCCAAAATCAGTATGTTAGAAAAGCAAGTTCATGACCTCAAATTCGAAAGCAGCTTACAAGCAGCGGCCGATGAGGGTGAAAAGAAACAACTGATTAAGGAAAATGAAACATTGAAAGCCCAGAATTTGAAAATGAAAGCAGCAACGAAACCCCAATTCGACATGCCCCGGATAAAAAACTAATTGATAGTTTGTGGCAAAAGTTGAACGACTACAGTTTTGATCTAGATAAAGCCAAGAAGGAATTAATTGGGGTTCAGAAACAGTTGGCCTGGAATGCTGAAGAAAGGGCTCGGATGATCCAATAATTAAAAAATGAACATAATGTCGAAGTTGCTCGGCTAAGGAAAAAGATTGTCACGGCCGAGGTCAAAGTAGCAAACAAGCAAAGGAATTTGACAAAGAAAGAGAGCACTACTACATGGCCTTGGATCGGCTAGAAATGGAACTACAGCAGCTTCAAAAGAAAAGCCAGCAGACCTTGCACGCTCGTGCTGAACAGATAGGGAGGTTGCTTCAAGAGAAAGGAATTATCAAGGAAAGAATTGTCATCTTTGCTCACTATATTACACGGAAATGCCAGATGTGCGAAGATATGACCCAGTCCACATTTGCCGCAGCAGCAAAGATCTTTGTAAAACAAGTAATGATAGATTTGGATAAACTCCAAAGGGGATTAGCATATAGGCATACGGTAAGACTGAATGATATCTCACGAGCATTAGGAGCTTTAATGTATTCTTAGGACACGTATTTTTCTGTATTTCCGCATTTAGAAGGTTGTAGTATAATGCCATCTTTTGTAATCAATTATTGAGTATCAATAAAATTGAAAATCCAAAAGTTGTCGTTATCTTTCCTTACATGCAAATGCTTGTGCGATAGGCAAACATATAAGATCAAAATTAAAATAAAAAAAGCGAGAGGAAACAATGAAAATTAAAAAAAGCAAAAAAAAAAAAAGAGAAAACACATTGGTGGAAATGATGGAAAGAAAAGGAAAATCCGGAAAGAAAAGAAAAGGAATTGGCAGGTCAAAAAAGAAAGACAGCAATGCCGGGATGACGCATATTGCCATGCAAAATTTATGTTTTGAAACCTGCAATGTTCATCTATTATGACCTAACTACTAACAAGTTTTGTCGTTGATGAGTATCAGATAAAGGATTTAGCAACTGGCATTCTGGCACATCACAACTACAACACTAGTTCCAAAAGCATGACGAAAGCGATTACTCAAGAAATTGAGACGACAATCATGGACCCTGTGCAAGAGGAAGAAGTAGTAGATGTGATAGCATGAAGGAAGAAATGTATAAGCTTAAACAGTAGATGGCTGAGATGTACCAGGCTTGGTCAAGGGGACAACCCTTACCCACCTACCCAGCCAACCCCACATACATCCCTCCATCAGTCCCAAACAAAGATCCACCCACTATGAACTCATCTTTTACATACCCTACATACCCTCCCTACTATGCCATTACATCACAAGCACCACTCTCAATCCCTAAACAAGCTCCACCACCACCACCACAGGCTGCTCCGGTATATGTGGCACAACCACCAACCACCTTGCACAAATCCTCTAGTAAGCCAATATTTCATATCCACGATAACCATTACTACCCTCTAGAGCCCAACTTCCGGCAACATGATTCTTAATACCCCTCATATCGATATGGCGGAAGAGGAGAAACCCGTTAGAAATCCTGAGCAGGAGGAAATGGCCAGGAAAATTAAGAGTCTTGAGCAATCAATCCGCAATATACAAGGTTTAGGGGGTCAAGTAAGCGTAGCTTACAAGGACTGTGTTTGTTCCCCGAAGTACAACTGCCAGCGAGGTTTAACTTGCTGAACTTTTACATGTATGATGGCCATGGAGATCTAGTAGCACATTTGAGAGGATATTACAACAAAATGCGTGGAGCTGGGGGAAAAGATGAACTACTCATGGCTTACGTTAGCCAAAGTCTCAGCGGCTCAACACTTGAATGGTACACCCGTCAAGATCATACTAGATGGTTTATTTGGGATAATTTAGCTTAATCATTTGCGAACAATTTTCAATATAATCTGGAAATTATCCCGGATAGGTTGTCATTGACCAAAATGGAAAAGAAGCCCGGAGAAAGTTTTCAGGAGTATGGTTTCAGGTGAAGAGAGCAAGCGGCTCGTGTAGATCCACCAATGAATGAAGGAGAAATGGTAGATTGTTTTTTACAGGCTTTGGAGCCGACATACTATGGACATCTGGTGTCTGCAATCGGAAAAACCTTCAATGGGGTGGTAAAGATGGGAAGCTTTGTTGAAGAAGGATTGAAAACAAATAAAATCATGAGCTATTTGTAACGACCCGGCCCGTCGTTACGGGAATTACCACCCCGTTAGCTTGCAATTACATATCTTATGCTTTTATAACAGTATTAGAGTATATCGGGTGAGTTAGGAGTGATTTGGATTGAAAATGAAACAAATAGCATGTTTGAAGAAAGCTTGAATATGAAAAGTCAACCAAGAGTTGACTATTGAGTTAGAGTGCTCGGAACCGGATTCGGATGATTCGACTAGTTCCGGGGGATCATTTATGACTTAGGAGAACAATTGGAATTGAATTCGGAGGTCCGGTGTAGTTTTAGGCTTGAATTGGCGAAGGTTGAATTTTGGCGAAAACCGGATGGTAGGTGATATTTTGATCCGGGGGTCGGAATGGAATTCCGACAATTTCTGTAGCTTCGTTATGTGATTTTGGATATGTCCGCAAATTTTCAGGTCATTCGGACATCGTTTGATCGGGTTTTGGATTGAATGTTAGTTTTGAAAGTTTTGAAGAAACTTAGGCTTGAATCCGTGAGTAAATGGAGATTTTGATGATTAGTGTGGTGTTTTTATGATTGGAACAAGTTCGTATCGTGTTTTGGAGTATGTTAGTGGTTTTCGTTGGGGTTCCGGGGGTCTCGGGATGAATCCGGGGGTCCAAACGGACCATTTTTGGAAGAAAAGAGAAGGCTGGTTGCTGTCATAAACGCAGCAGGTTTTTGCTCTCCGCGATCGCGGGGAGGGGGACGCGATCGCGTAGAGCTGGGGGGCTAGGCCATCGCGATCGCAGGATCGCCAGTCGCGATCGCGTAGAGTTAGCCGGGTGGCCATCGCGATCGCAGGGGCATCAACGCGATCGCGTAGAAGAGAAATGGGGTCCAGGGAAAAATGTGATACGCGATCGCGTGAAGCGGGATGTTTGAACATCGCGATCGCGTGAGTCGAGTCGCGATCGCGTGAGTCCGGAATTTTGAACATCGCGATCGCGTGAGGCGAGTCGCGATCGCGTAAGGTTAAATGTTCTGGCAGTGAATTAAATTGCAGAACAGAGAGCTTACGGGTCTACACCCCAAAACATAATTTTGAGCCCTAGAGAGAAGAAAACTCGAGGAAATCACTGAGAAGTCATCGGGTAGTCGTCGGAGGTAAGATTCTTGACTCAAAAACATCATTTTATGGTAGTATTAACATCAATCTTCATGAAATTGGGTTGAAATCTTGAAGAAATGTGACCCAAATATTGAAAACGGGATTTTGAGTTTTGGGAGGCCATTTGAACTCCGATTTCGATATATTTTATATGCACGGACTCGTGGCGAGATAAGGACCGCGTTGGTACTAATTTCGGAATTTTCCGAGCAGTGGGGCCCGGGGTCGGGTTTTACCAACTTAGTGTAATTATGCGAATTTCATATAAATTGAAGTGGGTTATGATTCTTTGACCCGTATTTGATATAACTATTGTTATTTGACTAGATTCTACACACGAGGCAACGAAATTCAAAGGAAAAGGCATCGCGGACGAGTCTACGACCGGCTAGAGGTGAGTAGTTTGTGTATATGGTAGCCTGAGGGTTCGAAACCCCGGCTTAGCACATTGTGACGCTAATAGGGCGTGGCTCGCACACCATGGCAGGTGCGAGATTGATTGTGATTGGGGATTGAGACTTGGTCCATCCCGGAAATAAATGATATGTTGTTAGTGTTGAAAATACACTGTATGTGATATATTTATGGGCTGTAAGCCTTGTTTGGGGCCTTGTGCCGATCTGTAGCGTCCTTAGAGGACAATATTTATGTGATAGCTATAATTGCTTAAATCACTGATCTCAGTCCTGGAAATTGAAATCACACTTTTGAAATGCTAAGTCACCGGCTTTTACAAATTTAATAAAGTTAAAGTATTTTTCATAAATTATGAATTGAGAACTGGAATTAAGGAAAATGAATTGTTTTGTGACTTAATTGCTTATTGTGGACTGAGTATGGGATCGGGCTGCACGCCGCAGTGGTTGATGTGTGGATCGGGCTGCACGCCGTAGCAGTATTGCGCTTGGGCTGTAGGAGCCCCTCCGGAGTCTGTACACATCCCCAGTGAGCGTCGTCGACGTTAAATTGGATCGGGCCACACGCCGTAGCGGCTATGTGCATTGCATTGCATCTATATTTGTTGAATTACTCTGTAGTAGCTGTATTGTATTGTTGCCGCTAGTTCGTAGGAGATTCGGACTGTAGTGTAGCTTCATATTGTGGTATTTTGTGGATTTCTTACTGGCAGCTACATATATATATTTGTTACTCACTGAGTACTTAGTACTCACCCCTACTCCCTGCACCTTTTGTGTGCAGACTCAGGTACACAGGAGCAGTAGACGGACATCTCCAGCGTTTACATTGTCAAATCGAGTTGCTGAGGTAGCTGCCTACGTTCGCAGAGCCTAGCTTCTCCTCTCATTCCAGTTGTTGTTGTATATTTTGTATTCAGACTTGAGTACCTCTATATCGTACTCTCTATTTCCTGTTGGGTTTTGTTAGAGGCTCTAGACTTGTGACTCCGGATCTTTGGGAGTGTCAGTATTTTGTTCAGTATTATTATTATTGGAGTTCTTAAACTCATATATTCTTCTTGGGTTGTCCATTTGGGGACGGGTATTTTGTGATAATTAAATTGTTGGTCTGGCTGGCCTAGCTTGATTGTTGGGCGCCATCACGACCGGATTTGGGTCGTGACAAGTTGGTATCAAAGCTCTAGGTTATTAGGACTCGCGAGTCATGAGCCGGTTTAGTAGGCTTTCGCAGATCGGTACGTAGACGTCCGTATCTATCTTCGAAGCGCTACAGAAACTTTAGGAAAAACCTCATTTTCTTGAATTCATATCGTGCGATTTGTGTTATCATGAAATTAAATCTTTCCATATTCTATTCTCTCGCAGATGGCGAGAACAAGCGGACCTGGGTGCCTTTCATTCCCACGCGTTACCCCTGTGATGACTGTTTCTCATTAACCAAATATATTACTAATCATAATTGATTTCACATTAAACAAATAAAACGATACGAGTGATTCATTAACAAGATTTCAATTTTTTTACAACGCCCGACATAACACCATATATATATACATAAGACTGGGAGTCCCACAGTTTACATGTCTACAGAGCCTCTAGGATACAAAAGGGAAATACAATACTTGCCGGTAACAAGGCTCCGGCTATACCTTTCAAAACCAAAATGAAATCCAAACCGAAGTGGCAAGAACCACACAAGGCCCCGAGGAAGAAAGGGGCTCACCAAGACGGGCAGAGGAAGGAGAAGAATACTACTGCCGACGAGCTGAAGTGCCTGCTACTGATCCACCTACAATCATGACACGAATGTAGCGCCCCCGGCAAAAGGGACGTCGGTACACTTAAATTGTACTGGTATGTATGGACAAACTTTGTCCCAAGTAAACTCAAGCCATTAAATTACATCAACAATTAATTAAGCCAACCAACCATGTTTCCACATTTTCCTCATTTCAAATAATTCTCAACTCAAAGCACTTCCTACGATCAACCAATTTAACAATTACCAATCAATCACATAAAGCACAAGTAGTCAAACAAAGGGGCAATCAGTGCCCCATAGGTTGCAAACTCTCCTGCTGTCTCCTTTCACAATTTCACATTATTGATTTATGTATCAATTTTCAATAGCGATTTCGATCGCTTTCCATCCTTATTACCCCTGACCACCCTTATTACCTCGGCCACCCTTATCACCCCAACCCAAACCTTATTTCACCACGTCGCGGCGCGCGACACGACCCCGCCTTACAGTTGAAAACACAACAATTTCAAACAGCAGATAAGGTACTACACACAATTTCAACAAGTTCAAATAAGCAACTTGCACATTGTTTCATGTTCTCAATTACTTCTCAAGCCAATATCACAACCAAGTTACAATGTTTCCACATTCAATAATATTCACACATGTATATTCAACAATTTTCCATAATTCAAGTGTTTCATCTCTTTCCACAATAAACCAATTCTCAAGTGTTTCGATTTCTTTTCCACAAGGTGCCATATAGGCCATCATAATTATTATCCACAAATTCTTTACCCAATTCAACTCTCATTTACCTTTCGGTTTATATTTCTTACCACAACACTCATAGTTCAACAACAACTTTGAATATCCAACAACAACATCAATTAATCACATACAATTTCTCAAATCAACACATGCCAAACAATTTTACACATAAGGGGCGATTTCACAAGAATCAAAATTAGCCATACATACCTGGTGATGATTTTTCTTCCGTTAACTTTCTACTTTATGCTTACCCAAGATATCCTATTCTTGCCAACCTTGTTCTTGAAGACTCTTACTTCTACCCACTTCTTTTTACTAGAAATCAAGTTCAATAATCATGCATGAGTGTAAAAATTCTATTTTCAAAAGCTATTATATGCAAACCTCTCTTTACCCAATTAAAACTGAAAATCAAAGAAAATAGTTAGGGTTTTTACCTTGAAAATATTGAGGAAGTTGAATCCTTGCCCTAGAATCCCTTGGAATTAAGTAGTTGGAACAATCTTTGAAGATGAAGAACTTCTCTCTCTAAAAACCCTCTCTTCTCTCTCTAATTTTTGGTGAGATGATATGATAAAAATGAAGAAGAGGTGTGTTATATTAAAGAAGAGATCGGGTCAAAATGTTACAAAATCTGGGCCGGGGTCAAATATGCGGTCACTATGCGACCGCAGAATCAACATGCGGTCCGCATAGTGGCCGCAGAATGGCTCAAAAATTACGCAGGCTCTGGAACGATTTGCGGTCACTATGCGGACCGCATGTCGATTCCGCGGTCGCAAAAGTGCACCGCAGATTGACATGCGATCGCATATCGACCGCACATTGGACACAATTTTGGGCAACTCTCTGGAACGATCTGCGGTCACTATGCGGACCGCATATTGATTCTGCGGTCGCAAAAGTGCACCGCAGATTGACATTTTTCTGGAAAAAATTTTATTCTACATTTTGAAACTTAAATCACTACCAAGGGTCCGAACCGCGGCGAGCAAGCTCGCCGCGAAGAATTCTACGCATTCCTAACACATCATTCGGACCATGACACCACATCTACTAGGTTTTATGCACAAAAATTTCACGGGGCCTTACATCCTCCCCCCTTAAGATCATTCGTCCTCGAATGAGGATTTTGAAATAAATGAGTTGGTTTTGAAAGACATGATATGCAACCCTCAAAATTTTGACTAACTCTTATATTTTAGAAAAATTTCGCCAGAGTTTCCTTTGTATTATGGACATATCCACCTGTCAGAGGGCCCCCGAAACACATCACCAAACAACAATATACAATAACAACACTATTCACAACTGGTATACACCTTCTTACCTCAACGAATGCACATATTCTATCACATTGTTACAATTGCACATAAACTAGTCACTTCAATGAATTCTTACCTTATTTAACCATTTTAACACACCATGTACGCTTAACAAATCATTACCAATCTACACTTACTATTAGTTGTTTATTAAACACGTAAATCTTTATAAGGCTTTCATTTATCAAGAACGGTTCAAGTGACCCAAGGTAACAACACATCTAACTCATTACAAATAAAGGAGACTTACTAATACTAAGAGGGAAACAACTTAGGCAAGATGACAACTACTAGGAGTAGGAGGGTCACCTAATTTCTTCTAGGCTTGATCAAACAAATGGGGGTACTTTTCCTTCATCTCTTTTTTCGCTTCCCATGTGGCCTCCTCAACTTGTTGACTTCGCCACAATACTTTAACAGAGGCAACTTCCTTATTTCTCAACTTACGGACTTGCCTATCAAGAATGGCGACTGGAACTTCTTCATATGACAAATCTTCATTAACCTCTATAGTTTCAACTGGCATGATGGTGGATGGATCTCCAATCACTTTCTTCAACATGGACACATGGAATACCGGGTGCACTGATGACATCTCAAGAGGCAACTCTAGCCTATAAGCAACTTGACCAATCCTTTGAACGATCCGATATGGCCCGACATACCTAGGACTCAATTTTCCTTTCTTTCCGAATCGCATGACTCCCTTCATAGGAGATACCCTCAAGAACACCCAATCATCGACTTGAAACTCCAAATCCCTTCGACGAACGTCCGCATAGGACTTTTGACGACTCTGTGCTGTTTTCATTCTCTCCTGAATAACTTTGACCTTTTCCATAGCTTCGTACACCATATCTGGCCCTAGCAATTTCGCTTCACCTACCTCAAACCACCCGATTGGCGATCTACACCTTCTCCCGTACAATGCCTCAAACGGGGCCATTTGAATGCTAGCATGATAGCCGTTATTATAAGCAAATTCTATCAGTGGCAAGTGTTCATCCCAATTACCTTTAAAATCTAAGACACAAGCCCGCAACATATCTTCAAGCGTCCGAATGGTCCGCTCGGCCTGTCCATCGGTCTGTGGATGGAAAGCTGTGCTGAGATTCACCTGAGTTCCCAAACCTTGCTGAAACTTCTTCCAAAAGTTAGCGGTGAACTGAGCCCCGCGATCCGAGATGATAGAAAGTGGAGTGCCATGAAGCCTTACTACCTCTTTGATGTACAATCTTGCATATTGCTCCGCAGTATTAGTGGACTTGACAGGCAGGAAGTGAGCTGATTTGGTGAGTCGATCTACTACCACCCATATTGAGTCAAACTTACGCCGAGTGCGAGGTAACCCCACCACGAAATCCATATTGATCATCTCCCATTTCCACCTTGGTATTTCTATAAGCTGAGTTAATCCACCAGGCCGTTGATGCTCGGCCTTCACTTGTTGACAGCTCGGACATTTAGCTACAAAGCCTGCCACATCCCTTTTCATACCGTTCCACCAATAAATCTCCTTGAGATCGTGATACATTTTCGTTGAACCAGGGTGCACAGAATACCCGGAAGTATGAGCCTCTGCCATCACTCTTTCCCGAAGCTCGTCCACATCCGGAACACATAGTCTATCTTGACACCGCAATACACCATCTTCGCTGCTGAGTACAAATGCTGAGGTCTTGTCATTCATGATTGTTTCCTTCACCCGAACCAATGCTGGATCCATGAATTGTTTTTCCTTGATTTCCGCGACCAATGATGATTCTGCTCCATTATGCACCAAAATATCCCCCTCGTCCGACGCCGAAATACGAACCCCCAAACTGGATAATTGGTAAACCTCTCGAGCCAGGTGTCTCTGATCCACACCCAAATGAGCCAAACTACCCATGGATTTCCGACTAAGAGCGTCGGCTACCACATTTGCCTTCCCTGGATGGTACAATATGTCCATATCATAGTCCTTGAGTAATTCTAACCACCGCCGCTGTCTCAGATTTAGCTCCTTCCGCTTGAACAAATACTGGAGGCTCTTGTGGTCTGAAAACACATCTACATGAACCCCATAAAGATAGTGCCGCCATATTTTCAAAGCAAACACAATAGCTGCAAGCTCCAAATCATGCGTCGGATAATTCTTCTCATGGTTCTTGAGTTGCCTGGAAGCATAAGCTATAACCTTTCCGTGCTGCATCAATACACATCCCAAACCGACTCTGGAGGCATCACAATAGACTACAAATCCCTCTGTGCCTTCCGGCAAGGCCAATACTGGTGCCGAGGTCAATCTTGACTTCAGCTCTTGGAAACTTTTCTCACATGCTTCGGACCACTGGAACTTAACTGCTTTCTGCGTCAATTTAGTCAATGGGGAGGCGAGGGTTGAGAATCCCTCTACAAACCTCCGATAGTACCCTGCCAGACCCAAAAAGCTGCGAATCTCTGTCGGGGTCGTGGGTCTAGGCCAATCTTTCACTGCCGCAATCTTCTGAGGATCCACCATAATTCCCTCACTGGAAATAACATGCCCTAGAAAAGCTACGGACTCCAACCAAAACTCACATTTTGAGAACTTGGCATACAATTGATGTTGAAGAAGGGTCTGCAATGCTGCTCTGAGGTGAACGGCATGATCTTCCCTGCTCCGAGAGTAGATGAGAATATCGTCAATGAATACAATCACAAAGGAATCTAGGAATGGCTTGAAAATCCGATTCATAAGGTCCATGAAAGCTGCTGGGGCGTTGGTTAGCCCAAAAGACATGACCAAAAACTCGAAGTGACCATAACGAGTTCTGAAGGCGGTCTTAGGAATATCCTGCTCCCTGATTTTCAACTGGTGGTACCCAGACCGTAAATCAATCTTTGAGAAGAACCTCGCTCCCTGCAATTGGTCAAACAGATCATCCACTCGAGGCAAAGGATATTTATTCTTGATGGTGACTTTGTTGAGCTGCCGATAATCAATACACATTCGAAGTGACCCATCCTTCTTTCGGACAAAGAGAACCGGAGCACCCCACGGCGACACACTCGGTCGTATGAACCCTTTCTCTAATAAATCCCTCAGCTGCTCCTTTAACTCCCTTAACTCTGCTGGCGCCATTCTGTATGGTGGAATGGATATTGGCTGAGTATCCGGCATTACATCGATCCCGAAATCAATCTCCCTATCCGGCGGGATGCCTGGAAGCTCATCTGGAAACACTTCAGGAAATTCATTCACAATTGGCACGGACTCGAGGGTAGGCACCTCCGAGGTGGTGTCCGTTACCCGAACCAGGTGATAGATACACCCCTTCTTAATCATCTTCGAAGCCTTAAGGTAGGAAATAAACCTACCCCTTGGCACTACACCATTTCCTCTCCATTCAATAATTGGCTCGTTAGGGAACTCGAGCCTCATAACTCTCGTTCGACAGTCAAGTTTGGCAAAGCACGAATAGAGCCAATCCATCCCCATAATAACATCAAAATCTACCATCCCAAGATCAATAAGATCGGCTGTGGTATCACGACCACCCACCGTAACAACACAATTCCTATAGACTCGTGAGGCTGTAATAGAATCACCAATAGGTGTCGACACAGAGAACGGCTCATGAAGCTGTTCGGGTTCTATCCCAAAACTTGAAGCAATGAATGGAGTAACATAAGACAAGGAGGACCCTGGATCAATAAGGGCATAGCAATCAATAGTCCGAACAGACATGATACCTGTAACAACATCTGGAGAAGCCTCGGCATTTTGGCGGCCACTCAATGCATAGAATCGGCTAGGTCCACCCCTACCCCGAGCTCCACCCCTAGCTGCACCACGCCCCGCTGATGCTGGAGTACGCGCTGATGATGTAGCAGCTGAAGAACCGGATGACTGAGCAGATCCCCTACCTATATCCTGACGGGGTGCACGGCAGTCCCGCTGAATGTGACCTCTCACCCCGCACCCGAAGCACACTGGAAGGTCAAGGTAGCAAGTCTCTGTATGAAATCTCCCACACTTGGGGCATGTAGGTCTCCCCTGCTGCTGGGATCTCACCCCAGGATGACCAGACTGACGAGACCTCCTGCTGTCTGAACCAGGTCTCGAGTAACTGCTCTGCTGATGACTGTGCACGGATGGCGGTGCACTCGCGGAGGACTGAGCATATGACTGGGATGGCCCTGATGACCCCTTCCCTGGAAGTGATCTCCCCGAACGACCCATTGACCGGGCCCTGTTGCTACTTTCTCTTTCTGCACGAATCTTCAATTTCCTGGCCTCTGTGGCCTGAGCAAACCCCACAATCCTCCCATAGTTCATGTCTGAGTGCAAAGCTGCTGTGGCGGCCTCATTCACCACCAAAGGGCTAAGGCCCTCGAACAAACCGTCGAACCCGGGCATCCATGGTCGACACTAAATGAGGAGCGTACTTGGACAACCTTACGAACTCCATGTGATACTCCCAAACACTCATACCGCCCTGTTTGAGAACCTCGAACTCAGTGGCACGGGCTGCCATTGCCTCAGCAGGTAAGAAGTGGTCCATAAATGCATCCACGAACTCATCCCATCCGGCCGGAGGGCCCCCTTCCTCACGGGAATCCTCCCACATTTCAAACCATGAACGTGCCGCTCCCTTCAGCCTGTAAGAGGGCAACTCTACCCCCTCTATATCTGTAGCCTTCATCACTCTGAGGGTCTTGTATATCTCATCAAGGAATTCCTGTGGGTCAGCCTCTGGATCGGAACCTGAAAATTCTGGAGGGGCCAATCGCAAGAACTCGTGGACTCTGGAGCCAAAGGAATCTCCCTGTCCGCTGGAGGATGCAGGGGCATCATGGGATCTTTGGGCCTGGGCGGCCACTAACTGTGTTAACATATGAATGGCTCCCCTAAGATCTTCATTAGAGAATACCAGAGCCCGAAGCGGGAACTGTATCTGAGTCAGGAACACTGGCAGGAGGAATGATGGCATCCTCTGCCGCAGCTGGAATAGGGACACTTGGGTTTTTAACAGATGGGCCAGGCAAATTCGGGATCGGTGGGTCATTCTCTCCCACTGCATCGGGTACATGATTAACAGCCGCACTTGGGCCGGCATTGGCCCTAAGGCCGAGTCTAGCCTTCTTCTTAGGTGCCATATTCTGAAAATTTGGGAACAAGGCACGAATTAGACACAGATATTTCCACATTGCACTTTACCGCACGACATAGATTAACAAAGAAATAGGTAATTTCCTAAATGCCCGTGTAGTCCCCTACTTATATGATGTGGTCGACAACACACCTATAAGAAGGGCACTACTAGACACGGCTCCGAGACATCCTAGGACACTTTAAAACCTTAAGCTCTGATACCAAGTTTGTCACGCCCCAAATCGAGGAACATGACCGGCGCCCGACCGGGTTGCCCCAGTCAAGCGGACCTGGGTGCCTTTCATTCCCACGCGTTACCCCTGTGTTGACTGTTTCTCATTAACCAAATATATTACTAACCATAATTGATTTCACATTAAACAAATAAAACGATACGAGTGATTCATTAACAAGATTTCAATTTTTTTACAACGCCCGACATAACACCATATATATACATAAGACTGGAGTCCCACACTTTACATGTCTACAGAGCCTCTAGGATACAAAAGGGAAATACAATACTTGCCGGTAACAAGGCTCCGGCTATACCTTTCAAAACCAAAATGAAATCCAAACCGAAGTGGCAAGAACCACACAAGGCCCCGAGGAAGAAAGGGGCTCACCAAGACGGGCAGTGGAAGGAGAAGAATACTACCGCCGACGAGCTGAAGTGCCTGCTACTGATCCACCTACAATCATGACACGAATGTAGCGCCCCCGGCAAAAGGGACGTCAGTACACTTAAATTGTACCGGTATGTATGGACAAACTTTGTCCCAAGTAAACTCAAGCCATTAAATTACATCAACAATTAATTAAGCCAACCAACCATGTTTCCACATTTTCCTCATTTCAAATAATTCTCAACTCAAAGCACTTCCTACGATCAACCAATTTAACAATTACCAATCAATCACATAAAGCACAAGTAGTCAAACAAAGGGGCAATCAGTGCCCCACAGGTTGCAAACTCTCCTGCTGTCTCCTTTCACAATTTCACATTATTGATTTATGTATCAATTTTCAATAGCGATTTCGATCGCTTTCCATCCTTATTACCCCTGACCACCCTTATTACCTCGGCCACCCTTATCACCCCAACCCAAACCTTATTTCACCACGTCGCGGCGCGCGACACGACCCCGCCTTACAGTTGAAAACACAACAATTTCAAACAGCAGATAAGGTACTACACACAATTTCAACAAGTTCAAATAAGCAACTTGCACATTGTTTCATGTTCTCAATTACTTCTCAAGCCAATATCACAACCAAGTTACAATGTTTCCACATTCAATAATATTCACACATGTATATTCAACAATTTTCCATAATTCAAGTGTTTCATCTCTTTCCACAATAAACCAATTCTCAAGTGTTTCGATTTCTTTTCCACAAGGTGCCATATAGGCCATCATAATCATTATCCACAAATTCTTTACCCAATTCAACTCTCATTTACCTTTCGGTTCATATTTCTTACCACAACACTCATAGTTCAACAACAACTTTGAATATCCAACAACAACATCAATTAATCACATACAATTTCTCAAATCAACACATGCCAAACAATTTTACACATAAGGGCGATTTCACAAGAATCAAAATTAGCCATACATACCTGGTGATGATTTTTCTTCCGTTAACTTTCTACTTTATGCTTACCCAAGATATCCTATTCTTGCCAACCTTGTTCTTGAAGACTCTTACTTCTACCCACTTCTTTTTACTAGAAATCAAGTTCAATAATCATGCATGAGTGTAAAAATTCTATTTTCAAAAGCTATTATATGCAAACCTCTCTTTACCCAATTAAAACTGAAAATCAAAGAAAATAGTTAGGGTTTTTACCTTGAAAATATTGAGGAAGTTGAATCCTTGCCCTAGAATCCCTTGGAATTAAGTAGTTGGAACAATCTTTGAAGATGAAGAACTTCTCTCTCTAAAAACCCTCTCTTCTCTCTCTAATTTTTGGTGAGATGATATGATAAAAATGAAGAAGAGGTGTGTTATATTAAAGAAGAGATCGGGTCAAAATGTTACAAAAACTGGGCCGGGGTCAATTATGCGGTCACTATGCGACCGCAGAATCAACATGCGGTCCGCATAGTGGCCGCAGAATGGCTCAAAAATTACGCAGGCTCTGGAACGATTTGCGGTCACTATGCGGACCGCATGTCGATTCTGCGGTCGCAAAAGTGCACCGCCGATTGACATGCGATCGCATATCGACCGCACATTGGACACAATTTTGGGCAACTCTCCGGAACGATTTGCGGTCACTATGCGGACCGCATATTGATTCTGCGGTCGCAAAAGTGCACCGCAGATTGACATTTTTCGGAAAAATTATTTCTCTACATTTTTGAAACTTAAATCACTACCAAGGGTTCGAACCGCGGCTCGCAAGCTCGCCGCGAAGAATTCTACGCATTCCTAACACATCATTCGGACCATGACACCACATCTACTAGGTTTTATGCACAAAAATTTTACGGGGCCTTACAGAATTCCACCCTGGATAATCTTTCTCAATGTATTGGCACCCAGAGGCCGTGGTCGTGGTAGAGGTAGGGCAGCAGTGCCAGCACCTGCTGACCCACCAGCTGACCAGAATCAGGGTCAGATTCCTGCGCCAGTGGCCCAGACTCAGGACCAGATTCCAACGGCAAACGCTCCGGCAACTCAGGTTCAGGCATCGGCAGTGCCCATTGTGATACCGGGTCTTCAAGAGACCTTGGCTCGGATCTTATCAGTGTGCACAGGCTTGGCACAAGTAGTTGCAGCTACTGCTGCAGTATCTTCTTCACAGGCAGGGGGAGGGAATCAGACCCCCGTGGCTCACACACCCGAGCCAGTTCAGCCAGTTGCACCCGTTGCACCAGCTCCTGCTTATATGGTTCCAGCTATGCCCGACGATGAGCAGCGTCGTTTGGAGAGATTTGAGAGGCTACAGCCTCCGACATTCAGTGGTGCTGAGGGCGAGGACGCCCAGGGTTTTCTTGACAGATGTCAGCGCATGCTTCGCACCGTGGGTATTCTAGAGTCCAGCGGTGTTTCATTCACCACTTTTTAGTTCACAGGTGCAGCATTTCAGTGGTGGGAGGATTTCGAGAGGCGTAGGCCCGCTGGGGCAGTGCCCCTCACTTGGCAGCAGTTCTCCACGGTATTTTTGGAGAAGTACGTGCCTCAGTCTCAGAGAGAGGAGCTGCGACGACAGTTCGAGTGGTTGAAGCAGGGAGAGATGACAGTTAATCAGTACGAGATGAGATTCACACGGCTGGCCCGTCATGCCATGTGGATGGTTCCTACAGACCGAGAGAGGATTCGGAGATTTATTGATGGCCTTATTTATCCCATCCGCATATTGATGACCGGGGAGAGAGTTTCGACAGCTACCTTTGAGGAGGTGGTTGATGCTGCCCGTCACATCGAGACGGATCGCCGCGAGAGCGAGAGGAGAGAGAGGCTAAGAGGCCTCGTGGTTCCGGCGGCTTCGGTGGTGCTCCGTCTAGGGGCCAATTTCCGCATGGCAGAGGTCGCTCTTTCGGTGTCTCATCGGTCCGGACGTACGCAGTCCAGCTGGGGTTTCATCGCATCGTGGTCGTCGAGGCCGCGCAGGGTTATCGGTGGTCGGCGAGCCGTCGGCGAGTCGCCCGCACTAAGTGCTCTTCCGGCTCGCAGCTCGCTCCCGTTTCCTCGACACGGGTTCATCGGTTGCGAGGGGTCCTCAGCAAGCCTCTTCTTCCATCTTCAGAGCCGTTGTTTTGAGTGTGGTGATTTGGGCCATATCGGAGAGAGTGTCCTCGGTGGCTTCGTAAGCGGTCTCGGCGAGAGGGATCAGCCTTCATCTTCTACTCCTGTTTCTTCAGCGCCGACACAGTCGGCTAGGACTGGTAGCCAGGTATCCAGATGTTGCCCTAGGGGTGAAGATCGTACTGGTGGAGGCCAGGCTCGTTTCTATGCTCTTCCGGATAGGAAAGATGCTAGTGCTTCGGATGCGGTCATTTCGGGTATTATCTCAGTCTGCCACAGGGATGCTTCCGTCTTATTTGATCCCGGATCCACCTATTCTTATGTCTCTACTTATTTTGCACATCATTTGGGTATGACCCGTGGTATTCTTGATTTGCCCGTACATGTGTCTACCCCAGCGGGGGATACCGTTGTTGTGGATCAGGTATATCGATCATGTATTATTACTATTGGGGGTCTGGAGACCCGAGTTGATCTATTACTACCGGGCATGGTAGATTTCGATGTTATCCTAGGCATGGATTGGCTATCTCCTTATCATGCGATTCTGGACTGTCATGCCAAGACAGTCACACTAGCTATTCCAGGTAATCCGAGGATCGAGTGGCGTGGCTTTACTGATTATGTGTCCGAAAGGGTCATTTCTTAAATAAAGGCTCAACGAATGATTGGCAAGGGTTGTTTATCTTATTTGGCCTTCATTAGAAATGTTGAGGCTGAGACACCCAGTCTTGATTCGGTCCCTAATTTGAGGGAGTTTCCGGATGTATTTCCAGCAGACCTGCCAGGCATGCCGCCTGACGGAGATATTGACTTTGGTATTGACTTGGTGCCGGGCACTCAGCCCATTTCTATTCCTCCCTATCGCATGGCACCAGCAGAGTTAAAAGAATTGAAGGAACAGCTTCAGGAACTCTTAGATAAGGGTTTCATTCGTCCGAGTGTGTCACCTTGGGGTGCACCGGTGTTGTTCGTAAAGAAGAAAGATGGCACAATGAGAATGTGCATTGATTACAGGCAGCTGAACAAGGTAACAGTGAAGAATAAATACCCATTTCCTCGTATTGAGAACCTATTTGATCAGCTCCAGGGAGCTAGTGTATTTTCTAAGATTGATCTTCGATCGGGCTATCATCAGTTGAAGATCAGGGACTCAGATGAGTTCTGGCTTGATACTGTGGGTTTTCTGGGACATGTAGTATCCAGTGACGGTATTCGGGTTGATCCACAGAAGGTCGAGGCAGTGCAGAATTGGCCCAGACCTTCCTCAGCTAGAGAGATTCGGAGTTTTCTCGGCTTGGCAGGCTATTATCGCCGGTTTGTTCAGGATTTCTCATCTATTGCTTCACCGTTGACTAAGCTGACACAGAAGAATGCTCCATTTGTGTGGTCTGATGAATGTGAAGAGAGCTTTCAGAAGCTCGAGGAGGCTTTGACCACGGCTCCAGTACTTGTGTTACCATCGGCCTCAGGATCATATACGGTGTATTGTGATGCTTCCAGAGTTGGACTCGGTTTTGTGTTGATGCAGGAGGGTAGAGTTAATGCATATGCTTCTCGTCAGCTAAAACCCCACGAGAAGAACTACCCTGTTCATGATTTGGAGTTAGCTGCTATTGTTCATGCCTTGAAGATTTGGAGGCATTACCTATATGGTGTATCTTGTGATGTATATACAGACCACCGCAGCCTTCAACGATTTGTTTAAGCAGAAAGATCTAAATTTGAGGCAGCGGAGATGGCTTGAATTGCTTAAAGATTATGATATTACTATCTTGTACCATCCCCGGAAAGCCAATGTAGTGGCTGATGCATTGAGCCGGAAGGCTATTAGTATGGGCAGTTTGGCGTATATTCCAGTTGGGGAGAGACCCCTAGCAGTTGATGTTCAGGCGTTAGCTAATCAGATGGTAAGTCTGGATATTTCTGAGCCTAGTCGGGTGATGGCTTGTGTAGTAGCTCGTTCTTCTTTATATGATCGTATTCGAGAGCGCCAGTATGATGATCCACACTTACTTGTCCTTAAGGACAGAGTTATGCACAATATGATGCTCACTACTACAAAAAAGACCTTTAGCGGCAATAAAAAAAGGCTTTAGCGGCAATAACAAGAGCCGCTAAATCTTTTACCGGCAATTAGGCTTTTGCCGCTGATGTTGGGGTCGGTAAATCGTTTAGCGGCTTTTCTAGCAAAAGCTGGTAAAGGGTATGGTTTATTGCCGCTAAAAATTATTATCTTTAATGGCAATTGTTTGCGGCAATTATAATGGCTACTAAATCCGATCCAAAACGGCCAGCTATCCCTCTTTAGCATCTATTTTTATAGCCGCTAAATTCAAACTAATTGCCGCTAAAGGTTCATATCTCTAACGGCAATTGTTTGCGGCAATTATAGTGGCTATTAAATCAAATCCAGACGGCTAACTATACTTTTTTACCATCCATTTTATAGCCGCTAATTTCAATATAATTGTCGCTAAAGGTTCACATCTCTAACGGCAATTGTTTGTGGCAATTATATTGGCTACTAAATCCAATCCAAATAGCTAATTCCCATTCATTTTCATAGCCGCTAAATTCAAAATAATTGTCACTAAAAGTTAGCATCTTTAACGGAAATTATTCTATTACAATTAAAAAGGTAATACTATCCCATCTTAAAACATCTTCGTTTGCCCTTTAGAGTCCATTTTAGTAGCTTAACTATATTACTGCTAATAATCAATAGCTTTAAAAATCTTAAGCGATAATAGAAATAATTTGGCCACAATTAATAATATAGTTATTACATTTGTATAGAATATGACCGAAATAATAGAATATATTAATATTAATTAAAAAATATAATATATCTCATAAAATCTTAACAAACAAAAGAAATTAGTAATCAAAAATATTAATATCACACTAACTTAAAACATAAAAATATACTGTTTGGGCTAAATAGCAATGTCATCATTGTAATAATTCAGAATGATGTTTTTCAAATGATTTCCGCAACTTTTCATCAATTTGAAATCTTCCAACCACTAAAGCCTCGAACATCAGACTGTATGACCTGAAATTATAAAATAATTATGTTAAAGGATAAAGTATATGAAGTGCTGAAATAGGACACTAGTATTATAGCTACCAGTGCATTTTCTTTTGCAGAAACAAATGAATTCCATTCATCAATGGGAAAAGGAAAGGGAACAAGATCCATTAGTTCTCTTGGACTTTTGTGCTATGGAAAAGAAGGAGATGCAGGTTTTAGTTCCATTCAAGATATTTCAAATGCTTTTGTAGCTAAAGCCTGGTAGAACCTAAGCAGCAAGCAATCACTTTGGAAGGATTTTATTAAAGCCAAATACTATTGTAACACTCATCCTATTGCAGCTAATTGGAAGATTGGAAATTTACAAATCTAGAAGAGATCAAAGGATATCAACTTGTGCATAAACTTCAGCCCAAAATGTGCACAAATTTCAGCTTCAAGCTTTGGAAAATTGCTGTAAAATACTGGTCAAATCTTGATCACAAATAGCTGAACATTAGATTGTTCAGAAGCTGCAAAAACTGATGAGCAGAAACTTCCAACAGAGAAAAAAAATAGAATTCAGCAAATAGAGGCCCTATCTAACTGACACTTTGTGATATTAATTCATACGAAGCAAACCAATTGTGCAGTGTCGAGCGCTCTTAAACCATTCATTCAGCTAAGTCATGCAAATGAAGAAACTATACAAGAACCAAACCAACTCAATTGACTGAGTCATGCACCTCAAATCTAGTTGTTCAAGAAAATCAGTGAGTTGCTATCAATGAAGAACAGAGAACAAAAAGAAAATCAATGAAGAACATAGAACAAAAATCAGTTTATGCATCAACAGCTAGTTTATGCTCATACAGCAGCTAACATGAAGTATGTTCTCCTAATTGGTATATTTGTAAAAGCATCAAGTGTATGCAGTGATGTACAAGAGGTACATCAGAAGTAGCTCTTACAGATTGTAAAGAGAACTTATAAATTTTCCGAAGCTTTTTACACCTTAAACAAGCAAAGCTAGATATTGAAATGTTTGCAATTAAAGTCGTGACTTAAAAAGCAACTAGCTCTCTAAGGAATCACTGCTCTCACAGACTCACACTGGATTAAAATGATGTATTAAATATAAAATTAGGCAGAGGAAGAGGGAATTTATTCATCAAAAAACTAAGCAGGAAGATGGAGAAACAATATGTGCTCCGATGGCACATCCAGAAGTCTAGATGCTGCTTTGATTAAGATGAAGATTATACAGACGGAAACAATATGTGCTCCGATGGCACATAATACTTTTACCAAACAAAATTCCAGCGCTCGTAATTTAAACAAATGATCAATTTCAGCGCATGGGAGATAAATGAAACATGGTATCCACTTACACTTAGCAGCAAAGAGCACAAGAAGGAAGCAATTGCAATATCTCTTCCATAAATGATAGGACACCGCATAAGGTATTCACACATCAGTAGTATAGCATGAGTCATGACACAATGGCGATATGTAACAGAGCATGGAAATATCATGGACCAAAGCCTCAACAGAAAGATGGTCTTCAAATACTTTGGTTACTCCTAAGTTTTTACTCTTTTTTTTTCTTGTTGAACCTGATGAACCAAAAAAAGACTAATAATTAAAGCCGCTTGCCTTAGCTAATGCCACATACTTTAGGTTGCTGCTAAGTTTTTGCCAAACTCTCTAGCTAAATCGGCTTGTGCAAAGATTTAGGCCTTTCAGTACTATGTGCAACATACATTATAAGATTTAGTGAACCAATCTTGTTCTTACGCTTAATTAAAGCTTCTTTTTGGTTATCTCATAGGAGCAGATGTTTTGCATAGAAGGAAATCAAATGATATGCAATTCGTGTTCCTAGAAAACACGCGATCGATTTCCATACTCACACTATAACACTCAAAACCAAGCCAACCTATGATCTAACCTTCCAGTTCCAGCAGGCGAGAGTAGTTTCACAATGACAGACTAACCAAACTATAAAAGCTATTTGAAATCAACGAAATTTGGACTCAAATGAAACTCGACATCACAATAATAGTTAAACCATAGAAAAGCATAGAGGACGACTACTCAAAAATGACTCTTATTGATTGAACGTATTCAAACACCTCATAAAGTTGAGAAGAAGTTCATCAGTAAAAAAGAAAATTCACGCGCAGAACCAACCAACATTCTGGATAGAATTTCAGTTCGAAACTACTTTAAAAAAAAACAGAGATGCAAAAGAGAAAGGGATTGAACCTGGACTTTCAAACTTCTCTTCAACAAAATGCATGTGACATGAATTATAATCCCAAATACAATAACAAATTAATAAAAATCGAAGGAGGAAAACTCAAACAGTAGTGACGAAGGACAAAGATGAGTAGTACCATGAGAAGGTTGAGCATTTTCAGCAGCACTAGGCATTTTTGATGTTTGTGGTACTCGTTCATGTCCATTATTGGCCTCGCAGATCTAATAAATATTAACATGTTAGATAACAATACTTTTATATAATTATAATTTCATTTAAAATATCTAAATTTTATGAATGGAGTTACCTGTTCACCTAAGGTGCCATTGCTACTTTGAGGCATAGATGCATTAGGAGCATATTTGCGCATTAATTGTCTCATTTGGAGTAATTCTGATTGCATATTCTCCTGATTTTGTTTCATAATATTCATTTCTTCATTTTGTTTCTCCTTTAACTCGATTATCTGTTGTTCTAACCTTTGTATAACCTCATTAGAAGAATCATCTACAAGCAATATTTCCTAAGGAAGACCTACTACCCCACAAAATAGAAGGAGTTGGACCAAGTCCTAAACCACGAACATACCCACTTTTTTCATTTCCCAACACCTGGGAATACACATCGCCTTCCCAAGCAACACTGCGAGGAGGTTGCTCAATAGATCTCTCGCTATTGCTCATCATTTCATTTATCATTTCCTGACCATAGAATCCACAATAAATCCATTTTGGAATTCACGAATAGGAAAAAATGCACATTGTTTGACAGAGTCATGAAACCAAAAAAATAAAGAAAGAATAAATCTTACGATTGTCTTGACAGAATCATCATCCAGTGGCCTACCATCCTTACGTTTTCTATGAGTTAATAGGAAAATTTCTGCTCGTGTAGGCTCTATTCCGTTTACAGCCTAATACAATAAAAATGATGTCATATATGTTTGCATGACAAAATAAAGGTTAAAATATTATAGTTTGTAGTATTTAGAGGTTTACCTGCTCATTCATCAAGGTGGCAATACTTTTTGATCCTCCTGTGTGAGGCATCGTTTGCTTAGCCCTATTGTTTCTATTTGCTAGGGTACGTCTCTGTCATTGAAATATTAAAATGATATCTTATAAACTTTAAACAAAATTGAGCATACCTAAAATCAAAACGCTACAAAAATGAGCAGACTAGGAGAATTTTAATGGTTGATACCTTAGCTTTATCGGAAAGCCAATACGAGACAAGAGCACTCCATTGATCCCTCGGTATACGACTTGGTCTATTTTTTAGTAAAGCTTCTTTAGTCTTATATTTTTGCGCATACTCACACTTCAAACTGCACTTGTAATCTTTCCATTTTTTTCCTAGAGACTTTAAGACCCACGCCTCTCCACGTTTTGGGATAGAGAACTTCTTCTGAAAAAATAAAAGCCAATATTTATAAGATAACATCATGTATAAAAGATAGAGCATGTTCACAAAAAAATAAAAATAAATAATAATAATAACAATAACAACTATTTCATACCCTCGCAAAATCCACTAATTTCTTCTTTTCTTCATTGTCAAAATTTCTCCAATCATCTACATGTAGAGGTGTTAGTTCTGGAGTTCTGGCAATAATTCCTAGAAAGCTAGCAAGCTTTCGACCCTCTTTCCCAATAGCTTGATTGCGGTTATTAAAGGGCACATCAATTGTCTTCCCAGGCGGAAGTTTCCAAATCTCTTTTAGTAAAGTAGGTCCACGAACCTTTTTTGCTTCTGGATTACCTAGAAAGAAAAAGAGAATAGAACGTTAGGTAGTACAATAGCTATGTAGTGAGTTCTGAATAGCATTTCTCCAGCTGATGCAATACATAGTGAAGTTGCTATTCTCCGATCTACTCCTGAATAGCATATCTATAATTCTGTTGAAAATTTTAGCCAATGTGTTGATGACATGGTTGGGAAGGTTGATCAGCTTAAGCAGAGAATGAATGATGTTGAGCATTTCTATTCCATTACTAGAAAAAAGCAATCAAACACACCAAGAGGTAGCTCTATTCTGAAAGACAAAGAGAAATATATTTCTCGCTTTAAAAGGCAGCAGCAGGATACATCACGTAGACAATGCGACTCCGTAAAATCAAAGAAAAGATACATTTGATTTGGGTTCACTGCATCTCCTTAACGATTTTGGTTCTACCTATTCTTTTCCTTCGCTTGATTCTGGTTCACTGTGTTATATATCCCTAAGTGATAGATTTTCTTGTTGCAGTGACTCATACATGACGTGTAGTGTTAATATATTTGGTAAGAATTCGAATTTAACCCATCAAGGCCTCAAGTATCTGTTGTATATAATTGTGTATTTGTTGTATAGCTCGTGATTGTTGTTGTCTTCAGAAACTATGTTTGATTGTTTGTGTTAATATGGGTTTTAAATGGATGAGAAATTTATTTAGAAGGTTTACTGAGTGTTGTAACTTACTGTTGGAGTGTTGTTGATATTTATGTCATGTTTGCAATGGATATTTTTGGAGAAAAAGGTGGAGTTAAAGGGAATATGCAGCTGTGTAGTTGCATTTCAGTGAGATTATACTTTGATAAGACACGAAAACAGTATAGAGGTTCTCAACATTTCTGTTGTTTGAGACTGAAAACTTGCTTTGGATGCTATGAATTACTTTGCTAAACCAGTTTTCTTTGAATGGGGATATGTAACAGAGGTCGATGCTGCTGAGAGGCGACTTTTGGCCAATGCCCTGCTGGACTTCTCAAATGAGCATCCCCTGATTCAAGTAAAATGGAACTGGACAATGTAATTGAAGTATGAGCTGTGTTCCTATTACAGTAAGTATGGGACTGGATTTCTTTTGTGTTTTTCATGTAATTGAAATAGGAGAAGAACTAGAAATGGAACCGCGGGCAGAAAATATGTACAATTTGCAAGTGTGTTCTGCTTTATAGACTTTTAGTATTGTAGTTCTGTTAAACTTACGACCAGGTGCTACAACGAAACTATAGGTGAACTCAGACTGGAAAACACAGGCAGACATAAAAGGGACTTGAGGGACAGAGGGCTTTTGATCAGCAGCATCAGAGGTTGACGACTTGCTACTCTTCAAATATGTTGACCCAATATCCTAACCCCATTTTCGACCATCAGCATCCTTAAGACCATCGAGACCTCCACAGTTCAACATAATATCATCACCAGGTGCAGAATTTTGAGCCAACGTCACTTTAACGACAACAGCCAACAACAGGAAAGTGGAAGCCAAGAGAAAACAAAATTTAATCACATAAGGTCAAGAACAATGAAAAATCATAGGAAAACTGGATTTTTTAGTCCTAATGAACAATCAATCAGGGGCTTAAACCATTCTGTAGCTAAAATACCAGTTGAAATGAGCTCACTTTATAAATAAATCTACAGGACAAAGAAACACTAAGTCCAAGATAAAGAAACCCCAGTATCAAGATCCACTATAAGAAGCAGCCAATAGAATCGAGCACATAGATAAAACTTTGAAAGCTAAATGAAAGAAGTAAGTCCAAAATAAAGAATCCTTAGTATCATCAATATTCAATACACGAAGCAGCTAATGGCATAAAAATGGATATATAACCTAATTTTGGAGCTAAAACAAAAGCATTCAGTCCAAAACAAAGAAACCCCATTATCAAGATCAAGTAAAGGATAAACAATGTTGAAAGCCATAATCTAATATTATACATTATCATATTGCAATACTATAGAAACATTACCTGAATCGTCATCATTTTGAATTTCAGTGGCACCATCAGACCTATTTAACTCATTAGATTGACCATCACGTGCTTGGTCATTAGAGTAATTCTGACTATCCATCAACTGCTCAATATATGGCTGGGCTCTTGAGTAGTTTTGACCATCCATCAAGTGCTCAATATAAGGTCTCACATCTTCGTCATAATCTTGTTCAATTAGCAGTCGATTGCGACCTCTAGTTTGCATAGTTCCTTTTCCAAAATAAAGAAATTATCTAGATGCAATAAGTTATACTAGTACCAAATTAACTCCAACCAATCAGCAGGTCACATTCAAAATAGGAGGAAACATAGTCCTCGTCTCAAATCAACCAATACAAACATGGAAAATCCATAGCTGACTAACATGCACCTTCTGTAAAATGACTCAAATTGAAAGAAAAAAAGTATATTTATTCAAATTTCTGCAATAAAAAAATCACAAGAAGTTCTTAAATAATATTTGGAAGAAAAATATTCTATAAGTTTCACCTATCTTATTCGGAATCATATTCATTTTCACTATCATTTTCTCCATCAACACTAGCTTTACCATCATTTGGAGAAGCTTGAGAATGTACGTTTGTATCAATTTCTATCCCATCGACACCACTTCTTACCCAATCATTATACTCATCTTCTGGAACACGAGTATTTTCTAAGAGAGCCAAGTCAATGGCATCACTCTGCATTGATGACTCAAACTGCAGACTATTTTCCTCTCCCATATTAAAAATATCTCGAGGTTTAATTAACCTAGGGACAAACCATTCATGATTTTCAGGATCTTGTATAAATATTACTTGTTGAGCTTGTTCTGCAAAAATAAAGGGCTCATGACGTTCTCGATCGCCAGAGTCGGTAAGTCGTGAAAAATTCACAAGTGTGAAACCCAAGTCATCTTCCTTAACTCCTCTACCTTTGGTTACATCAACCCAATCAAACTTAAATAAGACAACCTTAAATTTTTCATAGTAGTTTAACTCCACAATATCATTTAATCTGCCATAATATGTTATATTTGCAGACTTTGGAGTATTGTCACTTGTACTTGCATAACTTTCAGTCTTTAAAACGACCATAACACCACTATTTTGTGTCACCATAAATTCTTCACTTTGCTTCGTTCGAAACCGATACCCGTTATTTACATCGAATGCATTAAATCTTTTCGCAATGTAACTTGGCCCCTGTGCAAGGACTTTAACATCCTTTAAGACTTTAGATGTAGCTTCAAGATCCTTTACCTAACCAAATAAAAGATACAACTATAAATGTGGATATCTATACAAGAAAAATAATTTAACGTAACCAATGACTTAGTCCTACTACTTACTTGCTCCTTGAACCACTCATGAAATGTATCGAAATGCACACGATCAAGTTGATGTTGAGTCAAACGACGCTTACGATGCGATCTCTTAATTTCTGCAATATGTTCCCTATTCATGTAACTCGCATATATTAGTTTTGTTTCAATTAAGTAATATACATATATTAAATAATAGATATAACACTTACGTTTTATAATTATCAACCACTTGTGACTCGCAATTGAAAAGCACATGTCGATGTGCTTGCAACCTTGTTTTCTCATCCAACTCAAATACATCTACCCCACCGTACGACTCCCCGACAGTTGGAAAAAAGACATTCTTCTTTACTAGTCTCATGCTCAATCTCATCACCGCATTTTCTTGAACAATAAGACCTTGAATCTCCACCCTCCAAATATCGTGAGCAAAATGCCATACACTCATTTGCTATGTATGCTTCTGCTATCGAACCTTCTGGACATGCACGATTACGAACATATGATTTTAAAGTACCTAAATACCTATGGAATAAAATAATGGTATTAGATTGATATTATAATATTTAACAACTAAAGATATATAACAAAGATTCAGTGATATTCTTCGTACCTCTCAATTGGGTACATCCAGCGATAATGTACTGGCCCCGCATGTTTAGCCTCAGTTGCCAAGTGAATTACCAAATGTATCATAACAGTAAAGAATCCTGGGAGAAAAAGTTTCTCCATAGTAGACAATGTTTCTGGAATTTTTTCTTCAAGTAACTTTAACTCTTCTACTTTTAGTTCTTTGCTACACAGAACACGAAAGAATGTACATAGTTCAATTAAAATGGAACTAACTCTTTTATCTACTGATCTCCGCAAGGCAAGAGGAAGAAGTTCTTGCATTATAACATGACAATCATGAGTTTTTAACCCAGATATCTTTCGTTTGCGAATGCAACGTGAGATATTAGACACATAGCCATCTGGAAACTTGGCATTTTGTAGTACTTCATAAAACAACTCCTTTTCCTTTTGAGACATTGTGAAAAAAGTAGGAGGAAGATATGCTTTCCCACTAGCTCGATATTGAGGCCATAAACTTGGTCTTATTTTCATCTCCTTCAAGTCCAATCGAGCTTCTAAGTTATCTTTAGACTTTTTACCAAGATCCAATAATGTATAAATTAAGTTATCACACACATTCTTCTCTATGTGCATCACATCAAGATTATGGCGCACCAAGTTAGACTTCCAATAAGGAAGATCGAAAAAAATACTCCTCTTTTTCCATGTGTTTTTCATCACTCCACTTACCCCTTCACTCGACTGGCCAAGAGTAAATTTTATATCTTTAACTTGATTCAAGACTTGTGACCCAGATACTGGACAAGGTGCAGGTCTTGTTTCTTTAGTACCATCAAATGATCTTGCATCATTCCGATATTTGTGTCCTGGTTTCAAGAAGTGCCGATGCCCCATGTAACAAAACTTTCTCCCGTGTCTGAGCCTTCTAGATTGAGTGTTTATGTTACAAGAAGGGCATGCAAATCGACCATAAGTGCACCACCCAGAGAGAGTACCATATGCTGGAAAATCATTTATAGTCCACATAAGAGCTGCTCGCATTTGAAATATCTCCTTAGCAGAGGCATCATATGTTTCTATCCCAACATCCCATAATTCATTTAACTCTTCTATTAAAGGTTGCAAATAGACATCAATATTATTGCCAGGAGCTTTTGGTCCAGGAATAAGTAAGGACAAAATGAAGAACTCTTGTTTCATGCACATCTATGGTGGAAGATTATATGGCATTAAAATCACTGGCCATGTACTGTGTACAGTTCGCATTGTGCCAAATGGATTAAACCCATCAGAAGCTAATCCTAGGCGCACATTGCGAGGATCTCCAGCAAATTCAGCATATTTACTATCAAAAATTTTCCAAGCTTCATAATCTGCAGGATGCCGTAGAACTCCATCTTTGTTGCGCTCTTCATGATGCCATCGCATTGCTTTAGAAGTTTCTGAAGACATAAACAATCTCTGTAGCCTTGGTTTTAAAGGAAAATACCTTAGGACCTTGGCTGGAATTTTTCTAGCAGCATTTTTCCATCTAGAAGCCCCACAAACTTTGCATTCATTAACATTCTTATTAGCAAACTCTTTCCTAAAAAGCATGCAATCGTTGGGACAAGCATGAATTTTTTTATACTTTAATCCCAAGCCTTCAACTATCTTTTTGGTCTCATAGAAAGAAGAAGGCAATTTTTCTCCTTCAGGAAGCGTATCTTTTAATAGTCCAAGCAAAGAATTAAAAGATTCATTTGACAATTTGAACGTGCATTTTAAGCGATACATATGCAGCAAAAAAGACAGTTTGCTAAACTTCTTACATCCAGGATATAGTTCTTCATTTGCCTCCTTCATGAGCCGTTCAAACTTATCCACCTCTGGATGAGGTTGGTTTTCATATGGATGAGCAGTATTCATTTGTACGTTTTGATCCATGCCACCACTTTCTCTAATGTCAGTATTCATGAACTGTGTAACATCTACAAATGCATCATGTATCATTCCTCGCATATCATCGCCTCTTAAAGCTGAATGACTTCGGTTATTTTCTACGGCATTGTTTGATTCCTTTAGAGACTCCCCATGACAAAACCAAGTATCATATGACGGTATAATACCATTAACGACAAGATGATCATATGCAGTAGCTCGATTTACTTGATGGACAAGCACACACTCCGTACAAGGACATGCAATTTTTTCTCCATGTTTTTCAAAAAATGCATGATTTAAAAAATCTTCTACTCCCTCCAAATATTCGTTACTAACTCTATCACAATACATCCAACTTTTATTTCTAGGATTGTCCATGACGCTCAAGATATTCCTTTCTTTTCTATAATTACTGCAAGAGCTACAAATTTATTAGTAAAAAAGGAGAAATTAATAAAAAAGGTAGTTCAAAATAAAAAACCAATCCTATTAATAGGTAATTCCATAGTTCAAAGATATTATTTTAACAATTGAAACTTCAAACATAAATCTATTAGAACAATCATTTTAACAGTTAATAGGTAATTCAATAGTTCAAAGATATTATTTTAACAATTGAAACTTCAAACATAAATCTATTAGAACTATCATTTTAACAGAGATATAGTAAATAATAGAGATTTTGTTCATCAGCGGCCCCTGGTAGAGGCATAGTGAGTTCCTTGAACAACACAACCATCTAACATCATACTTTTTTTATGAAAGACAATGTACCATCATACTTATCTATCAAGCAATACAGACTTTGAATTTCCTATCAATTCCACGACTCAAAAATGTGCAAACATAAATCCTACTCATTGTCCTATGAATATAACAGAGAAACAACATAATGTGCAAACATAATGTGCAAACAACTTCACTATTCAGAGAATGTGCAAACAACTTCACTATTTAACAGAGAATTTCCTATGAATATAGTAAACATAAATCCTACTCATTGTCCTAACACTGAATCACAAGCTCCACAAGAAACAACTCTCCATCCCTTTAAAGGCTCACCATGATAAGTATAACAGAAAATATATAGAGAAATACATCTCGACTAATGGTAGATTCAACGAAAACATCAATATGCATCGATGACACTTCAAAATTATGAACAATATAGAGAATAACAGACAACATATAGAGATATTAATATCTCGACTAGTGGTAGATTCAATGAAAACATCAATATGTATCAGCGAAATTTACAAAATTTCTGAATAATTACAACAAGAGCAGAAAACAGAGGAACAAAATTATAAAATAGTCAAAGAACAGAGGAGGACTAAACACAATCATCGCACGTGAATTTACAGCAATCGGATATCACAAAAGACTTGCATAATCGAGCAACACAATCCTAATCAAGCAGCACAATCATAATCGAGCAGCACAATCGGTCTGCTGGGTGAAAAAACAAAAATACCTGGGGAAGAAGAGCAGTTATCCGCGGAAAAACCTCGCCGGAAAATCGTTAATCTGGCCGGAGACCAGCTATTCTACTATTCTGTGATTCTTCGATTCTAGCCGGGAAGAACAAAGTATCTAGTTGAATGAAACATCAAAACTCGCTCGCTCTATATGTAATCTCTGTAAAATAAATCCAGTTCAATGTAGGAAAAGAGAAGAAATTGGTATCCTATTCCAAGTAGAAAATTCGTGTCCCCTTCGATTAATGAATAGGTTTTCCTATTTTTTCTGATTAGAGGGAATAGATTAATGTTTTGGAGGGAAATTTTCATTTTTAGCAGAGAGGGAACGCGCGGCGTTTATAAGAATTAAAAAAAACGTTATAAAAAAAATCGCACGGTTAATTAATTAGATTAATTGTTTTTAATGGCAATTTATTTTAATTGCCGGTAAAAGGTTAATTTTTAATGGCAATTTATTTTAGTTGCCGGTAAAAGGTTAATTTTTAGTGGCCAATAGTCATTTGCCGCATATATTTTAGCTTATAGAATATATTAGCGGCAATTGACTTATTGCCGCTAAATAATTGCCGCCAAATACCCTTTTTGTAGTAGTGGCTAGAGATGTCACTATTGATCGTGATGGTGTATTGCGGATGCAGGGCCGGATATGCGTGCCCAATGTTGACGGCCTTCGTGAATTGATATTGGAGGAAGCCCATAGCTCGCGGAATTCTATTCATCCAGGAGCCGCGAAGATGTACCGGGATTTGAAGCAGCATTACTGGTAGAGAAAGATGAAGAAAGATATTGTGAGCCATGTGGCTCGGTGTCTAAACTGTCAGCAGGTCAAGTATGAGCATCGGAGACCTGGTGGTGTATTCCGACGTATTGATATTCCGGAGTGGAAGTGGGAAAGAATAACTATGGACTTTGTTAGTGGACTCCCTCGGACATCGAGGAAGTTTGATTCAGTTTGGGTGGTGGTGGATAGGTTGACCAAGTCAGCTCACTTCATCCCAGTGTGTACTACCTATACCTCAGAGCGGTTGGCAGAGATATTCATCCGTGAGATAGTGAGATTTCATGGAGTTCCCATTTCCATTATATCAGACAGAGGTACCCAGTTCACATCTCAGTTCTGGAGGACATTTCAGCGAGAGTTGGGTTCACAGGTAGAGTTGAGCACAGCATTTCATCCACAGACGGATGGGCAGTCCGAGCGTACTATTCAGATATTGGAGGACATGTTGCGTGCTTGCGTCATTGATTTTGGTGGTTCATGGGCTGATTATTTGCCTTTGGCGGAGTTTGCTTATAATAATAGCTATCAGTCCAGCATTCAGATGGCACCGTATGAAGCTTTATATGGGAGGCGGTGTAGGTCTCCGGTTGGTTGGTTCGAGCCCGGCGAGGCTAGGTTGTTAGGGACAGAGTTAGTCCAAGATGCCTTAGATAAGGTGAAGGTGATTCGGGAGAGACTTCGCACAGCTCAGTCGCGTCAGAAGAGTTATGCAGACCGGAAGGTCCGAGATGTGTCTTATTCAGTAGGTGAGAAAGTGTTGCTGAAGGTTTCGCCTATGAAGGGTGTTATGAGGTTTGGAAAGAAAGGAAAGTTGAGCCCAAGGTTCATTGGACCTTTTGAGGTGCTTAGGAAAGTTGGGGAGGTGGCTTATATGCTTGCTTTGCCACCCAGTTTATCGGGAGTTCACCCGGTGTTCCATGTATCTATGCTCCGGAAGTATGTCGGAGACCCGTCTCATGTGTTAGACTTCAGCACGATACGGCTAGATGAGGATTTGACTTATGATGTGGAACCAGTAGCCATTTTGGGTCGACAGGTTCGTAAGCTGAGATCTAAGGATATTGCTTCAGTGAAAGTGCAATGGAGAGGTCGTCCCGTGGAGGAAGCAACTTGGGAGACCGAGCAGGGGATGCGAAGTAGATATCCACACTTGTTTGATACTCCAGGTATGTTTCTTAACCCGCTCGCGGACGAGCGTTTGTTTAAGTTGGGGAGAATGTAACGACCCGGCCCGTCGTTACGGGAATTACCACCCCGTTACCTTGCAATTACATATCTTATGCTTTTATAACAGTATTAGAGTATATCGGGTGAGTTAGGAGTGATTTGGATTGAAAATGAAACAAATAGCATGTTTGAAGAAAGCTTGAATATGAAAAGTCAACCAAGAGTTGACTATTGAGTTAGAGTGCTCGGAACCGGATTCCGATGATTCGACTAGTTCCGGGGATCATTTATGACTTAGGAGAACAATCGGAATTGAATTCGGAGGTCCGGTGTAGTTTTAGGCTTGAATTGGCGAAGGTTGAATTTTGGCGAAATCCGGATGGTAGGTGATATTTTGATCCGGGGGTCGGAATGGAATTCCGACAATTTTTGTAGCTTCGTTATGTGATTTTGGATATGTCTGCAAATTTTCAGGTCATTCGGACATCGTTTGATCGGGTTTTGGATTAAATGTTAGTTTTGAAAGTTTTGAAGAAACTTAGGCTTGAATCCGTGAGTAAATGGAGATTTTGATGATTAGTGTGGTGTTTTTATGATTGGAACAAGTTCGTATCGTGTTTTGCAGTATGTTAGTGGTTTTCGTTGGGGTCCCGGGGGTCTCGGGATGAATCCGGGGGTCCAAACGGACCATTTTTGGAAGAAAAGAGAAGGCTGGTTGCTGTCATAAACGCAGCAGGTTTTTGCTCTCCGCGATCGCGGGGAGGGGGACGCGATCGCGTAGAGCTGGTGGGCTAGGCCATCGCGATCGCAGGATCGCCAGTCGCGATCGCGTAGATTTAGCCGGGTGGCCATCGCGATCGCAGGGGCATCTACGCGATCGCGTAGAAGAGAAATGGGGTCCAGGGAAAAATGTGATACGCGATCGCAGGAAAAGGGACGCGATCGCGTGAAGCGGGATGTTTGAACATCGCGATCACGTGAGTCGAGTCGCGATCGCGTGAGTCCGGAATTTTGAACATCGCGATCGCGTGAGGCGAGTCGCGATCGCGTAAGGTTAAATGTTCTGGCAGTGAATTAAATTGCAGAACAGAGAGCTTACGGGTTTACACCCCAAAACATAATTTTGAGCCCTAGAGAGAAGAAAACTCGAGGAAATCACTGAGAAGTCATCGGGTATTCGTCGGAGGTAAGATTCTTTACTCAAAAACATCATTTTATGGTAGTATTAACATCAATCTTCATGAAATTGGGTTGAAATCTTGAAGAAATGTGACCCAAATATTGAAAACGGGATTTTGAGTTTTGGGAGGCCATTTGAACTCCGATTTCGATAAATTTTATATGCACGGACTCGTGGCGAGATAAGGACCGCGTTGGTACTAATTTCGGAATTTTCCGAGCTGTGGGGCCCGGGGTCGGGTTTTACCAACTTAGTGTAATTATGCGAATTTCATATAAATTGAAGTGGGTTATGATTCTTTGACCCGTATTTGATATAATTATTGTTATTTGACTAGATTCTACATACGAGGCAACAAAATTCAAAGGAAAAGGCATCGCGGACGAGTCTACGACCGGCTAGAGGTGAGTAGTTTGTGTATATGGTAGCCTGAGGGTTCGAAACCCCGGCTTAGCACATTGTGACGCTAATAGGGCGTGGCTCGCACACCGTGGCAGGTGCGGGATTGATTGTGATTGGGGATTGAGACTTGGTCCATCCCGGAAATAAATGATATGTTGTTAGTGTTGAAAATACACTGTATGTGATATATTTGTGGGCTGTAAGCCTTGTTTGGGGCCTTGTGCCGATCTGTAGCGTCCTTAGAGGACAATATTTATGTGATAGCTATAATTGCTTAAATCACTGATCTGAGTCCTGGAAATTGAAATCACACTTTTGAAATGCTAAGTCACCGGCTTTTACAAATTTAATAAAGTTAAAGTATTTTTCATAAATTATGAATTGAGAACTGGAATTAAGGAAAATGAATTGTTTTGTGACTTAATTGCTTATTGTGGACTGAGTATGGGATCGGGCTGCACGCCGCAGTGGTTGATGTGAGGATCGGGCTGCACGCCGCGGCAGTATTGCGCTTGGGCTGTAGGAGCCCCTCCGGAGTCTGTACACACCCCCAGTGAGCGCCGTCGACGTTAAATTGGATCGGGCTACACGCCGTAGCGGCTATGTGCATTGCATTGCATCTATATTTGTTGAATTACTCTGTGGTAGCTGTATTGTATTATTGTTGCTAGTTCGTAGGAGATTCGGACTGTAGTGTAGCTTCATATTGTGGTATTTTGTGGATTTCTTACTCTCAGCTACATATATATATTTGTTACTCACTGAGTACTTAGTACTCACCCCTACTCCCTGCACCTTTTGTGTGCAGACTCGGGTACTCAGGAGCAATAGACAGGCATCTCCAGCGTTTGCAGTGTCATATCGGGTTGCTGAGGTAGCTGCCTACGTTCGCAGAACCTAGCTTCTCATCTCATTTTCAGTTGTTATTTTGATATTTTGTATTCAGACTTGAGTACCTCTATATCGTACTCTCTATTTCCTGTTGGTTTTTGTTAGAGGCTCTAGACTTGTGACTCTGGATCTTTGGGAGTGTCAGTATTTTGTTCAGTATTATTATTATTGGAGTTCTTAAACTCATATATTCTTCTTGGGTTGTCCATTTGGGGACGGGTATTTTGTGATAATTAAATTGTTGGTCTGGCTGGCCTAGCTTGATTGTTGGGCGCCATCACGACCGGATTTGGGTCGTGACACTATTCAGCCATCAAGGCCACAAATCAAACAATCCAGATGGGAACAAGTGGAGCAATTGGGAAGAAAATAAAGAAGAAGTGGTCGTTATAGAGGGAAGGTCATGGTCCCGGGGCCCCAACCCATATTACCATCAGCCTCGCCCACATCAACCTTACCCACCATTACCATATAGCCCACCTCAACATTATTACCCTCCCACTGGTCCTCAGTTTTTTGTCCATCACACCCAATCTTACCCACCCCCTTCTCCTTCATGGGGAATCCCAGTACCTCAAAATATCTACCACACCCGCCACCAAAAACCTACAAAAATCCCAATAGAACCAGTTTCTGTCCTAACCCTGAAGTTAAGAATGACTGGGCTCAAAAAATAAAACATTTACTCCTCTCGGTGAGTCATACACCAACCTCTTCCACCGATTAAGACTACTTGGGATGCTAAACCCCATAGAGCCTAAAATTCCAAATCCTCCACCAAGAAATTTGGATCAATCTATCCATTGCGAGTATTGTTCAGGGGCTCCAGGACATGACACTAAGAAATGCTGGCACCTATAATCTACAATACAATAACTCATTGACTCCAGAAGAATTGAGGTTCAAGACCCCGAGGCTCCTAATATAACACAAAATCCTTTGCATGTGCACCATGAGACCCACATGATAGAGCTGGTACAAGGAGGAAGTTGCAAAAAGCCCTCTCAGGCTGTAAAGATGATCAAAGCAAACAGCAAGACAAAGGAGAAAGTTGTGAGTGAGAAAATATCAGTCGGGCCATCTGTAAGTCAGCCAAAAGTGGTAGTTGAACCTGAACCTGTAAAAGTAATAGTACCCGGGGTGAATCCCATATTGGCTGTAAAAGGGGCACATATAGAACCAGTTGTTATCAAGCCAGTCATTTAGATGCCGATAGTGAACATTAAAAATGTTACTTGGAATTATGACAAGGTAACTGTCATGTATAGAGAAAAGGAAATCAAATGGGAGATCTGTGAAACCCATAGTTTGACTCGGTCAGGGAGATGTTTTGCTCCCGATGAATTGAGGAAGACAAAAGTTGCGAAAGAAAATTCGGCCCACGTAAAAAATGCAGTCACTGAAGAAGAAGTCGAGGAATTCCTAAAGAAAATGAAAGCTCAAGATTATTCCATAGTTGAGCAGCTGAGGAAGACACCAGCTCAAATATCTTTGCTATCTCTGTTGATTCATTTTGATGAACACCGAAAGGCGTTAATGAAGATCCTAAATGAGGCTCATGTACAGAAAAGATCACAGTGTGTCATCTGGAAAAGATCATAAACAAAATCTTTGAGGCAAACAGAATAACATTCTCAAATGATGAACAACCATTGGAAGGGACAAAGAACAACAGGGCGTTATATCTTACAGTGGAGTGGGAGGAATCAGTGGTGACCCGTGTCCTGGTCGATAATGGGCCAAGCGCCAATATTTGTCCTTTATCTACTCTGGGCAAACTGAAGATTGATCATAAAAGAATCCACAAAAACAGTATATGTGTGAGAGGATTTGACGGAGGCGGGAAGAACAATGTCGGAGATATCATATTAGAACTCACCATCGGACCGGTGGAATTCACCATGGAGTTTCAAGTGTTGGACATTGTCATGTCCTATAATCTCCTATTAGGACATCCATGGATCCATGCTGCAAAAGTAGTGCCTTATTCACTCCATCAAATGGTGAAGTTTGAATGGGATCAGTAAGAGATAGTAGTGCATTGTGAAGATAATGTTTGCAATACCATCATGCTGTTTGAAGAAGTCAAGGGTGACAAAGGTCCTTTTGTGTATCAACTGATGGACACTGTTTCTGTGAATAAGATATCTGAAGGTGAAGCCATCCTAGTACCCAAAGTAGCCTCCAGGGAAGTCATGGTTGCAAAAGAAATGCTAAAGAACGGGTTCTCTCCGGGAAAAGGTTGAGGAGTTGCTCTGCAAGGAATAATACAACTAGTATATCTTCCGGGTAGCACTAATACTTTCAGCTTGGGTCTCAAGCCAACCATCGCCGACATACAAAGAGCCAAAAGATTGAAAAAGAAAGGATGGACCCTCCCCAAACCTATCCCAAAACATTCCTATTCCTTCGTCAAGCCTAGTATACAAAGATGTACGGCGACGGTCATGCCTAGACATGTAGAGACAAGGCCAGATAAAGAGATGTTAGAAAGATTTGAGAGGTTGTTCGAAGGCGTGAACATGATAGAGGCAGCCGAGGGCACAAGCAAGATGGACCTTCAGTTTGTTGGACCCCAGATCAGGCTAAATAACTGGGAAGCTACTCCTCTTCCAATCAGAATGGAGTTGTGGTATTTAGCTTTAATATCCTGTTCCTAAATCTGTCTTGTTTCAAAAATTGTAATACTATGTTTCGTCTGGTCAGATGTATCCAAACCATGTTACCTTTCAAAATTTAATGAAACACAATTTCTTTCTTCCTCTATTTTAGTAGCCTTATTTTCTTTTCTTTTCTTTTCTTTTCTTGTATAGTCCAGTTTTCAATTATTTCAATGATATGTCATGCATGAAGGATTCTTGGTCCAGTCTTGATAATCAAAGAGTTATACAAGAAATTGAACATGATAATGAAGTGCAATATGAGGATGAGGAAGTTTTGGAGGAAATTAGTAAGGATTTAAGCCACTGCGAAGAGAAACCCAAACCAAACTTAAATGAGACGGAGTCAATTAATTTGGGGGATGAGGAGAATATTCGAGAAACAAAGATTAGTGTGCAATTGGAAGCCTCACTCAAAGAGGACTTGATCAAGTTATTACATGAGTATAAATACATATTTGGATGGTCTTATGATGATATGCCAGGGCTCAGTACTGATTTGGTGGTACATAAGTTGCCCATTTATCCAGAATGCCAGCCCGTTAAGCAGAAGTTGAGAAAGTTTGAAACAAACATCAGTGTGAAAATAAAAAAAGAAGTCAACAAGCAATTTGAGGCAAAGGTCATACGGGTCACCAAATACCACACCTGGTTAGCCAATGTTGTACCTGTTCCGAAGAGAGATGGAAAAACCAGAATGTGCGTTGATTATCGAGACCTCAACAAAGAAAGTCCAAAAGATAATTTTCCATTGCCAAACATCCACATATTAATTGACAATTGTGCCAAACATGAGATTGGTTCTTTTGTGGATTGTTGTGTGGGTTATCACCAGATCTTGATGGACGAAGAAGACGAAGAAAAGACAGCCTTTATCATGCCTTGAGGAACATATTGCTACAGAGTAATGATGTTTGGGTTGAAAAATTCTGGAGCCACATATATGAGAGCAATGACCACTATGTTTCATGACATGATACATCAAGATATTGAAGTGTATGTGGATGATGTCATTATTAAATCTAAAAAGCAGTACGATCTTGTCAAAGACTTGAGGAAGTTCTTCTAGAGGCTTCAAAAATACAATCTCAAGCTCAATCCAGCAAATTGTGCTTTTGGAGTACCATCAGGAAAGTTATTAGGGTTCGTGGTAAGCCGGCACGGTATTGAACTGGACCTGTCAAAGATAAAGGCAATTCAGAATTTGCGTCCGCCAAAGAGCAAGAAAGATGTGATGAGTATTTTAGGCAGGTTGAATTATAATAGCAGATTTATTGCCCAGCTGACGTCAACTTGTGAGCCTAATTTCAAATTATTGAAGAAAGATGTTGCGGTGAATTGGACTGAGGAATTTCAAGATGCATTTGACAAAATCAAGGAATATCTGGTCAATCCTCCTATGTTGGTTCCTCCAGAACATGGAAGACCCTTGATCCTTTATTTGACCGTATTGCATAATTCCTTTGGTTGTGTACTGGGCAGCATGATGAAACGGAGAAGAAGGAGCAAGCAATATACTACGTCAATAAGAAATTTACATCTTACAAGGTAAAATATACTCAATTGGAAAGGACATTTTGTGCTTTAACATGGGTTGCACAGAAGTTGAAACATTACCTATCGGCTTACACCACTTATCTCATATCTCGTTTGGATCCACTAAAGTATATCTTCCAGAAGCCTATACCCACAGGAAGGCTCACTAAATGGCAAATTCTGCTTACAGAGTTTGATATTGTTTATGTAACTCGCACTACAATGAAAGCATAAGCAGTTGCTGATAATTTAGCAGAAAATCCAGTCGATGATGAGTATGAACCACTAAAGACATACTTTCCTGATGAGGAGACGATGAATATTGTAGAATTAGAACAAGACAAAAAGCCGGGTTGGAGATTATATTTTGATGGGGCTGTCAATAGCAAAGGAATTGGAATTGGAGCAGTGCTCATTTCAGAAACGGGTGAGCATTATCCTGTTGCCGCTCAGCTCCGCTTTTTCTGTACTAATAATATGGCCGAATATGAAGCATGTATGTTGGGATTAAGAATGGCAATAGACATGGGTGTTGAAGAGATTTTGGTCATGGGTAACTCGGATCTCTTGATACATCAAATTTAGGGTGAATGGGAGACAAGAGATTTGAAGCTTATACCGTACCGACAATGTCTACACGAACTATGTCAAAGATTTCAATCCATAGAATTCAAGCATATTCCAAGAATGCACAATGAAATTGTAGATGCTCTGGCCACATTGCCATCCATGTTGCACCATCCGGATAAAGCTTATGTAGATCCATTACAAATATAAGTTCATGATCAGAATGCTTATTGTTTTATGGTAGAAGAGGAACTGGATGGTGAACCATGGTTCCATGATATTAAAGAATATTTGAGAATGGGGGTGTACCCGATGCAAGCTACGGGAGATCAGAAAAGGGCTGTAAGGCGACTAGCGAGTGGAGTTTTCTTCAGCGGAGGGATTGTATGCAAGAGAACCCCAGATTTGGGTTTATTAAGATGTATAGATGTATAGCAGGCTGCTACAATCATGACTGAGATACATGCAGGAACCTGTGGACCCCATATGAGTGGATATGTTTTGGAAAAGAAAATACAAAGAGCTGGATATTATTGGCTCACTATGGAGCGAGATTGTATCAGATATGTATGGAAATGCCATCAATGCTAGATACACGGGGACTTGATTCTTTCCCCGCCATATGAATTGCATAAAATGTCAGCACCATGGCCTTTTGTCGCCTGGGGCATGGATGTCATTGGTCCGATAGAACCCGTAGCATTAAATGGGCATAAGTTTATTCAGGTAGCCATTGATTATTTCACTAAATGGATGGAGGCGATGACATTAAAAGCAGTAACAAAGAAGGCAGTGGTGGATTTCGTACATACAAACATCATTTGCCGCTTTGGAATTCCCAAGGTTATTATTACAGACAATGGAGCCAATCTTAACAGCCATCTCATGGCGGAGATATGTCAGAAATTTAAAATTATGCATCACATTTCTACAACTTATCGGCCTAAAGCAAATGGAGCAGTTGAAGCTACAAAGTAGAATATTAAGAAAATCCTTTAGAAATTGGTAGAGGATTCGAGGCAATGGCATGAGAAATTACCCTTTTCTCTAATAGGTTATCGCACTACTGTGCGTACATCAATTGGTGCGACCCCTTACTCGTTGGTGTATGGTATGGAGGCTAAAATTGATGATTATGAATGGTTAAAGGCTCGGTTAGAGCAATTAAGCTTGATTGACGAGAAAATATTGGCAGTAGTATGTCACAGATAGCTATATCAATAAAGGATGGCCAGAGCATATAACAAGAAAGTACGTCCACGAAAATTCGAGGGTGGAAAATTGGTGTTGAGATGCATTTTACCACATTGAGCAGAAGCAAAAGGAATGTTTGGGCCGAATTGGTAGGGGCCATATATGGTATCCCGGGTGTTGTCCAACGAAGCTTTATGTCTGACATGTAGAAGGGAAATGTGTAGAGACTACCATTAACTCTGATGCAATCAAGAGATATTACGTATGATTTCTTTCATGTATACAATTGTATTTGTCATATTTTTGAAATTGAAATGATGAAGGCATTTTATTTCTGTATCCAAACACTTTACCCATTGCTATCCCTTTGAGCCTTATTATATTATTCTTTCATATTTCTATCTCGGAATCAATGATGAAGTTAAAAATGAATGATGAAATGAAAAAGAGAAAAGAAAAAAAAAGAGAAAAAGAAAGAAGATTGAAAAAAAAAGAAAAAAAATTGAAAAGAAAAGATATGTGAAAAAAAAGAAGAAAAAATATATACAAAAGAAGAAAATCGGGAAAAGTCAAATCACAACAATGAAGTGATCTAATGATCTGAACTACATTTGACTTGATCCCGAAATGGTACGTAGGCAGCCTCAATAAGGTTCAGTCACAATAGAAAGAAAATCCAAGTTTCCCCAAAATTGAAACTGGGGCAAACGTTATGTTTATATGATTCCGAGAATTGTAATTGTTGAAACCAAGCCTTTATACCCTTCTTTCTAAACCCATCCAAAAGCCACATTACGGTCCAAAGGAAAGACCTTCTCATTAATTTCAAGGAAATGACAATGCAATGAGAATAAAGGAAAACATATCATTAACAATACCCGGGAGTTTGAAGATGGAACATATAAAATAAAAAATAAAAATGATAGACTCTTATTGGTGAAAACCCTCACGGGCACCATATGGCGCCGCATGTTTGAGAGAAATAAAATAAGAGAGTCTTATTGGTGAAAACTCTCACTGGCACCATAAGGCGATAAAAGTTTGAGAGAAATAAAATGAGAGAGTCTTAATGGTGAAAACCCTAAAGGGCATCATAAGGCGAAAGTGAGGAATGATTCTGCGAAATGAAAGTGGCAAGTCAAGAAAGGTTTGGGTTGATGGAAGGAGAAACAAAGTCGACATGGATTTGTTTGGACAGACTGGATCGGTGTTCCAAATGCATGGCATGGTCAAAGGAATTGGCCTTCCTACCCAGATAAGTTTTGTCTTTTACTTTGAAAATATCCCTATCCTCAAAATTCAGGGTCATTGCATTTCATTTGCTTAAAACCCGTTTACAAGACATTGCTAGTTGAAAGCTAATTACCAGCTTCTAATGTTAAATGGCACAATGATACTAGGTCCTTCAAAGGACAGAAAAAATAGAATAAAATATGGCAGTCATATAGTCAAAGGGAATAAAGAGAAGAAGAAATAAAAGGGGATTGCAATGGAAGAATTGGGAAAACAATCAGGAAAGGACAGCAAAGCAGTACAAAGCAAGATGAGGCAAATAGTGGAAGCAAGGCCAACATGAATGCCAGTTGCTATCCATCATTCTATAGCTAACAAGTTGTTCACTGATTAGAACAGGGACAAAATATTCAAATCCTTACTAATCACTTTAAAGTGAATGTGACCAATGTGGGCACAAAAAGGAGCACAAGTTTGGCAAAATCAGGCACCCACCTAGAAAATAAATGAAAACAGTCAAAAGGAAGTAACAATGGAGGAAGGAATCTACCTGAATAATGAGGCCTTTTATTTTAAAAGTTACACCCAATTATCAATTTGGGGCAGAATATTTTTCTTTTAATTTTTGCACTCAGGCGCCCACCTGGATAACAAGGGAAAATTTTTCTTTTAATTTTTTGCACTTAGGTGCCCACCTCGTTAATAAGAGAATACTTTTCTTTTAATTTTTGGACTCAGGTGCCCACCTGGATAACAAGGGAATACTTTTCTTTTAATTTTTGCACTCAGGCGCCCACTTGGATAACAAGATAATATTTTTCTTTTAATTTTTTGCACTCAGGCGCCCACCTGGATAACAAGGGAATACTTTTCTTTTAATTTTTTTGCACAGATAATAAGGGAATACTTTTCTTTTAATTTTCGCACTCAGGCGCCCACCTGGATAACAAGGGAATACTTTTCTTTTAATTTTTGCACTCAAGCGCCCACCTGGATAACAAGGGAATACATTTCTTTTAATTTTTTTTTTCTTGCACTCAAGCACCCACCTAGATAACCAGAGAATACTTTTCTTTTAATTTTTTGCACTCAGGCGCCCACCAGGATAACAAGAAAATACTTTTCTTTTAATTTTTGCACTCTGGTGCTCAGGTAGCGCCCACCTGAATAACAAGGGAATACTTTTCTTTTAATTTTTGCACTCAGGCGCCCACCTGGATAACAAGGGAATACTGTTCTTTTAATTTTTGCAGTCAGGCGCCCACCTGTATAACAAGGGAATTATTTTCGCAAAATGAATTTTTTTTTCTTTTATCTAACAACTAATAGCATGATAGATTGTCAGCCCCATACTGGGGTAGAAAGTTTGTCCTTCTTTGTATGGTAAGCAGGCGCCCACCTGGAGAACAAGGGAATACATTTTGAAGTTGCACAAGCACAATAAAGTAATATGTTTGAAGCAAGTTGCGAGCAAGAAGGTTCCTCGAAGAATGGAAGACGCAAATGAAAAGAACAAGAAGCAAGCAGAAGATATAGATAGGATTTTGTAAAACATAGAACTTAGTTTAGCTTATTTTCTTTTTACTGTGGTGTAATAAGGAGAATAGTAGGCAATAATGAAAGAAACAGCAACAGAGCCACACCTTTCTAGTAGTTAAACTACCAGACATTCCATAACTACAGTGACCTGATTCCTGTATAGCCCATGATATGTAGGCAATCCTTGAAGCCGGATGCGGTCAAAAACATTCTAAAATGCTTCATACAGAATACGCGAGTGGGCAAATATCCTTCATTAGAACTCACTTGTCTTTGCATGGAAACTCTTCGAGTTCCCGAGCAAAGAGGGGAAGCTGTGAGCACGTGATTTTTGCCCCAAGCAATTAATTCCAAAATAAAAATACAATAAATGATTTTTGATTGAAATTGATTTGATTATTGTGTAGAAAGTATGAGTGTTTGTTTTAATTGTTAAAAATAAAATGAAATAAATTTGAATCAAAATACAAAATAAAATTAATTAGAAAATATCAAAAAAATGTAAGGTAATTATTAGGAAATTTGAAAATCAAAGAAAAAACAAAAAAATTACAGAGTAAAAGGAAAATACAGAAATTAAGTAAATAAATACAATTCAAAAAATACAAAAATAGGATAAATGCAAGAAAATAAAAAAATACAAGGTATTTTGGGCCTAATACACGAAATGGTTAGCACAAGTCAACACCCAATAGACCTGGCCCAATTTGTAATTGAACCGGCCAGCCCTGCAACAAACCAAACGACGTCGTATCAAATAACGAATCAAGACCGTTAATAAATTCAATCAAACGGACCAAGATATGCGGTGACTGAATAAACGAAAAGATGTCGTAAAAGGAAATAATCACAGTTGTCCATTTGATTAATCTAACAGATGAAATCAATGTCACACTTAAACCAAACGACATCACTTGATTGAATAAATCACAACCATCCAAGAAGCTAATCTAACGGACATGAGTAAGGTTACACTTAAATCAAACATTATCATTTGAAGGCCAAAGTGATCTTGGTCGTTCATCTCGTCTGATCTAATGGTTGGAAACCAAAATACATATTCGATATATAACCATAACCCCCCCTGTTCATATCCCATTATAAGCAAACACCTTCTCAGACTAGAAACCCTAGTTGCCTTATTTCCCCATCCACCTCTCCACAGGCCACTTGAACCCTACCGGTGGTCAATCAACTGGTCATCTTCTCCGACCAAGTACATCACACCTAAACCCCTTCTTCCTCCTCTAACACCCTATACCACTAGCCTTACCAAAATACCCAACCATCTCTCCCATATCTTGAAATTTTGATCGCCGGAACCCTAGCCAGCGACCACCAAACTATGAACCAATATCCCAGCTTTACACCCCAAAACTGCGCTAAACTCCTCTATCACCCCACCTAAGTCCCATCTCTCGAATATCAGCCCTAGTTCACGAATATTAAAAATTGTTCTGCCGGAACCCTACTCCGGCGGACACCCCAAATCCAAAACCCTTTCATATCGAACCCTAGACCAAAAATACTCGTCTTTAACATCCAAACAAGAATCCTAGAGTTTGCTTGGAAGATCGACTGTCAAAAAGACTCTCAAAGTCTCTGAACCACTGGAAAACCAAGAAAAAAAAGAAAAATAAAGGAAAAGAAGAGAAAAAGGAAAGAAAGAAAGGAAAAATAAACTCCAAGAAGCTAAGTATCCTTAACCCACTTTTGTTTTTGTGCTTCACTCTTCTATATTATTATTTGTTAAAACCTTAATCTATTGCATGTTTAGAAGATATCTCTGTGTATGTTTGAAATCGATTAAGTATTCTCTTGGTTCTGATTGTAGCTATTTGTTAAATCGCATGATGTTAGTTGTCTGATGCTCTTGTTAAATAGATCCTATCTCGACTAAGGGTTTTGATTAATTAGGATTCAACTATTATCAATTTGTCTCTCTGAATTCTGATTAATTAAAATTAGTTGTAATTGGGGCTATATGTACAAGACTACATAAACTAGTTATTGTTGCAATACGGTTTATATGTTTGGTTCTTCTAAACTTCTGAGTACTTAGTCATATTTAGGTTACATCTACAAATGATTAATGTGGCTATTATTGCAATACAATGTAACTTCTTACTTGTAAAGTCATTTTGTGGCTATTTTTTGTAAAGTGGTTAACCATGAAAGGGTTTTACTTAGTCTAAAATTGGCTAAAATATAATGTCAAGTCTCAGGGGTTATATGTTAAACAATGTTCATTACCCCAGGTCTTAACAGACCTAAGGGTAGGTCGGGTAAATACTTGTAAAACATAAAGGGTAAAAGGGAATAGAAATTGGGATTTCTAAGAATAACATAGAAGTAATGAGGGCATAAATGACAATGAGGCCTGGTTTTACTGAAAATATATGATTAATAAGGGGTGAATTATGCATTGTTAAAAGGTAGATAGGTACTAATTCTTAGCAAGTGAGGGCAGCTAAGTCATTTCCGCCCAATAGAATAGTAAAGAATAACCTGGAACCTTCTAGCAGGGTTTCAAGTGCATTTTCGTTAAAAATACCCTATACTTAACTGAAATAATTGAAAAAGAGTAGGGTTGGGAAAGATGAATAATTAATTCAAATTTCCCTCCCAATTCACTCTATAAATAGGCTATCTTAGGCCTAAATTTAGAGGGTTCAAAATTTGAGAGTTCATAAAATTTATAGATTAAAATTCATAGAGAAGTTCGAAAAGTTCAGAATTACTAAAGCTCTGAAACTCCTATACTGAAGTCCTACTGGTCTTCTACTTAGCTGATAATCCGAGTATTACTTTTGGGAATCTCTGCTGGTCATTTCTCTACTTGTTTACTTCGACTTGGCTGGGTTTAAAATTTGCTCGAGTTATTTGCTGGTTTACCTGCTGGATTTTGGGATTTGCTGTGTTGATCATTCCTGTTTGATGTTGCTATATCAGTGTTGCTGTTGCTGATTTTCCTTCTTCTCCAAGCCTAGAACTCATCAATTTGTTATTTGAATCAGGTACACTACTATGACCTGGAGCTGTATATGAGTGGTTGTTGAAGAAATAAAATTATAATCATGTTTTAGCTAAATCAGTTGTATATTTGATTTTTCATTATGTGGTTTAATTGATAGATTGTTGTAATTCTATTAGGACTGGGTTGTAATAAGTATTAGATTAGATTAATATACCTTAGACTTAGTAATAACGATGGTGACATAAATGGTAGGATAAATAGACTGTGTAAAATGATCACCTAAATATAAGGTTAAAACTGATAAGATCATTGTTAAATCACCTGAATTTGAAACTATTATAAACTGGACATAAAGTATAAAAGCTTGGACGTGCTATATGTCCAATTTTTGAATCTGAATTGATCAATGTTAAAAGTATAAGTAGCTTCTGAATTTCAAAATTTTATGTTGTTATCTAAGTTGATCTCGTTATAAATTCATTTCGTAATTCTGTAATCTGGTAGTAAGTTGGATCATCTTAGTGAAACTAGAATATTGTCTTCTTTGATTAAGTAAAATGACATAAACGATTAATGTTGTAATAGTAATTTAAGTACTGGACTCTTCCAATTGAATAGTGAAATCATCATTCTGGATTAGTTAGTGAACATTAAAATCAGTAGCGATTAAATACAAATTATGTTTGTAGATTGATGTATTTATCAAGTATTGTTAAAAATTATAATTACTTCCTGTTTGGCCCCAAATGTGAAAGATCTGGGCCCAGTTACGAACTCAGTCCCGATCAGGATAAAATGGCAATTAAGCCTATAGATAGAAAAAGAGACGGATGCTGGGCCTTAGCGACCCAGTTATATTTGGCTACAAACTGTTGAGCCAGTCTAAAGTCCAGCCCAATGATAAAATATGGCCCGGACTCTTGTACAATGTTGTAAATTTTAAATGCAACAGTTATAATAGGATGAAAAACAAAATTAGAAAATGTAGTATATTTAAGATTGGACCTTAATAAAAATGGAGATGAGCCTCACAAAACCCTAATTGCTTAATCGTGGAGCCCTCCATAAATACCAACATAAAGATATAGAAAATCGGAAAGGCCGTTTAGCAAATTTCACGGTCTATCCAAAAGTTAACGAGAAGTAGACACTTTAGGCACGATTTGTAATAATTGTACATTCCTAATACGGGTGCACATTTAAGTGACCCATATCCAAATCTCGGCGAAGTTGAAATATACCAAAGTCATAGGCGCACTGGTGCGGTGTGATTCAAAGTGTATTTTCATGATGTCACAATTCACCTAAAATGACAAAATGGAACACTAATAAAGCATAAAAGCGAAACATATGAAGAAATCAGATAAAACAAAGACAACAGTTGAGCGGCCGTGCTAGAACCATGGAATCCGGGAGTGCCTAACACCTTCTCTCGGGTTAACAGAATTCCTTATCCAGATTTCTAATACGCGGACTGTAACAGAGTCATAATTCCTCGGTTCGGGATTAAACCGGTGACTTGGGACACCATTGTTTTTCCAAGTGGCGACTCTGAAATTTAATAAATAAATCTCGTTCTGACTGTCCTTTAAGTGGAAAAACTCCTTCCCTTTGGTTATTATATCCCTTTCTCGGGGTGTAGTAAAACTAAAATTGGGCATTCTGCGAAAGCATATATGAATGAGATTGCATAAAAGGAGGTGTGACAGAAAGGAAATAACCCTACTATGTGTATCCACGGTGGATCCCCTCCACTCTAGTCTCAGCAACCGTAGCATCACTAGAGAAACAGTCTTGGAATGGCAGTCTAGAGCAGTGTGATAAGGAGATAACCAATCCATTCCCAGGATAATCTCAAAGTCGATCATATCGAGCAGCGGGAGATCTGCTCTAGTCTCAAAACCATAGAAAGTAACCACACAAGACCGGTAGAAGCTGTTCACAACCAAAGAATTGCCCACATGAGTGTACACACAAATAGGATCACCAAAGGTGATAGCAACACGATAGAGATTCAAGAGAATTACTAAAGAAAAAACAAGAAACGGGCGGAAGCTAAAAGAAAATAAAGAAACGAATAAAAGACAAAAATTAAATATAGATTGAATTAAAGAAAGAGTTTCTTGAATTCAAGAAGTCTATTCTTGAAGTTGAATCCTAACAACAATAATTAGCTAACAAAGAACTAATCGCCTTTGGTAGAAATTAATAACAAGAAATAAATTATGAAACCCGACCTTTTAGAATAACAAGAACAACAATAAGCCTAAACTTATCACCTTTCTTGAATAGCTAGAAATGATCTAAGATTTTGAAAAGGGTTTAATTCTTACCACCTTAAGTTGAGTCTTGAATGTTGAGGAATAAATCCAAGAGTAGCCACGCAAGAGTGCAAGAAAAATCTCACAAGTTTTATTGATGATAATCTGAATGATCTACCTAAAAATAAAGAAGATACACCTTTATATAGAGGGTGATCACGAAATTATCCTTAAATATTAGGAAATAAAGTCCTAAACTACTTTGGACAACAAGTCCAACTAAAATATGAAAAGGTAAAACTCTAGGAAACCAAAACCAAGTCAATATTGGAAAGTAATTCTACCAATCTTAGGTAAAGGAAAATATTAACCTTAACTAACTAGGAAAGCGATAAATATAGTCCCATAATATATAGAAAATAAGTCCCAAACCAATCTTGGATAGAATCTTGAAAATCTTGGAAATCTTGAAAATCTTGAATTTGTAATTTGCAAGAAACATGGCACCAACTTGCACTCAACATCTAGCACGCCTATTATACCTTTCTTAGACATCAAGTAAGTCCTTTTTATTCTATTAAAACGTAGTTTTATGTAGGACTTCATGGACTGCAAGTTTTGAGCACATTTAGGTGCGAAATTAATCAAATGACCTTATTTTGCGACTTTTTAACTTGAGATCTTGTTAAAGGACCTTTTTGCAATTCCAAACCTTCATACTTATCCTTAAATAGATTTGAGCTTCCTAGGATGCTATCATTCCCCTCTTCTTGAAGAAAATTTGTCCTCGAATTTCGACCTTGCAAGAAAACAAAGACACGCACTAAAAAATGGCATCCACTAAAAAATGGTAAGAATAAAACAAGATAGTGATCATGTGTTCACTTAACCCAATTAAGCCTAATAGGTGTAAATACTCCGTTATACACCATATGGACATCATCATCCCAATAAAATTCATAAATACTTAGATTTGTCCCATAAATACCTCTCTTAAGGTAGTCAAAAAATGTGCATGACAAAGAAATTACAAAAGATTGATCATGTGTCCATTTAAAACAAGTATCTCTGCTGCATGTATCAAATAAGACACATTTATGATATAGCTAAGTATCAATTACAAATTCCATATATTATTCAACATATAAGCTATTCAAAGAAGCACATAAATCCTAAAGAATGTTAGAAAACCCCATAATTCCCAAAATAAAAGTTTCAATATATTCAAACTCATGATTACAACTTTCCCCAATAACATTCGCAACATCAATGGATCCTAAATAATTACTCAAGCTATTACACAAAGAGTCATGCATAGGTTTATGAAAGAGTACTTGATCACAAGCGTCTAATCATGTATATCCTCTTTACCAGTAGAAAACACTTGTACAAGCTCACATTCAACATGGCTTAAAGAATAACTCTCTAGCAATTTATCATATGAAAGCTCACTAGACACTTGAATAAGAAAAGAAGAAATATTTAAATTATTCACAAGCCTCGTTCTACCAAGTTGGAATTTATAATCATCCACGTCGAACTCAATTTCAAAAAGAAGGAAATTGCTCTTGCACTTGAACTTAGATATTACTATTAATGACTTGATATGCATCAAAAGACCATCATCCTTAACCATTATAAATTCATCAACATAAGAAATTAGAGTATAGTTCATTACGTTCGAACATACCTTAGGTGTCCTAGAAAGGCAAAGAATTCGAAAAAACAATTATACATACCATACTTGGACTTGTTTAATAATGGATCAACATCACCTTGTATTCCTTTTTGTAGTGATTTCGGCTTAGCAATGGCCTTAAGGAACTCTGTGTCATAAACCAAGCTTTTATCTTCTACCATCAAACAATAATTGATTTTGCCAAATTCATGTTGGAATCCACTAGGATCCTTTGCCACCATCGCTTTCGCCTCACCTATCCTTTTAGAAGATCTTTCAACACGTGGCTGCACAAAAATAGAAGAACTAAAACAAGAAAGAGTTAATGGGTTAAGAATTAAAGAACATATTTTCTTACTTACACTCTCTTTGGCTTTTACCTCAAGACTAACATTTTAAACACCCTTAGCCTCTTTTCTCTCACTAAAGTTTTCTTCTTTTCCATCTCTCAACCCATTTTTCTCTTTCTCTACCTCAAAGCCTTTTTGTATCTCAGGGCCTTCTCTCTTTTCTTTCCTCTCCAGCTCACTCTTTTCCTTTCTTGACATCACACTCTCTTTACTCAACATATCCTCTCCTTTTTCCTCTCTTGGGATGTCAACAAGCACTCCCGTACTCCTTTCATTCTTTTCTCTCTCATAGTTTTCCATATTCTCTTTAACAATCTTTTCATCTTCATGAATTTGTGAGAGAGTCAAAGGTCCAAGACTGAGTTTCTTCCCGCTAACCTCAAAAGATTATCTATTTTTTTCCATGTTATATGAAGATCTTCTATAGAAATACCATGGTTTTCCCAACAAGACATGATAATTATTCATGGGAATCACATCACACCAAATCGCATCCTCATACCTTCCAATTGAGAATAGCAATAAGACTCTCTTATATGCATTTACTCATTTCAAACATGTAGGGTTCAATATGCTCAACATAATGCAAGTTGAGTTTCTCAACTATATAAGTGTTAATTGAGTTATAGCCAAACTCTTTGTCAATTCTAAGGGCACAAATATGAGACATCACTTTAGCTCTTGTTTGAAAAATAACATTACCGTTGTCTTCCTTAGCTTCAGCATGTTGTAAGTTTGACCTTTCAATTTGTTGAGTCATAGCTTGTTTCCTTTCTTTATGACTACCTCTTTGAAACATCTTGAACAAAGATTAAAAGAAATAAGTGTATTGAATATTTAGCTTTTTTTCTTCTAATGTTTTCATCTCTCTTACCTTTTTTTCACTCAAATCAACCCTTGGTTGTTAATCTATAGATTTATTAATGAATCTAACAGGTCACAACCCGTAGTGATAAGAATAAGGAGTTAGAAAAAGAAAAAGGAAAGTTGCAGACCAAACCTAGAAAGAATAGGAGTTAGTTGGTGAAAAAAAGGAAAGAATTTAAGAAACCCCAAACCCACAAGAATTAGGAAAGAAGTTTCCTTAATCTTCAAGAACTAGGATCCCCTCTTCTTTTTTCCTTTCTTGACTTGGAAACCAAATAATACTTGAATTATAAAATTAATAATGAACAAGAACACTTTTTTGGGGGGCTGAATTTCGTTTTTTCATTTTTGTTTTAATCAAGAACCTCCCAAGATTATCAAGATTGAAAGCTTGATTAGCCTAAGCTTTGATACCACTTGATAGCAACACGATAGGGATTCAAGAATTATTAAAGAAAAAACAAGAAACGCGCGGAAGCTAAAAGAAAGTAAAGAAACGAATAAAAGACAAAAATTAAAGATAGATTGAATTCAAGAAAGAGTTTCTTTCATTTAAGAAGTCTATTCTTGAAGTTGAATCCTAACAACTACAATTAGCTAACAAAGAACTAATCGCCTTTGGTAGAAATTAATAACAAGAAATAAATTGTGAAACACGACCCTTTAGAATAAAAAGAACAACGATAAGCCTAAACTTATCACCTTTCTTTAATACCTAGAAGTGATCTAAGATTTCGAAAAGTGTTTAATTCTTACCACCTTAAGTTGAGTCTTGAAGGTTGAAGAATAAATCCAAGAGTAGCCACACAAGATTGCAGGAAGAATCTCACAAGTTTTATTGATAATAATCTAAATTTTCTACGTAAAAATAAATAAGATACCCCTTTATATAGAGGATGATCATGAAATTATCCTTAAATATTAGGAAATAAGTCCTAAACTACTTTGGACAACAAGTCCAACTAAAATAGGAAAAGGTAAAATTCTAGGAAACCAAAACCAAGTCAATCTTGGAAAGTAATTTTACCGATATTAGGAATATGAAAATATGAACCTTAAATAACTAGGAAAGCAATAAATATAGTCCCATAATATATGGAAATAAGTCTCAAACCAATCTTGGATGGAATCTCAAAAATCTTGAATTTGTAATTTGCCAGCAACATGGCACCAACTTGCACTCAACATCTAGCATGCCTATTATACCTTTCGTGGACATCAAATAAGTCCTTTTTATGATATTAAAATTTGGTTTTATGTAGGAGTTCATGGGATGCATGTTTTGAGCACATTTAGGTGCGAATTGGTCAAATGACCTTGTTTTGTAACTTTTTAACTTGAGATCTTGTTAAAAGCCCTCTTTGCGATTCCAAAGCTTCATACTTATCCTTATATAGATTTGAGCTTCCTAGGATGCTATAACAAGGCATTAGAAGAAATGGCCAGGAAACGAGCAAACAGATATAACACATATGAATTAGTGTACCCTAGATCAAATAATAGCGATACATCTCTACCACTGACGGATATAATACATGTGATCACAGCATATGAGGCCGATGCATCTGGCCTGGCGCGGAGAGCATAGAATCTAGTTGGAGCACCGACTGACAAGCCTCCAACTGCCTGAGTAGCAGCTGGATGGCCTCTTCCTGTCTCTCCCTTACCCCTGGAACGACCTCAACCAGTCTGCTCTCCACCTCTGGGCAGCTGGACCGCTGGTGCTGGAGTCACGGGCTACAGCCCCTACTGTACTACCTTTCCCCTAAGCTTGGGGCAGTATCTCCTCATGTGGCCTGCAGCCCCGCACTCAATATAACATGGTTTGCCAGCATGCTGCCCAGATGGATGAACCTGAATACAAGAAGGCCTACTAGAATAAGCCTGAGTAGCTGGCGGGTGGTAAGAATCCTCCTACATAGCACTGAAATATGGACCAGAAGACTTAGGAGGACCTGAATACCTACTGGATGAACCTTGGATGGCTGGCGAGCAGTGTGAACTCTCCGTCATGGCGCTGAAATAGGAGCGCACTGGAGCAGAACGAGCAGTTGGTGGTGTTGGAGTTGGGGGCCTACTGGACTGACCCCTCCCAAAGTGACCTCTGCCCCTAACTGGGGCACGTCTGAACGCTCCTCAGAATCTAGCCCTCTTATCCTACTGTATCATCTCTCTACCCCTCAACTGGTAACTCTCGATCATGCGGGAAATCTCAAGTACTAGCTGATATCTTGTGCACATCTCTACCTCACGAGCCATACCCGACCGGATAATGGGATGCAACCCTGCAGCAAACCTCTATACTCTCTCTACTTTCGTGGGAAATATCATGAATGCATGGCGAGACAACTCAGAGAACCTCGCCTCATAGTCGGTCACTGACATATGACCCTACTCCAGATACTCAAACTGATGATGTAGCTCTTCCCTCTCAGAAGGTGGAATGTGCCGATCCAGATATAACTGGGTGAACTCACCCCAAGTAAGGGGAGGAGCACATGCTGGTCTGCTAAGTAAATAAGACTGCCACCATCTACAGGCCTTACCCTCGACTGGAAAGTAGTGAAGTCGACTTCATATGACTCCAATATCATCATGTTATGCAGTATATTTGTAACGACCCGACCGGTCGTTTTAGAAAATTTCGCCCCAATCCCTAATTTAACTGTTTCCCTAAGTACATTTCTGCTATTGTGGTTTGCCGGGAGAGTCGGCCCTGAAATTTGAAGTATTTTGGGACACTTAGTCCCTAAATAAGAGCTTTGAAGCTAGAAAATGGCCCGTAGCCAGAACAGTATTAAGACGATCTCAGAACGGAAATCCAATGGTTCCATTAGCTCCGTTGGGTGATTCCGGGGTTGGGAGCGCGTTCGGAATGTATTTTGGAGGTCCTTAGCTCAATTAGGCTTGAAATGCCGAAGGTTGAAATTTTGGCGAATCCGAACGATAGGTGAGATTTTGATCCGGGGGTCGGAATGGAATTCGGACAATTTCTGTAGCTTCGTTATGTGAATTTGGATATGTCCGCAAAGTTTCAGGTCATACGGACGTCGTTTGGTCGGGTTTTAGATCGAATGTGCAATTCGGAAAGTTTTAAGAAATTTAGGCTTGAATTCGATGTGAATTATGGATTTTGATGTTGTTAGACGTGTTTTTATGATTTGAACGAGTTCATATCATGTTTTGGAGTATGTTGGTGGTTTTCGTTGGGGTCCGGGAGCCTCGGGATGAATTCGGGGGTCCAAACGGACCAATTTGTGCCAAAAGGCACTGCTGTTCTGCTGCAATAATTGCAGAGCAATTTTGCTCTCCGCGATCGCGGAGATGGCCATGTGATCGCGTAAGGGAGAAATCCTGAGCTCTGCGATCGCGAAGTAAAGCCTGCGATCGCGTAAGTCTGGAGGTTGAACCAGTGCGATCGCGTGAGGTTTCATGCGATCGCGTAGGGTATTGGTCGGAAGCAGTGCGATCGCGTGAGGGAGTATGCGATCGCGTAGGGTAGTTTGGGGAGCCGGACGAGTTTGTTCTTCGCGATCGCGTTAGTACGTTTACGATCGCGTAGGGTTGCTGAGTTGTTCACTGCGATCGCGTCCAGGGTCACGCGATCGCGTAGAGGAAAATTAGGCCGCCCATATTTTGTGAATCGCGATCGCAAGCCCAGTGCTGCGATCGCGTAGAGTAAAATGGCCTGGCAGTGACTTTAAGTCCAGAACATTTCAGTCGCGGCCTAACACACCAAAACCGCCATTGTTGAGCTCCAAGAGACGATTTTGAAGGGGAAACGCTGGGATATCATCGGGAAATCATCGGGGGTAAGTTTCTTGACCTTAATTCGTTGGTTTATCATGAAATCCGTGATTATTTCACCGAAATTGGAAGATTAAAGGTGGGTTTGAGCCCTAGGCCTAAATGTTAGAAAATCTCTGATTTGAGCGGGCAAATGGAGTCCTATTTTGGTAAATTTTATATGCCTAGACTCGTATTGAGATAAGGAACCCGAATATATAATTTTCGTGATTTTTCGATAAACGTACCGAAAGTCGGGTTTTGGCAACTTGTGGGTTTGGTGTATTTTGAGTTATTTTGATTGGGTAATGCCCAATTGGCCTAATTTGTTGTGATTCTATTGATTTTTATCAGATACTACACTTGTGGAGGCCGACATTCGCGGCAAGAGGGTTATTTATTAGCGGTTTTGTACCGGAATTGAGGTAAGTGGCTTGTCTAACCTCGTGTGGGGGAATTTTCACCCCTAGGATATTATTTGATAATTTAAATGCCTTGTACGCGAGGTGACGGGCGTGTACATGCGCCGGTTGTTGAACACATACTTTATTTAAAATGTTCGATGAGTGATATTCCTGTCTTTAGCTGTTAATTTGATATTTTACCGGTAGTAGTTAGAAAAGCATGATTAGGTAGTACCTAACTGTTTAGTTGCCTAATTGTCTTATTTTGGATAATTATTGGCACTATTTTTCGGTGAAGTTATAGTTAAGCATAATTTACTCTCTCTGTGTATTCCTTTATTTGCTGTGCTTGTGGACTGCGGGTTCGATTCCCGGAGACCCAGGGCTGTGGGTTCGATTCCCGGAGACCCGGTGTGATATTGGTAGGGACTACGGGTTCGATTCCCGAGATCCTGAGTTATTGGTAGGGACTACGGGTTAGATTCCCGAGATCCTGAGTTATTGGTAGGGACTACGGGTTCGATTCCCGAGATCCTGAGTTATTGGTAGGGACTGCGGGTTCGATTCCCAGAGATCATGAGTTATTGGTAGGGACTGCGGGTTCGATTCCCGAGATCTTGAGTTATTGGTAGTGACTGCGGGTTCGATTCCCGAGATCCTGAGTTATTTGTAGGGACTACGGGTTTGAATCCCGGAGATCCTGAGGTATTGATTATTTATTGAGACATGGGCTGCGGGTTCGATTCCGGAGACCCAGAGGTACTGTCAATGGCACTGTGGGTTCGATTCCCACAGGTCCTGAACTGATTTTATTGAGTTGACTATTTGTTGTTAGCTTAATTGTAGACGATTGCATTAATCATTTATTGTTGTTAATTTCGGAAATTATTATCATTTAAACTGCTTATTATTGTTATTATCATTATATTATTGTTTCTCAGTAGGGCCCTGACCTTCCTCGTCACTACTCCATCGAGGTTAGGCTTGGCACTTACTGAGTACCGCCGTGGTGTACTCATGCTACTCTTCTGCACACTTTTTGTTGTGCAGATCCAGGTACATCAGAGCAAGCCCGTGCTAGGTGATTCCGCATCTTTCTGGGAGACCTCGAGGTATGATCTGCTACGTCCGCGGATCCAGAGGCTTTCCTTCTATTCTAATAGTACTAGTTGGTTTTTTTCCTTCATTCCGTTGTTAGACACTCTTTATACATAGAGCCACAGTTGTATATTCTCGTTTAGTCTGTGTTACCGTGGGATTCCGGATCTTGGTAGCGTTTTATTCATGGTGTTGATGGATGTATGTGCCAAGCGGCACGGATTACATATCTTTTATCCTATTTTTCCGCTGTTTTCTTATTTAAGTGTTCATAGCTTGTATATTCCGCAACGTGTTAGGCTTACCTAGTCGTGGGGATTGGGTGCCATCACGACATGTTCACGATTGGTGAACTAGGGTCGTGACAAGTTGGTATCAGAGCTCTAGGTTCATAGGAGTCACGGGACACGGACCGGTTACTTAGAGTCTCGCTGATCGATACGGAGACGTCTGTATTTATCTACGAGGGGCTATGTAACTGTTTAGGAAACTCTTCATTTCTTTGGATTCCTTGTCGTGCGACATTTTTGGCATCAAAAATCTAAACTATTGATTTCTATTCTCTCACGGATGGTGAAGACACGGGCTATTCGCGACGATCAGGTACCCTCGCCCCCTGTTTCCGCCATCAGAGGCCGGGGACGAGGTAGAGGACGAGGACGCGCCCGAGGTGCAGCCACAGCACCCACGCGCGCTGCCGCTGAGGTGCCACAGGTAGACCAGGTTGGAGCGCAGGCACCTGGTACACCGACTACAGCTGCTACTACTCCAGCACTACAGGAGACCCTGGCCCAGTTCATGAGTATGTATACCACTTTAGCTCAGGCAGGACTGCTTTCTCTCGTCGCAGCTACATCTCAGGGCCGGGGGAGGGGCTCAAACTCCCACAGCCGTTACACCGGAGTAGCGTGTGCCAGTGGGATAGGTTCCAGATGTTTTGGTTATGCCTCCTGCCGCCCCAGCACAACCCGGAGGTGGACCAACTGCCTCTGAGGACGAGCAGCGTAGATTGGAGAGGTTCAAGAAATATGACACTCCAGTGTTTAGTGGTTTGGCTTCAGATGATGCATTGGGTTTTCTAGAGGAGTGTCATCGTATTCTTCGTACTATGGGGATTGTGGAGACCGGCGGGGTTTCCTTCACTGCCTTTCAGTTTCGTGGGGCCGCTTATGATTGGTGGCGCACGTATGAGTTGGATAGTCCAGAGGAGTCTGCTTCATTGACTTGGACGCAATTTTCAGATCTGTTTTTGAGGGAGTTTGTTCCATAGAGCCTTAGGGATTCTTGGCGCTCGGAGTTTGAGCGGTTGCGACAGGGCTCCATGTCGGTATCGGAGTATGCTATCAGTTTCACCCGTCTAGCCAGGCATGCACCGGCTTTGGTAGCCACGGTCCGGAGAGAGTGCGGAGATTTATTGAGGGCCTGATTCCGCCTATCCGGTCCAGCATGGCCAGAGAGTTGGAGACAGATATATCTTATCAGCAGGCAGTTAGCATTTCCAGAAGGATCGAGAGTATGCTCCCTAGAGAGCGAGGAGATAGAGAGGCCAAGAGGTTTAGTGAGTCGGGCCATTTCTCTGGTGCCCGCACTTCAGCAGCCGGTCGTTTTGGTAGGGGTTATTCCGGTCGTCCAGTTCACTCAACATTGCCCGCAGCCGGTAGTAGCCCAGCTCTTCCAGCACCTCAGGAGCCTTATTATGCTCCCCCAGTTTCCAGTGCACCTCCTGCGCGGGGTCCGTCCAGGGGTCAGACTAGTGGGGGTGAGGCCGGTCAGTCATGGTCACCGTGTCCTCCCAAAGCTTGCTTTGGGTGCGGGGATACTCGCCATCTGGTCAGGGAGTGCCCCAGGCGTAGGAGGGGAGCACCTCACCAGTCTTCGCAGCATCAGCGTGGCTCTCAGGGTCAGCAGGCTATCATTCCAGCTCCAGCTGCTATTCCACCTGCCCAGCCATCCAGGGGCAGGGGTCAGGGTTCCAGAGGCTGCCCTCGAGAGGGGGGACAGGCCAGGTTCTATGCTATTCCTGATCGCGCTGCGGCTGTTGCATCCGACTCTGTTATCACAAGTATTATTATGGTTAGTCACAGGGAGGCATCGGTTCTATTCGACCCTGGTTCCACTTTTTCATATGTGTCTTCTTACTTTGCTTCTCATCCGGGTGTGCCTCGGGATTCTTTGAGTGCCCCCATTTATGTTTCCACTCCGGTGGGTGATTCTTTGGATGTGGACCGCGTATATCGGTCGTGTTTGGTTACCATTTGTGATTTTGAGACCAGAGCGGATCTATTGCTGCTCGGGATGGTCGATTTTGATATTATTCTGGGCATGGACTGGTTGTCGCCCCATTATGCTATTCTTGATTGTCACGCCAAGACCGTGACGCTGGCTATGCCAGGCATTCCACGTATTGAGTGGAGTGGTACTCTAGATCACACCCCTAGCCGTGTTATTTCTTTTCTCGGAGCTCAGCGTATGGTTGAGAAGGGGTGTGCTGCTTATCTAGCCTATGTGCGGGACGTCAGTATTGACCCTCCCTCTATTGATTATGTTCATGTGGTACGTGACTTTGCTGATGTATTTCCAGCTGATCTTCCGGGCATGCCGCCCGACAGAGATATTGACTTTGCTATTGACTTGTTGCGGGGCACTCAGCCCATTTCTATTCCACCGTACCGTATGGCTCCTCCTGAGCTGAAGGAGTTGAAGGATCAGTTACAGGAGTTATTGGGCAAGGGTTTTATTCGACCCAGTGTTTCGCCTTGGGGTGCTCCCGTATTGTTTGTGAAGAAAAAGGACGGTTCTATGCGTATGTGTATTGACTATCGTCAGTTGAACAAGGTTACAGTGAAGAATCGGTATCCTTTGCCTCGTATTGATGATTTATTTGACCAGCTACAGGGCGCACAAGTGTTTTCTAAGATTGATTTGCGCTCTGGGTATCACCAGCTGAAGATTCGGGAGCCAGATATCCCGAAGACTGCCTTCAGGACCCGGTATGGTCACTATGAGTTCCTCGTGATGTCTTTTGGGTTGACTAATGCCCCAGCAGCCTTTATGCATTTGATGCACAGTGTGTTCAGACCTTATCTGGACTCGTTCGTGATTATCTTCATTGATGATATTCTAGTATATTCCCGGAGCCGGGAAGAGCACGAGCAACATTTGAGGATAGTGCTTCAGATTCTGAGGGAGAAGCAGCTTTATGCCAAGTTCTCTAAATGTGAATTCTGGTTGAGTTCGGTGGCATTTTTGGGCCACGTGGTGTCGAGTGATGGTATTCGAGTAGATCCGAGGAAGGTGGAGGCCGTGCAGGAGTTGGCCCAGACCCTCCTCCGCTACTGAGATTCGCAGTTTCCTTGGTTTGGCGGGCTATTACCGTCGTTTCGTAGAGGGGTTCTCTTCGATTGCTGCACCTATGACTAGATTGACCCAAAAGGGTGCGCCTTTCCAGTGGACAGACGAGTGTGAGGCGAGCTTTCAGAAGCTCAAGACAGCTTTGACTTCGGCCCCTATATTGATGTTGCCTACAGGTACGGGGTCCTATACCGTATATTGTGATGCCTCACGAGTTGGACTCGGCGCGGTATTGATGCAGGACGGTAGGGTGATTGCCTACGCGTCGAGACAGCTGAAGGTGCATGAGAAGAATTACCATGTTCATGATTTGGAGCTAGCTGCCATTGTTCACGCCTTGAAGATTTGGCGTCATTACTTATATGGGGTCCCTTGTGAGATCTACACGGATCACCGGAGCTTGCAACACTTGCTTAAGCAGAAGGACCTGAATATGCGTCAGAGGAGATGGTTGGAGCTACTAAAGGACTATGATATTACTATTCTCTATCATCCGGGCAAGGCTAACGTGGTTGCCGATACCTTGAGTCGTCGAGCAGAGAGTTTGGGGAGCTTAGCATATCAACCAGTTTTAGAGAGGCCTATGGCGATGGATGTTCAGGCTCTAGCCAGGCAGTTTGTTAGATTGGATATTTCGGAGCCCAGCCGGATTCTGGCATGTGTGGTTTCTCGGTCTTCTCTATTTGACCGCATCAGGGAGCGTCAGTTCGACGACCCTCATTTGCTTGTCCTTCAGGATAGAGTTCGGCATGGTGATGCTCGAGATGTTACCATCGGGGATGATGGAGTTATGAGGATGCAGGGCCGTATCTGTGTGCCTAATGTGGATGATCTTCGAGAGCTGATTCTAGCAGAGGCCCATAGCTCGCGGTATTCCATCCATCCGGGAGCCGCGAAGATGTATCGGGACTTGAAACAGCATTACTGGTGGAGGCGGATGAAGAGGGATATAGTTGATTATGTTTCTAGATGCCTCAACTGCCAGCAGGTGAAGTATGAGCATCAGCGTCCGGGTGGATTGATGCAACAGGATCGAGATTCCCGAGTGGAAATGGGAGCGCATTACCATGGACTTTGTATCTGGACTTCCACCGACGGTTAGGAAGTTTGATTCCATTTGGGTCATTGTGGATCGGCTGACCAAGTCCGCCCATTTTATACCGATGAGCACTACATATTCATCGAAGTGACTGGCGGAGATTTATATCAGGGAGGTAGTTCGGCTGCATGGTATTCCATTTTCCATTATTTCAGATAGAGGCACTCAGTTCACTTCACGGTTCTGGAGAGCTGTACAGCAGGAGTTAGGTACTCGGGTGGAGCTGAGCACAACATTTCACCCCCAAACTGATGGTCAGTCTGAGCGCACTATTCAGATTTTGGAGGATATGCTTCGTGCGTGCGTGATTAAGTTTGGAGGTTCATGGGATCATTTCTTGCCACTGGCGGAGTTTGCTTATAACAACAGCTACCAGTCTAGTATTCAGATGGCACCGTACGAGGCCCTGTATGGTAGGAGGTGCAGGTCACCCGTGGGTTGGTTTGAACCGGGCGAGGCCAGGTTGCTAGGTACTGATATGGTTCAGGATGCAATGGACAAGGTCAAGGTGATTCAGGACAGACTTCGTGCAACCCAGTCTAGACAGAAGAGTTATGCGGACAAGAAGGTTCGCGAAGTGGCTTTTATGGTTGGTGAGCGGGTTCTGCTTCGAGTCTCGCCCATGAAGGGCGTTGTGAGGTTTGGGAAGAAAGGAAAGTTGAGTCCTAGATTTATTGGCCCTTTTGAGATTTTGAGGCGTGTTGGGGAGGTTGCTTATGAGTTGGCCTTACCTCCCGGCCTAGCCGGAGTTCACCCCGTATTTCATGTCTCCATGCTCCGGAGATACCATGGTGACCCGTCGCATGTGTTGGATTTCACATCTGTTCAGCTAGACAAGGATCTGTCTTATGTTGAGGAGCCAGTAGCCATTCTAGACAGGCAGGTCGGAAAGCTAAGGTCAAAGAACATCGCTTCGGTAAAGGTTCAGTGGTGGGGCCAGCCGGTCGAGGAGGCGACTTGGGAGACCGAGCAGGATATGCGCAGCCAGTACACTCATCTTTTCACTACTCCGGTATGTTTTCTATGCTCGTTCGAGGACGAACGAATCTTTTAAGTGTTGGAAGATGTAACGACTCGGCCGGTCGTTTTAGAAAATTACGCCCCAATCCCTAATTTAACTGTTTCCCTAAGTACATTTCTGCTATTGTGGTTTGCCGGGAGAGTCGGCCCTGAAATTTGAAGTATTTTGGGACACTTAGTCCCTAAATAAGAGCTTTGAAGCTAGAAAATGGCCCGTAGCCGGAACAGTGTTAAGACGATCTCGGAATGGAAATCCGATGGTTCCATTAGCTCCGTTGGGTGATTTCGGGGTTGGGAGCGCGTTCGGAATGTATTTTGGAGGTCCTTAGCTCAATTAGGCTTGAAATGTCGAAGGTTGAAATTTTGGCGAATCCGAACGATAGGTGAGATTTTGATCCGGGGGTCGGAATGGAATTCCGACAATTTGTGTAGCTTCGTTATGTTAATTTGGATATGTCCGCAAACTTTAAGGTCATTCGGACGTTGTTTGGTCGGGTTTTAGATCGAATGTGCAATTCGGAAAGTTTTAAGAAATGTAGGCTTGAATTCTATGTGAATTATGGGTTTTGATGTTGTTAGACGTGTTTTTATGATTTGAACGAGTTCATATCGTGTTTTTAGTATGTTGGTGGTTTTCGTTGGGGTCCCGGGAGCCTCGGGATGAATTCGGGGGTCCAAACGGACCAATTTGTGCCAAAAGGCACTGCTCTTTCTGCTGCAATAATTGCAGAGCAATTTTGCTCTCCGCGATCGCGGAGATGGCCACGCGATCGCGTAAGGTGTGGTGGTAATGCATCGTGATGGTTTTATATCAGTGTTAGAGTCTATCGGGTGAGTTAGGAGTGATTGGGATTGGAAATGAGGCATATATCCTTTGTGAAGGAAACTTGAATAAAGAAAGTCAACCCGGAGTTGAATATTTGGTTAGAGGGCTCGGAATCGGATTCTGATGATTCGGTTAGTTCCGGGAGGTGATTTGTGACTTAGGGGAGCGATCGGAATTGAATTTGGAGGCCGGTGTAGAAATAGGCTTGAATTGGCTAAGGTTGAATTTTGGCGAAATCCGAACGGTAGGTGAGATTTTGATCCGGGAGTCGGAATGGAGTTCCGACAGTTGCAGTAGCTCCGTTAGGTGATTTTGGATGTGCCTGCAAAATTTCAGGTCATTCGGACGTCGTTTAGTCGGGTTTTTGATTGATTGTGTAAATCGAAATGTTTTAAGGAATTTAGGCTTGAATTCGATGCGAATTATGGGTTTTGATGTTGTTAGACGTGTTTTGAGGATTTGAGCAAGTTTAAATAAGGTATTAGAAGGTGTTGGTGTGTTTGGATGGGGTCCCGGGGGCCTCGGGGTGTTTTCGGATGATTAAACGGAAGAAAATCATGGAAATTGCAGGTTGAAGAGTACTGGTTCTGTCATTTTCGCCCCTGCGAAAAGCTGGGCGCGGAGGCGAGTCTGCAGGAGCGGACTGAGGAGCGCAGAAGCGCTTGGCACCGCAGAAGCGGACTCCTTTCCGCTGAAGCGGCATCGCTGGTGCGAGCCAGTGATCGCGGAAGCGGACTAGATGGAAAATGGGAAGGTCCGCAGAAGCGAATTATTGACCGCCTGGGCGAGTCCGCAGGAGCGGACTCTGGTGCGCAGAAGCGGGAGTTTTCGCAGAAGCGGGGAATAAATCGCGGAAGCGGACGCGCATAAGCGGTCCTATTCTCGCAGAAGCGGAATTGGCCGGCTAGGCCTGGAATCGCTGAAGCGACCCTTTGGTCGCGGATACGGACTCGTAGGAGCGGAATTTTATCCGCAGAAGCGAAAATCACTGTAAGTTAAGTGTATTAAAAGTTAGAAAAATTTCAGAACATTTCACACATTTTGGTCTCGGCTTTAGAGGCGATTTGGGCAATTGTGAAGAGAAATTCAAGGGAAATCATCAGGTAATCAACTATGGACTTAAACTATGATTAGTATTGGTAATATTATGCAATTATATCATGAAAATGGAGGAATTTGGGGTAATTTATGGAGGATTTAGCCCGAGGCTTGAACTTTAGAAAATCAAGGTTTTGAATGGCCAAATGGAGTCCGAATTTGGTAAAATTGATATGCTTAGACTCGTATCGAGATGAGGGTTCCGAATATGTGACTTTCATAATTTTTCGGCAAGCGTACGGAAAGTCGGGTTTTGACAACTTTGGTAATTTTGATGTAAATCGAGTTGTATTGATTGGGTGTCGTCCCATTGGCCTAATTTGTTGTGTTTCTACTGTATTTGATCAGATTCTACGCGTGCGGAGCTTGATTCTCGTGGCAAGGGCATTGCGGAGTAGTCGTCGCGCCGTATTGAGGTGAGTAATAGATGTGGGTGATGACCAGCGGGTTCGAAACCCCGGTATACCACTTTGTGACGCTGTATAGCGGCGAGACACGCACACTGTTGAGAGTGCGGGGTCGATCATGAACTGGAGACTATATATTAGTCCGACCTGTTGATACTGTATTATTGGCTATTCTCGAGCCGTTGAACCCCTTCTTGGGCGGTTGAGTATACTTGTGGGCCGTGAGCCAGTTATTGGATCCCGCGAGGATCGTTATCATTGTCTTATCATATAGACATGCTAGTTTACTACTAGTCCGCATCTATTTTTGTTATTATGCTAATTCCAATCTATGGAACTTGATATTACTGTTTTCCAACTGAAAAATGATAAAAGAGTTTTCAAAAACTACTTTTGAGCCTGCGAGGCTGTATCTGCATATTAGCCGACTAGTAGTGGATCGGGCTGCACGCCGCAGCGAGATATATGTTGGATCGGACTGCACGCCGCAGGAATATCTCTATGAGATGTGCTTGGGCTGTAGGAGCCCCTCCGGAGTCTGAACCCCCACAGTGAGCACGGGTACCCAAAATTGGAGTCGAGCTACGCGCCGTAGCGGTCATATCATGCATTGCATTGCATTTAGCTACATCTGCTAGCTGTTATGCTATTTATTGGTATTTGTTGGTGCAGGTACAGTGAATATTGATTCTATGACAGGGTAGCTGATTATAGCTTTACATAGTGCTTTATTGCGGATTTCTTATCTGCGCTGTCTTACTCTTGTTTATTACCACTGAGTCTGGCGGTACTCATTTTACTCCCTGCACCTTGTGTGCAGATCCAGGTACCTCTCAGCAGTGATCCAGTAGCTGTGCGAGGCGACGTTTGTGGATATTCGAGGTAGCTGCAGAGTCCGCAGGACCTGACTCCCCTTCTAGCTGTCATTTCTTATCTTGTTGTCTTTCTTTTCCGCACTGAGTTTGTTATAAACTTTATTACACTTATGTTCTTTAGAGGCTCATGACTCTTGACCCTTCGGTCTATGGGAGTTAGTATATTTTGGGACTTGGTCTCCCCGTTGTTGGTATAAGTATTACTATTGTTTCATATTTTGAAATGATTAAATTGGTTAAAGAGAGCTTCTAGCTCCGTTGTTGATATTGATTGGTCAGGCTGGCTTAGCAATGTGTTGGGCGCCATCACGACCGGATTTGGGGTCGTGACAAGTTGGTATCAAAGCCTAGGTTTACTAGGCCTCATGAGTCTTGAGCCGGTTAGTAGAGTCTTGTGGATCGGTACGGGGACGCCCGTACTTATCCTCGGGAGGCTGCGAACCTTTAGGAAAACTTCACTTTTCTTGAACTCTATCGTGCGATCTCTGAGAACTGAACTTCTATATTCTATTCTCTCGCAGATGGCGAGAACGCGAGCATCGGGACGAGGTGGACGACCTCCATTGCCACCTGTTAGAGGCCGTGGGCGCGGTCGTGCTAGAGGTAGAGGTAGGGCGGGCGAGCGGTGCCGGCTCGACCCGCTCGTTGTACCGGTTCGGGAGCGACCCCTAGTGGTTGATGCTCCGGCGGCCCCAGTTCGGGGCCGGACTATATCTATTGCTATCCACTGGTCTTCGGGAGACTCTTGCTCGGATATTATCGGTGTGTTCCGGTTTGGCTCGGGTAGTTTCGGCTACCGCTACGGTAGCGACATCTCGGTCGGGGGTGGTCGGCGGACCACTGCAGCTCGCACACCGGAGCCGGTTGTACAGGGACTTCGGACACCGGAGGCGGTCCCCGCTCGGTGGTTGCACCGGTTATTCCTCCGGTTGCACCAGCTCCAGCTCCAGAGCATATGGTTCAGGGTTATGCCCGATGACGAGCAGCGTCGTCTCGAGAGATTTGGCAGACTTCAGCCACCCCGTTTTAGTGGCGCCGAGGGCGAGGATGCCCAGGGTTTCTTGGATAAGTGTCAGAAGATGCTGCGTACGGCTTGGTATTCTTGAGTCCAGCGGAGTTTCATTTACTACATTTCAGTTCACCGGTCCCGCATTTGATTGGTGGGAGGAGTTTGAGAGGCGTAGGCCTGCAAGAGCAGCACCTCTCACATGGCAGCAGTTCTCTACTCTCTTTCTAGAGAAATATGTACCTCGGTCTCGTCGCGAGGAGCTACGTCGCCGGTTCGAGTGGTTGATTCAGGGCGACATGTCTGTGACTCAGTATGAGCTTAGATTCACTCAGTTGGCTAGGCATGCCACATGGATGATCCCCACTGATAGGGAGAGGATCGGGAGGTTCATTGATGGCCTCAACTACTCTATCCGTATTCTTATGACCAGCGAGCGAGTTCTGTCATCATCGTTTGAGCAGGTTGCTGATATGGCACGCTCCATTGAGGCGGATCGTCGCCGAGAGAGAGAGGAGTGGGAGGCCAAGAGGCCTCGTGGTTCTGGCAGTTTCAGTGGTGCTCCATCTAGAGGGCATTCCCAGCAGAGCAGAGGTCGCTCATCTAGACTTTCTCATTCAGGCCGCCCAGAGCAGAGCGGAGGTTCTTATGGTCGTGGTCGATAGGGGTTTCAGCAGGGTCAGTCATCGCTTGGTGCCCTCCCAGCCCAGAGTGCAACACCTACTTCTCCAGCACCAGGTGCATGTTATGAGTGTGGTGAGTTTGGCCACATGAGGAGACAGTGCCCTCGACTACGTAGGGGCAGGACTCAGCAGAGGGATCAGCCCTCCTCTTCAGCACCATCTCGGTCTAGTAGAGGTGGAGGTCAGTCTTCTCGTGGTCGCCCCAGGGGCGAGGAGAGATCCGGTGGAGGCCAGGCGCGATTCTATGCACTTCCTGACAGGCGTGATGCAGTTGCCTCCGATGCAGTGATTACAGGTATCATTTCTGTCTGTCACAGAGATGCCTCTGTTCTATTTGATCCAGGATCCACATATTCTTACGTGTCCTCTTATTTTGCACATTATTTGGGTGTGACTCGTGGTAGTCTTGATTTGCCTATTCATGTATCCACCCCCGTGGGTGATACGATTGTTGTGGATCATGTCTATAGATCCTGTGTTATATCTATTGGGGGTCTGGAGACCCAGGCAGATTTGTTATTGTTCGGGATGGTGGACTTTGATGTTATATTGGGTATGGACTGGTTGTCTCCGTACCATGCTATATTGGATTGTCATGCTAAGACAATTACGTTGGCCATTCCTGGTATTTCTCAGATTGAGTGGCGGGGTTCGACCGATTTCGTCCCTAGCCGTGTTATTTCGTTCCTAAAAGCTCGGAAGATGGTTGAAAAAGGGTGTTTATCGTACTTAGCTTTTGTGAGAGATGTGGGAGCTGAGTCTCCTAGCATTGATTCTGTACCTGTTGTGAGGGACTTCTCAGATGTATTCCCCTCAGACCTGCCGGGCATGCCGCCGGACAGGGATATTGATTTTGGCATTGACTTGGTGCCGGGCACTCAGCCCATATCCATTCCTCATTATCGAATGGCACCAGCCGAGTTGAAAGAACTAAAAGAGCAGCTCCAAGAACTTCTGGATAAGGGTTTCATCCGTCCTAGTGTGTCCCAGTGGGGTGCGCCGGTATTATTTGTTAAAAAGAAAGATGGTTCCATGCGAATGTGTATTGATTATAGGCAATTGAACAAAGTGACGGTGAAGAACAAGTACCCTCTACCGCGCATAGATGATTTGTTTGATCAGTTACAGGGTGCGAGGGTGTTTTCTAAGATTGATCTTCGTTCAGGCTATCATCAGCTGAAGATCAGGGACTCGGATATTATGAAGACTGCATTCAGGACCCGATATGGTCATTATGAGTTCCTTGTGATGTCGTTTGGGCTGACCAACGCCCCAGCAGCATTTATGCATCTGATGAACAGTGTGTTCGGGCCTTATTTGGATTCATTTGTGATTGTGTTCATTGATGACATTCTAGTCTACTCCCGTAGTCGGGAGGAGCATGCTCAGCATTTGAGTATTGTGTTGCAGAGATTGAGGGAGGAGAAGCTATATGCTAAATTCTCCAAGTGCGAGTTTTGGCTCGAGTCCGTAGCATTTCTGGGACATGTGGTGTCTCGTGATGGTATTCAGGTTGATCAGAAAAAGATAGAGGCGGTGCAGAGTTGGCCTAGACCGTCCTCAGCTACAGAGATCAGGAGTTTTCTTGGTTTGGCGGGATATTATCGCCGGTTTGTTCAGGTATTTTCATCCATTGCTTCTTCATTGACTAAATTGACCCAGAAATTTGTGTGGTCGGATGAGTGCGAGGAGAGCTTTCGGAAGCTCAAGACAGCTTTGACCACAGCTCCAGTGTTAGTATTGCCATCGGCTTCAGGTTCATATACCGTTTATTGTGATGCCTCGAGAGTGGGGATAGGTTGTGTGTTGATGCAGGAAGGTAAGGTGATTGCTTATGCTTCTCGGCAGTTGAAGCCACATGAGAAGAACTATCCTGTTCATGATTTGGAGCTAGCCGCCATTGTTCTTGCCTTGAAGATTTGGAGGCACTATTTGTACGGTGTGTCTTGTGAAGTGTATACCGACCATCGTAGTCTCCAGCACTTGTTCAAACAGAAAGACCTTAATTTGAGACAGCGGAGATGGCTTGAGTTGCTGAAGGATTATGACATTACTATATTATATCATCCGGGGAAGGACAATGTGGTGGCCGATGCTTTGAGCCGGAAGGCGGTCAGTATGGGGAGCTTGGCATATATTCCAGCTGAGGAGAGGCCATTTGCTCATGATGTTCGGGTGCTAGCCAATCGGCTAGTGAGGTTAGATATTTCGGAGCCCAGCCGGGTATTGGCTTGTGTTGTATCTCGGTCATCTCTATATGATCGTATTCGTGAGCGCTAGTATGATGATCCACATTTGGCTGTCCTTAGGGACAGAGTTCAGCTTGATGATGCTAGAGATGTCACCATTGATAGTGACGGCGTATTGAGGATGCGGGGCAGGATATGTGTGCCCAATGTTGATGACCTTCGTGAGTTGATTCTGGAGGAGGCCCATAGCTCGCGGTATTCTATCCATCCTGGAGCCGCTAAGATGTATCAAGATTTGAAACAACACTATTGGTGGAGAAAGATGAAAATGGACATTGTCGGACATGTAGCACGGTGCCTCAACTGTCAGCAGGTTAAGTACGAGCATCAGAGGCCCGGTGGTGTATTTCAGCGCATTGTTATTCCTGAGTGGAAATGGGAGAGGATCACTATGGACTTTGTTACTGGACTCCCTCGGACGGCGAGGAAGTTTGATTCGGTATGGGTGATTGTGGATAGACTGACCAAGTCAGCTCACTTCATTCCAGTTAGTACTACCTACTCATCGGAGCGGTTGGCGACGATCTTTATTCGAGAGATTGTTCGGTTGCATGGAGTCCCAGTGTCTATCATATCCGATAGGGGTACTCAGTTCACTTCTCAGTTTTGGAGAGCATTTCAGCGAGATATGGGTACGCGGGTTGAGTTGAGTACAGCATTTCATCCCCAGACAGATGGGCAGTCTGAGCGTACTATTCAGATTCCGGAGGATATGTTGCGAGCTTGTGTGATTGACTTTGGTGGTTCGTGGGATGAGTTCCTACCACTTGCTGAGTTTGCCTACAACAACGGTTATCAGTCGAGTATTCAGATGGCCCCGTATGAGGCATTGTATGGCAGGCGGTGTAGATCCCCCGTGGGATGGTTTGAGCCTGGTGAGGTTAGATTGATAGGGACTGAGTTAGTCCAGGATGCTCTGGATAGAGCAAAGTTGATCCAGGAGAGGCTTCGTACAGCACAGTCTCGTCAGAAGAGTTATGCGGACCGTAGAGTTCGAGAGTTGTCTTTCATGGTTGGTGACGGAGTATTGTTGAAGATTTCACCTATGAAGGGTGTCATGAGGTTTGGGAAGAAAGGAAAGTTGAGTCCCGGGTACATTGGTCCTTTTGAGATACTTAGGAGAGTTGGAGAGGTGGCATATGAGTTGGCCTTGCCGCCCAGCTTATCCAGCGTTCATCCGGTATTCCATGTGTCTATGCTCCGGAAGTACATTGGAGATCCGTCTCATGTATTAGATTTCAGCACCATTCAGCTTGATGGTGATCTATCCTATGATGTGGAGCCTATTGCCATTTTGGGACGTCGGGTGAGAAAATTGAGGTCTAAGGAGATTGCATCAGTTAAGGTTCAGTGGAGAGGTCGACCCGTGGAGGAGGCCACTTGGGAGATCGAGCGGGAGATGCGGAGCAGATATCCTCACTTGTTTGAGACTTCAGGTATGTTTCTTGACCCGCTCGAGGACGAGCGTTTGCTTAAGAGGGGAGAATGTGACGACCCGGCCCGTCGTCACGGGAATTACCACCCCGTTATGTTGAAATTGTATGTTTTATGCTTTTATATCAGTGTTAAAGTCTATCGGGTGAGTTAGGAGTAAATTGGATTGAAAATGAGGCATATAGCCTTTGTGAAGGAAACTTGAATAAAGAAAGTCAACCTGGAGTTGACTATTTGGTTAGAGGGCTCGGAATCGGATTCTGATGATTCGGTTAGTTTCGGGAGGTGATTTGTGACTTAGGGGAGCGATCGGAATTGAATTTGGAGGCCGGTGTAGAAATAGGCTTGAATTGGCTAAGGTTGAATTTTGGCGAAATCCGAACGGTAGGTGAGATTTTGATCCGGGGGTCGGAATGGAATTCCGACAGGTTGCAGTAGCTCCGTTAGGTGATTTTGGATGTGCCTGCAAAATTTCAGGTCATTCGGACGTCGTTTAGTCGGGTTTTTGATTGATTGTGTAAATCGGAATGTTTTAAGGAATTTAGGCTTGAATTCGATGCGAATTATGGGTTTTGATGTTGTTAGACGTGTTTTGAGGATTTGAGCAAGTTTAAATAAGGTATTAGAAGGTGTTGGTGTGTTTGGATGGGGTCCCGGGGGCCTCGGGGTGTTTTCGGATGGTTAAACGGAAGAAAACATGGAAATTGCAGGTTGAAGTATTCTAGTTCTGTCATTTTCGCCCCTGCGGAAATATGGGCGCGGAGGCGAGTCCGCGAGAGCGGACTGAGGAGCGCAGAAGCGCTTGTGTTCGCCGAAGCGGGTATTGTTTCGCTGAGGCGGTGTCGCTGGTGCGAGCCAGTGATCGCAGAAGCGGACTAGATGGAAAATGGGAAGGTCCGCAGAAGCGGATTATTGACCGCCTGGCGAGTCCGCAGGAGCGGACTCTGGTGCGCAGAAGCGGGAGTTTTCGCAGAAGCGGGGAATAAATCGCGGAAGCGGACGCGCGTAAGCGGTCCTATTCTCGCAGAAGCGGAATTGGCCGGCTAGGCCTGGAATCGCTGAAGCGACCCTTTGGTCGCGGATACGGACTCGTAGGAGCGGAAATTTTTCCGCAGAAGCGAAAATCACTGTAAGTTAAGTGTATCAAAAGTTAGAAAAATTTCAGAACATTTCACACATTTGGGTCTCGGCTTTAGAGGCGATTTGGGCGATTTTGAAGAGAAATTCAAGGGAAATCATCAGGTAATCAACTATGGACTTAAACTATGATTAGTATTGGCAATATTATGCAATTATATCATGAAAATGGAGGAATTTGGGGTAATTTATGGAGGATTTAGCCCTAGGCTTGAACTTTAGAAAATCAAGGTTTTGAATGGCCAAATGGAGTCCGAATTTGGTAAAATTGATATGCATAGACTCGTATCGAGATGAGGGTTCCGAATATGTGACTTTCGTAATTTTTCGGCAAGCGTACCGAAAGTCGGGTTTTGACAACTTTGGGAATTTTGATGTAAATCGAGTTGTATTGATTGGGTGTCGTCCCATTGGCCTAATTTGTTGTATTTCTATTGTATTTGATCAGATTCTACGCGTGCGGAGCTTGATTCTCGTGGCAAGGGCATTGCGGAGTAGTCGTCGCGCCGTATTGAGGTGAGTAATAGATGTGGGTGATGACCGGCGGGTTCGAAACCCCGGTATACCACTTTGTGACGCTGTATAGCGGCGAGACACGCACACTCTTGAGAGTGCGGGGTCGATCATGAACTGGAGACTATATATTAGTCCGACCTGTTGATACTCTATTATTGGCTATTCTCGAGCCGTTGAACCCCCTTCTTGGGCGGTTGAGTATACTTGTGGGCCGTGAGCCAGTTATTGAATCCCGCGAGGATCGTTATCATTGTCTTATCATATAGACATGCTAGTTTACTACTGGTCCGCAGCTATTTCTGTTATTATGCTAATTCCAATCTCTGGAACTTGATATTACTGTTTTCCAACTGAAAAATGATAAAAGAGTTTTCAAAAACTACTTTTGAGCCTGCGAGGCTGTATCTGCATATTAGCTGACTAGTAGTGGATCGGGCTGCACGCCGCGGCGAGATATATGTTGGATCGGACTGCACGCCGCAGGAATATCTCTATGAGATGTGCTTGGGCTGTAGGAGCCCCTCCGGAGTCTGAACCCCCACAGTGAGCACGGGTACCCAAAATTGGAGTCGAGCTACGCGCCGTAGCGGTCATATCATGCATTGCATTGCATTTAGCTACATCTGCTAGTTGTTATGCTATTTATTGGTATTTGTTGGTGCAGGTACAGTGAATATTGATTCTATGACAGGGTAGCTGATTATAGTTTTACATAGTGCTTTATTGCGGATTTCTTATCTGCGCTGTCTTACCCTTGTTTATTACCACTGAGTCTGGCAGAGTACTCATTTTACTCCCTGCACCTTGTGTGCAGATCCAGGTACCTCTCAGCAGACTTGATTCGGTAGCTACTCGGAGGCATTGTGCGGGATAGTCGAGGTAGTTGCAGCGTCCGCAGGACCTGACTCCCCTTCTAGCTGTCATTTCTTATCTTGTTGTCTTTCTTTTCCGCACTGAGTTTGTTATAAACTTTATTACACTTATGTTCTTTAGAGGCTCATGACTCTTGACCCTTCGGTCTATGGGAGTTAGTATATTTTGGGACTTGGTCTCCCCGCTATTGGTATAAGTATTACTATTGTTTCATATTTTGAAATGATTAAATGGGTTAAAGAGAGCTTCTAGCTCCGTTGTTGATATTGATTGGTCAGGCTGGCTTAGCAATGTGATGGGCGACATCACGACCGGATTTGGGGTCGTGACACCATGCGATCGTGTAAGGGAGAAATCCTGAGCTCTGCGATCGCGAAGTAAAGCCTGCGATCGCGTAAGTCTGGAGGTTGAACCAGTGCGATCGCATGAGGTTTCATGCGATCGCGTAGGGTATTGGTCGGAAGCAGTGCGATCGCGTGAGGGAGTATGCGATCGCGTAGGGTAGTTTGGGGAGCCGGACGAGTTTGTTCTTCGCGATCGCGTTAGTACGTTTGCGATCGCGTAGGGTTGCTGAGTTGTTCATTGCGATCGCGTCCAGGGTCACGCGATCGCGTAGAGGAAAATTAGGCCGCCCATATTTTGTGCATCGCGATCGCAAGCCCAGTGCTGCGATCGCGTAGAGTAAAATGGCATGGCAGTGACTTTAAGTCCAGAACATTTCAGTCGCGGCCTAACACACCAAAACCGCCATTGTTGAGCTCCAAGAGAGGATTTTGAAGGGGAAACGCTGGGATATCATCGGGATATCATCGGGAAATCATCGGGGGTAAGTTTCTTGACCTTAATTCATTGGTTTATCATGAAATCCGTGATTAGTTCACTGAAATTGGAAGATTAAAGGTGGGTTTGAGCCCTAGGCCTAAATGTTAGAAAATCCCCGATTTGAGCGGGCAAATGGAGTCCGATTTTGGTAAATTTTATATGCCTAGACTCGTATTGAGATAAGGAACCCGAATATATAATTGTTGTGATTTTTCGATAAGCGTACCGAAAGTCGGGTTTTGGCAACTTGTGGGTTTGGTGTATTTTGAGTTATTTTGATTGGGTAATGCCCAATTGGCCTAATTTGATGTAATTCTATTGATTTTTATCAGATACTACACTTGTGGAGGCCGACATTCGCGGCAAGCGGGTTATTTCTTAGCGGTTTTGTACCAGAATTGAGGTAAGTGGCTTGTCTAACCTCGTGTGGGGGAATTTTCACCCCTAGGATATTATGTGATAATTTAAATGCCTTGTACGCGAGGTGACGGGCGTGTACATGCGGTGGTTGTTGAACACATACTTTATTTAAAATGTTCGATGAGTGATATTCCTGTCTTTAGCTCTGTTAATTTGATATTTTACCAGTAGTAGTTAGAAAAGCATGATTAGGTAGTACCTAACTGTCTAGTTGCCTAATTGTCTTATTTTTGATAATTATTGGCACTATTTTTCGGTGAAGTTATAGTTAAGCATAATTTACTCTCTCTGTGTATTCCTTTATTTGTTGTGCTTGTGGACTGCGGGTTCGATTCCCGGAGACCCAGGGCTGTGGGTTCGATTCCCAGAGACCCGGTGTGATATTGGTAGGGACTACGGGTTCGATTCCCGAGATCCTGAGTTATTGGTAGGGACTACGGGTTCGATTCCCGAGATCCTGAGTTATTGGTAGGGACTACGGGTTCGATTCCCGAGATCCTGAGTTATTGGTAGGGACTACGGGTTCGATTCCCGAGATCCTGAGTTATTGGTAGGGACTACGGGTTCGATTCCCGAGATCCTGAGTTATTGGTAGGAACTACGGGTTCGATTCCCGAGATCCTGAGTTATTGGTAGGGACTGCGGGTTCGATTCCCGGAGATCCTGAGATTTATTGAGACATGGGCTGCGGGTTCGATTCCCGGAGACCCAGAGGTACTGTCAATGGGACTGTGGGTTCGATTCCCACAGGTCCTGGACTGGTTTTATTGAGTTGACTATTTGTTGTTAGCTTTATTGTAGACGATTGCAGTAATCATTTATTGTTGTTAATTTCGGAAATTATTATCATTTAAACTGCTTATTATTGTTATTATCATTATATTATTATTACTCTCGGTAGGGCCCTGACCTTCCTCGTCACTACTCCATCGAGGTTGGGCTTGGCACTTAGTGAGTACCGCCGTGGTGTACTCATGCTACTCTTCTGCATAATTTTTGTTGTGCAGATCCAGGTCTATCTTATTAGGCACACTACCGGTGATCGAGGTTATACTCAGGAGACCTCGAGGTATGATCTGCTACGTCCGCGGATCCAGAGGCTTTCCTTCTATTCTAATAGTACTAGTTGGCATTTTTCCTTCATTCCGTTGTTAGACACTCTTTATACATAGAGCCACAGTTGTATATTCTCTTTTAGTCTGTGTTACCGTGGGATTCCGGATCTTGGTAGTGTTTTATTCATGGTGTTGACGGATGTATGTGCCAAGCGGCACGGATTACATATCTTTTATCCTATTTTTCCGATGTTTTCTTATTTAAGTGTTCATAGCTTGTATATTCTGCAACGTGTTAGGCTTACCTAGTCGTGGGGACTGGGTGCCATCACGACATGTTCACGATTGGTGAACTATGGTCGTGACAGTTTTTTGATTACTTGTT
>JASVEL010006122.1:0-68724 GCA_032618575.1 Nicotiana noctiflora | reverse complement strand
ACGAGTTATCGGAGGTGGATGAACATAGATATATGAGGTTGCTGTTGCTCCTTCTATTTTTTTTTGGGGGGGGGGGGGGGGGGGTTGTTCTCAAACACTTCGGGGATCCTAGTGAGTCTCCATTTTCTACATCATATTCCTCGGTTCAAGGATACAACCAGCTACAACTTGGGTGGTGCTGTCATCTCATATTTGTACAAGTAGATGTGCCAGGATTGCATCGGCACACAAAGAGACGTTTGTGGCTTTCTGCCGCTTCTACAAGTGACAACATATTCAAATAATATGTCCATTAGTTACAATATATTCAATCTTATACTTTACGTCAACTTTGTCTGTTAGATTTGGGTCTGGGAGCGAAATCTGCAGTTTTGGCCACCTCTACCACAACTACCGGTTAATGTAGAAATTCTGCATCTCTCTCTTGCACATAGGTGGGTTATGCGTCATAGACTTGCACGAGAGTATGATTCCCATCATAATCTCCCCCTCTGCAGGGATGTGTTGGATTTACTGGAGGACGCACAGGTGAATATCTAACTAAACATACCAGTTATTGTTTAACTTAGTATCGCGTATACGAATTGTGAACATCGGAACAAGCTTTTTGATGAATTAGGTAGGGTGTCGAACAAGAATGAAAAGAGATGTAGAAGAAAATAAAAAGGCAATGGAAGAAATTTTGGCGCTTTAAAATTGCCATTTTAGACAATAAAAATAGTGGCTTAATGTATCATTCTGGCGGCTATTAATTGCCGCAATTTGCAAGAATGAACCGTCGTTTTATCACTTTTACAATTATGGCGGTTTATAGAAAACCGCCGCAATAACTTTTTGGCGTATGTAATTGTGGCATAGTCTGAAACCGCCGTTAATGTACATAGAGGCAGTTCTAAACCGCCGCAATACCCAAAAATAACCGCCACAATTTACAGTTTTTTTGTATGCGCATACTAACGGTTTGTGTTCTTTTTTGATAGTTTATTTGGACTTCGTACATCGATGAGGTGATAGGTACACTGCCAGCGTATTGCACATTTGGCCGACACATTTGGAGGGCTTCTGTCCCTCTCACATGCCTCGATATTGTCGAGCATCATGCCTCAGAGTGGGGAATTCTCAGTTTGGCCTGCGGCAGCCTATACCGACTCCGCCTGCATGGAATGCTTTACATTATGAGAGAGATTATCGGTCCAGGGCGGATGACACATTTATGGCATGACTTAGCGCGCAGTTGGGTATTTGGGACATGCAAGGGGAATTGACCCCAAAATCACTCAAAATTTCATCATCGTCGATGTTAAACTCTGAGTAATAAAGCAATCCCTTGCGGTGTGACGGAATACAAATATGTTTTGGTTACTTTAAGTATCACTGAACGTTTCCTCGCACTCATTTTTTTGCATAACAACGACATCAATGTATCGACTCCATTGAAAGTGGTAATTTAACATGATACTTAGCAGGTAAACTGTAGCCTACAGAGTTATTCTCAATCACAACCTCACTCCTCCCCCCAATATAATGAAACTCTTATCCTACGGTCTTCAGACATAATGAAAAACTGCTAGAGAATTTAACAACAATAGACGTTTCAACAAGGGTTAATTTTTTTTTGAATGAATTTCTATTGATTCTAACCTCTTTATATAGGAAATGGATAGTCGAGAAGTTATATATATATATATATATATATATATATATATAGCGGCAAACTAGTTGGCACTATATACTTTTGAATTATTTAACTCAGAAATTATTGGTGGGGCCAAGATAAAAGAGTATAGCGCCAGGTATTATGGCACTATACCTGCACGGTGTCAGCTTTTGCAATAGCGCCACAATACCCGGTGCTATAACTAGACCGTTAAATATAGCGCCGGGTATTGTGGCATTATATATAAAAATGTAATTTTTTTTCTCCACTTATTTGTGTACTTTGAGTCAAAAGGACCTACATTTTGATTCCGGACTCCACCTATACATTCTTTTTGGACTAATGTCGTTTTTATGCAACTATCGCTATCAAAGTCAACAATGAGTATGAAACTTCGTCTCAGATAATGTAAGATCAAGTTGGCCGAGAAATACATGGCATATTTCGACTGCCTCCTCGCTGAATCTAAAAAATGTAAAATTGTGAGCGAAATTGAGCCTGTTTGGCTTAGTTGATTTAGAGTAACTGATAAGCATATGTGTTGAAAAGCACTTTTAAGTGTTAAAATTGATTTAAAAAATAAGCAGTTATGTGTTTGGATAATAGTGCTGAAATAAATAATAAGCAGGTAAAAAATTGGGTATCAAAGAGTTTTGTTTTAAAAAGAAGTATTTTAGAGATAAAATAATAAATATTTTGGTCAAACATAAAGTGCTTATAAGCTGAAATTTGATTAATTGGGAGAGACCAAATTATGACTTTTGACTTATTTTAAACTTATAAGCATTTTTAATTTTACCAAATACGAAAATAAGCCAAAAAATACATATAAACCAGTTTGTCAGCTTAAACAAACACCCTCATAGTTATGTACATTTAGCTCTTGTAGTTAACCATTCATATGAACGGTGAAACATGTCTAGGAAAATCTCTTATAAGCCCTCAAGTTTGAATTTGGTTAAATAGTTCCCTAATCCAGTTACATTTTGAGTACTTTAATAATATGAATGATACTTTTAACAAAAATAAATAGAAATCACTGTGGAGAAATGCCAAAAAAAGGTCCATTATACGTTTTCACTGTGTTTTATGTTTGAAGCTTTAACATTATTTTGGCACAAACAAACAATACCAAAAGGTCAGAAATTAACTCGTTCACAGCAAAAAAGTAACTATATAATGATCAGATTATTTGTTTGTTGTCTATTGATAATTATTAAAGTGGGCCAATGGTAAAGTATTCTAAACGTGGCTAACTATGACTAGGAGACACAAAGAAAATACTACTCTATAAAAGAGAAAAAATTAAAAAAAATAATGGATAATAGCTGTACGTGAAAGTGATGGAAAGCTTGCGCTACAAGCAAAGATATTTACGTTGCAATTAATTAGTTATGTAATACCCGAGTATTTTCATCCCATTGCCATAGAAGGACAGTGAACAATCTTCACAAATTGGCCATATTATTAAAGGATTTTATTTATCACTAAACTAAGTCGGCTGATTTAAACCATCAAATCATTATGAATTAATTTTTAAGTAGTTGAACGCTTTATGTTCAAGGACTCATTAGAATTTAGAAATGATTTTTTTTTTGTGAGAATATATTATCGTTAATATTATTTTTGTAAATGTTAGGCTTACCTAGTTTAGAGATAAGGTTTCATCACGACTCCTTCGGTGGGATTTTGGGTCGTGACAATATAGAACCAAGTTATACAGTAAAGCATATTATTAGTACATAAACCATATCAACTTTAGAGTGGAAAATACAATATATAGAGGGAGAAATATATTTAGAAAATTAAAGAATTAAATTTTTAAGAACCAAAAATATTTGGATACCATTAGGTTAAACAAAATAGATAAATTTAAAAACCTAGAATATTTAGATTTAAAAATATATCCAGCAAAGAAGTATAGAATACAAAAAGACAATTCGGTAATAAAGTGCAATTTCAGTAGTGGAGAACATATATTGCACACAGATGATAAACAATATAATACTTTAGTAGATATAATAATTAACCTTGGCGAAAAATCTCAATATATATATATATATATATATATATATATATATAGTATAAGGTCTAATAGTAAGAGTATACCACGAGATATGTGAGTTAGACGCATGTAACAGATTAATATTTTATCGTAGATAAAAGTAGGGTAATTATGTTAAAGAAAGAAAAAGAATAATTCGATATGATCGTATACCAATGATGTCCTCTCCATATCTATATAACGCCATAACCTTTCATATATATATATATATATATATATATATATATATATATATATATATATATATATATATATATATATATATATATATATATATATATATATATATGTTATTTTTTATTTATTTATATATTCTAACTTTTTGAGATGCAAAGTTGTCAATAATTTTTTATAATCTATTTCTTCTTATAGTACTTTTTCAATTAATAATATAGCTAGTCCATTCAATTTCTCCTAAGACATTGTTGATCTTTAATAAGATTTTATCAATTTTAATTTTGAAAATCTTCTTTCCCGGCAATAGGTATTTGGAAATAAATCAAGTCTTTTTATATTGAACACAAATTTTCTCTTCTTCCTGGATGGTGTTAGACTGTTATCATCTAACTCAACTTGCTTAGTGATTTATTCATTTCGAGAAATAGTCTTCTACAATTTCTAATTGAGTTTTTTTTTATTATTTATTAAAAATTTATCAGTCCTTTTTGGGATTGTATCAAAGATTCAGCTTTTTTTATTTATAAATTTTTGAATAATCGGACACATACTCTCTATTTGATATATTTGAATTATAATAAAAATTAAAATGACAATATATACCTACTTAACAAAAATTTGAAGAAAAGTAATTTGATTGAAAAATAATTAATACTACAAAGTTGGAATAGAAGAACCGGATTCAATAACTTTGAAATATTTGTTGCTTCAATAATCTTTGTGTTCGTGCTATGTGTTATACCCTAAAAATCACAGAATAATAAATTATAGCTTTTCTTGAACAATATTGTGAGATGACTTTCTTGGAAGAACAAAGAAAATAAAATAGCAATATATTGTACTGTCACTTTGTGAGAAAGTATAAAAAGAGTATTGTAAAAAGTAAACCGAGAAGGAAATTGAAAGGTCTAATAGAGAGAAACTAGCTAAAAGAGAATAATTGTGATGATTTCATCTAAAATTTGCATTCTCAACGTCACCTTAATTGATTTTTGGGGCTCACTTTTTTCTGTCAAAAGTTATTACTAGCTAGTAGTATATCTTTCCTTTTACGGTGCATGTATGCAATATCTTTTTTTTAAGTAAACCACATATTGTTTTATAAAAATAATATAAGCTTATAATCCTATTGGTAAAAGTGCGTCACCCACCCCCCACACCCCAACAAATTAGGGACCTATAGCCTAAGTTTTATTGGCTGTACTGAATGAGACAAAGAAAGTACTTAAATAAGGGGTTAAAAAAAGAGAATAAAATATTAGTTACATTTATGAGTTTAATTATAACAAACATATCAAGACTATATTAGATTATTGCAAGGTTTCATTCGTCTAGAGTAGTAATAGAGAATGACCAATTGAATGGAATTTCATTTAGCAACATTTAAAAATAATGATTTATTGTTATAAAAATAATCACTGGCATAAAAGTTAAAGATAATTAGCTTTTTGTGTATTAAAAAAGAAAGATACAAAAAAGAGAATATATGACTTCATAATCAATGGGTTTATAGACTTAAAACGTCCAGTAGAATTAGTGAGACTTTCGTCAATTTGGAGTTAGTGTATTTAAGAGCATGCATGCTTGGAACTAGAAAACAAGAAATCATTTCAAGCCAATTTAAGAGAGAAGGTTGGTTGCGGAGCCGTAGAGCTCTATTATCGATAGTAACTGTATATTTTGAACTCTAATACTCCGTGTGATTTGTAGTCTTGAGATGGTATAGAAATAAGGGATAAGGGCTAAAAAAGTACTTCTACTTTGGTTATTTATCCAAATTTGTACCCCATTATACTATCGGGCTAAAAAAGTACCTACCATTTTTTTAGTTTAACCCGCCCCAAATTTTAGTTAAACAAACCAAAAATTAAATAACAAAATACAATACATGTAGGACCACAAATTATAATAAATCTGATAAACAAACCAAAATCTCACCCTTTTTAGTTAAATACAATACATGTAGGACCACAAATTATAATCCCTAAACCGCAACAAAAAGAATATAACAGATGGGGATTATTCAATAACAAAATACAAACTCCACCAATAACAAAGACCAAAAAACAATGGAATTTGCCGGATAGGGTTAAATTGACAAACCCAAAAAGCACCAGCAACAACCACAAAACAAATACAGGGTTAAATCGAGTATGAACACCACATGCAAACAAAAAAAATAAAGTCGGACACACCTCCAAATTCAAAAATACATATACATACAAAACAGTCAAAATCCTAGTCAAACAAAACAAAAATCAAACTAAACCCAACAAAAATCAGACGATTTAGATGAATAATGTTGCATTTAACTAAAATTTGGGGCGGGTTAAACATTACTGGTTAACCCTATCCGGCAAATTCCATTGTTTTTTGGTCTTTGTTACTGATGGGGTTTGTATTTTGTTATTGAATAATCCCCATCTATTATATTCTTTTTGTTGCGGTTTAGGGATTATAATTTGTGGTCCTACATGTATTGTATTTAACTAAAAGGGTGAGATTTTGGTTTGTTTATCAGATTTATTATAATTTGTGGTCCTACATGTATTGTATTTTGTTATTTAATTTTTGGTTTGTTTAACTAAAATTTGGGGCGGGTTAAACTAAAAAAATGGTAGGTACTTTTTTAGCCCGATAGTATAATGGGGTACAAATTTGGATAAATAACCAAAGTAGAAGTACTTTTTTGGCCCCATTACTGGGCCGGGTCAAATTGTCGGTTGCCACGTAGGAGGCCCGTTAAAACTGGGTACTTTTTTGCCTACTTTATTAACGGTAGGTACTTTTTTAGCCAGATAGTATAACGGGGTACAAATTTGGATAAATAACCAAAGTAGAGGTACTTTTTTGGCCCTTTTCCCTAGAAATAAATTACAATTTATAGTCGTCTTGTGCACAAAAAGACAGTCAACTTTCGTACGTCAAGGCTAAATGCATGGATTGACATGACATAAAACAACTAATGCATATTGTGAGCACGTGATTTTTGCCCTATATGAGAATCACTCCCAAAAATTCAAAATAAAATAGTTTTGGGTTGTGTGTGATTTTTGTGGACTTTGCGTTATTTTTCTTTTACTGTTTGTATTTATCTATGCCAGTTTGTTTGTTTAAAATTAATAAAAATAAAATAAAATACAAAAATTAAGTCGCATTTTTGCATTTAGGTTTTAATTCTACAACTAGGATTAATCAAGTTTGTTTTACAAAAATGAAAATCACCAAAATAGGCATATTTCGCATTTTTTATCATTTAATGTCAAAATTGTGCAATTTTACTTTAATTGGTGTTTATTGTGTATAATAATTATTTGTTAGGAGTTTAATTAGTGTTTTTCGAGATAACTTAGTTTATAACTTAATTTAGAATTTTAGTTCTATTAATTAAAAGAAAAGGGAAAAAATAAGGAGAGCAAACTCGGATTGGGCCAATTTTCGGAATTGAAATTAGGCCCAAAAACTAAACCTACCCAACCCAAATATCCCAAACCCTACCCTTAATTTCAGCAGCCCCTTTCTTATTTTTGTCACATTTTAGTCTTCCATTTGAAAGAAACAAGACTAAGTCCTCTTCTTCTTCTCCAAATAACCAAAACACAAAACCTAACCTAGCAAAACCCTAGCCGCCACAACCACCAACCACCAGCCATCTAAATGAACCGGCACAGCAGCTTGCCGGCCAGCCACTGCATCACTCCATCGCTGCCACCACGGACTGGCAGCCATGAACGGCGGCAGCACCATCACCAAGCTTCGAAAATGTTGTTTTCTTGCCGCCAACAATCACCTATCTTTGTCTCCTTCGCTGTCCAGCTCCACGCTAACCACCAGCCCTAAACAACCCTCCAAACAGCCCCCGTTTCTTCCTCTTGATGGAGCAACAGCCACCGTTCATCGCCGGCAGCAGATCGTCGCGTCCAACAGCGACCAAACTGCCATGAACGACCGTCAAAACAGCCCCATGTCGTCTCCTTTCCCCGTCACCAACCATGGAGCAGTCCGTTAGCCTACTGTCCAAACGATACTACTGTTTTTATCATCTTCAGCTGCTGTCCGTCGTCCATGAACGAGCAGTGGTGAAACTCTTTGAACGAGCAACAACATCCACTAAGATTCGAGTTCGATATGGGTTCGTTCATGGACTTTCAGATTGTTGTTTCTTAGGTTAAAGTGTTAGTTATGATTTTTGTTTTATTCTTTCTATTTTTTTTAGATTAATGTTTTTAGTTTAAAGTGTTAGTTATAATTTTTGTTTCGTTTAATTTATTTTTCAGATTATCGATTTATGATTTTTGAAGTGTTGTAATTTTGTCTTGTTCATTGAACTCTTCTTCTTCCTCAAGACCTTTATTCGGTCAAATCTTTCCTTCTTGATTTATTTGTGGAATTGCATTTAAGGATTGGTTATAGCTGTGATTTTAATAGAAATTAGTGTGTTCAAAAGGATTAAAAGATCTTCAGTGCAAAATACAACCTGTTAAACACTAAGTAGTGGAAACAAGAATCATTTTAGTTTAATAATAAAAATGTGCTTTGCACATGGTTAAAGGTTAATGGAATCTGCAGGGCAGCTAGGTATTCCACTTAGTTTTTTTGAACTTTGGAGTTTTAAAATGAATAAACCATGCTTAAACAATATTTTGAGTGAAAAAAAGGGAATAACATGGGCTGGACAGATCTGAAACAATTAAAAATAAGTTGTTGTTTTGAGTCTTTAAGGCTATAAAAGGGGACTGAAAAATAGATTGAAGGACACACATTGACAGCCTTGAAAAAAACAGATTTTTGGGATAGACATTAGAACTCTCTAAGATACAGAAACAAAACAGATTTCAAGAGATAAAATAGATTGTTGTTTAGTCTGCCTTAAAATCATTGCCTTGGTTTAAACCATTCTTGAAGTATTGGATATATCATTCTCATATTCAAATATCCAAGTTGTTTGAAAGTTTCTTAAGGTTTTGTTTTGGGTTTGATGTTGTTTTAGTCTTCTAGAAGCTGTTGGTTTCTATTTTGAAATCCTCCTATATTTCGAGTTTATTCCTGGAGTTCTAAGCCTTTGCTGGCCGTTGTCTATTGCTTGTTGTTTTGCTGGGAATTGCTACCGATCTCTTCTTTCATTTCTGTTATTGAAATCCAGGTACACATATTTTGGACTTGTCCACTCTTGTACCAGAAATAAAATGAATAGCTATTATTTGAATCCTTTTAGTTGAAGCTATTACATAAATGATCCTATTTAGCTATTTATCAAACTAAAGACTGTTAACAAAAATAGATATCGTGTAGCTATTTGTTTAAAGGATTAGAAATGCATATAGTCTTGTATGTATACTTAGCTTTTGCCCCGGCATGTACGAATTGCAACAAAATCCGCCGGGCTTGTATTGTTTATCATTGTAAACTTGGTTTATTTTGGAACTATTGATTAAAATAGACATTAGTTTTTCATTTGTGCTTAATAGTTTTCTATTCTCGTTAGTATATGTTTGGGACTCGTGTAAGCCAAAACTAGCCAATTCGGATCGGGATTCCTTTTGATATTTTGTAGGTATTTGGTTTAAAGTCAAGTTGTTCAAGCATATTTAAAATGTTGTTTTGATTAATTTTAGCTATTAACATAAGATGTTTGGGATCATTTTCGAGTTTTTCTTCACTTGATTCTTCTTCGAAATCTATTTGTAATTAAGCAAACAAGATAAGTTAGCCCATGCTTTAGATCCCAATGTTAGATCGATGTTAATCGCTTAGTCTTGATTTCGCCAATTAACATCGGATTAAGGATAGTAAAAATTCAATAAACAATCTTACTTTTAATAATGGACCAAGGCGAACTATTTCTATTTCGCATATTTTGATCAATTTTCCGTTAGTTTATACCTTTTCGTTCAATCTCCGGCCTTAAGTCAAAAAGCTATGAAATAATACTGGTACGGGTCTTTAATTGGAAATAATTTTAAGGGATATCATGTTAAATAAATTGATTTTTTTTTAAGTTTTTTTTTACAATGTTTTCTTTAATCAGCATAGTTTCAAAGTAAGTAATTCGGATACTTTTTTATTATTTTTGTCAAAAATCCAAGTCCGTTTGTAATTACATTTTTTGTCTTCTTTGGGTCCGGTGTCAAATTAAAAGAGCGGTTTGAAGTTTAATTAGAGCATATAATTTATAAACATTTTTAAAATCAGATAATTTTAGCCATTTAGAATAATTGAAGTGACCGTGCTAGAACCACGGGATCCGGGGGTGCCTAACACCTTCCCTCGGGTCAACAGAATTCCTTACTTAGAATTTCTGGTTCGCAGACTTCATTTGGAAAGTCGAAATTTCCTCGATTCGGGATTTAAATAAATCGGTGACTTGGGACACCTTAATTTATTCCAAGTGGCGACTCTGAAATAAATAAAATAATCCCGTTTCGAATATTGTCACTTAAATTGAAAAACTCCCTTACGCTTCTACCCTTGGGGTAGTGTGCGCGCCAAAAGGAGGTGTGACAGCTCTGGCGACTCTGCTGGGGACGCAAACCCAGAACCACTGGTTCAGGGTTTAAGAATTCGAGCTTTGAATAATTATTTTATTTGGCTTATTTATTATCCGATTTTATTACATGTTTATATTTGATATGCTAAATGTCGCTTTACCGCTTTGATATTTTGTGAACTGTATATAAATTGTGCCGATACCCATTTTCTTTCTTTCTCTTTTGAAATACAATACCGGGCATTTGCTGGACATAGCCCGTTTTTCTCAAGATATCTGTGGTGCTTGGCACCCGGTGAAGGATTTTGTAGTCACACATGTTTAGGCGGAGAGTTTTGTCAATTAAGCCGGAAAGCCATGCTACCGGTGCACCGACACTCTTCGGCTCGAGTTGTCCGCTCGAGTTAAAGCCAGTCTAGACACTTTTTCCAACAGGACGATGACTTAGAATAACAAAACCTTATGCCGGATCCCCGATAGGAACGTTTATTTGCATCATGTGCATATTTGACTTAGGAGGCTCAACACAGGGGTTGGGCCTGTCTAGGACAGGTGTACCTGAAACAAAAAAGACCAACTTGTTGCATCTTTTTGTGTGCATTTATTTGTTTCGATCTTACATGCCGACCTGTTTGTTAAAAAGAGGAAGAAGTGGAAAACGTCAGGGTATATAGTTAAAATAATTTTTTAAAATAAATTCTGAAAAAATGCAAAAAAAAAAAATAAAAAAAAAAATAAAAAAAAAATTTTCCAAATAAATTCTCTTAATTTTACGAAAATAGTTAGTTCTTTAAAAATAAATTCTGAAAAAAAAAAAAAAAAAAAAAAAAAAAAAAATTCCAAATAAATTTTCTTAATAGTTTAGTTTCTTTGAAAATAAATTTCCAAATAAATTTTCTTAGTTCCTTTGAGAATAATTTGTTTTAGAAATGCTGTTTAAAAATAGTTCGTTTTCTTTTCTTAAAATGGTTTAGTTCTTTTATTACCGAACTACGCTGGTTTGATTCTCACATGGTGTGAGATACGTAGGCAACCTTCATCGGGTCCAACCTCCCCTTTTCCAAAAATAACCAAAAATATCGAAATTGATTTTTTCATTGTAAATATGTTGAGTGATGCCGTTTTCAAAAACAGCCGAATGTACCCGAAAGGGACGCCGGAAGGCCGACTTTGCATAAACGGCCACTTTTGGGTCATTTTGTAGATTTTTTGGTCGATTGACCCTCACAGCACTATAATCTTCGTCCCCGAGGCCCTAAAGGCCGTATTTGCAATACCGAATTTTTTTTTGTTTTAATTTGAAAAATAAAAAAAAAAAAAAAAAAAGCAAAAATATGAATATATTTTCCTTTCTTCTTTTAAAGCATTTCTTTCAAGAATTGGTCGATTTACTCAATTTCCGATTTTCCGAACTACGCCCGGTCTGATTCATGCGGGGACATGATACGTAGGCATAAGATTCGACCATCACCGAAAAAAAAAATGGAAAAAAAAATGATGAAAAAAAAGAGAGAAAATTGATAAAGGGAGGAAGAAGATGAAAGCAAAGGAAAGTATAAGCTGGAATAACGCATTACAATCGAATACAAGTAGCAACACGATCAACTGTATAAGTGCATCACACCCAACGTGAGATTACTTATCTGTTATGTTGTTTTAGACTAACCGTTTGTTTGCCAAACTCCAGGTTTTAGAAAAGGGTGGTTGATTTTGTGGTACTCTGGCCTCACATTCATACTTCACGAGGTCCAAAGGAAAGGTTCAGCAACCCGTTGTTAAACCAAAAGAAAATACTCATCCCTATTTCACAAGGTCCAAAAGAAGCGCCAACATGTCTTCAGAAATCCCCCTATCAACCGTTCCCGTTTTGGAAGAGAGTTCCGTGTCAGCCATTCCGGCTACTGAGTCAGCAGCTGCAGAAGAAAACAGAATTTTGCGATGTCGAATGCTGGAGATGTTAGATGACTGGAATAACGGGAAAGAGCCCCCAAGTCTGATCCCTGGGTTCCCCGAACTATTCCTCAGGTCAAGTGGGATTTCTAATACTCCCACCAATTACCCACCCACTCTGTTTGGGTATTCTAATGTCACAACCCTCTCTGAATCACCCTCCACTTCCTATCCTCGGGTGACAGCATTAGATACATCTGCAAGAACATCTATTGGTTTGCCCGTTCCAATCACGGCGCATCCCGGCACGCATACTCCTTTCTTTGATTCTTCTTCTTTCACATTTCCGGCACCACCCCTTCCACGGGATCCTACCCAGTTTGCCGCCAATGTCTATCCTCAGCTCATGCCAAGCCAAATTCCAAAAGCTCCCGAACGGGATGAAATGGCAAAAAGAATGAGCAGCTTGGAACAGAGTTTGAAAAACATGCAAGGTCTAGGCGGACAGAAGAGTGTTTCTTACGCAGATTTGTGCATGTTCCCACATGTCCATTTGCCCTCAGGCTTTAAGACGCCGAAGTTCGAAAAGTATGACGGACACGGCGACCCTATTGCTCATCTAAAGAAATACTGCAATCAATTGCGAGGTGCCGGCGGCATGGAAGAATTGCTGATGGCATATTTCGGAGAAAGCTTGATCGGGATAGCATCAGAATGGTACATGGATCAAGACATATCTCGATGGCACATCCGGGACGATTTGGCCAGAGATTTTGTGAAACAGTTCCAGTACAACATTGACATTGCGCCAGACAGGAATTCTTTGTCGAACTTAAAAAAGAAACCCTCAGAAGCTTCAGAGAATATGCTATTAAATGGCGAGAGCAAGCATCCAGGGTGAAACCCCCTATGGACGAAATAGAAATGGTCACTACTTTCCTCCGGGCTCAGGAACCAGACTATTTCCAGAACATGCTCTCAGCAATGGGAAAGCCTTTCGCAGAGGCGATCAAGATTGGGGAAATGGTAGAAAACGGTTTAAAGACAGGAAGGATTTTAAGTCAGGCAGCCATTCGAGCGACCTCCCAAGCAATCCAAGGAGGGTCTGGAGGAATATCAAAGGGTAGGATGAAAGAGGAAACATCCATGGCAACTTCGGGTGATAGAAGACATCACGTTCCTAGACCCTTCTTTTCAGAAAGAACCCCCCAGCATTATTACTCTGCTCAGGAAATGCCCTATATCCATCAACCATACGCGGTCATGAATGCTCAACCTTTTGCGCAACCGCAACAGCATGTCAGTAGAAACCAAGCTCTATTTCCAAGAAATCAGCCTCCCCACCAGAACCACTATAATCCCCGACCTCCGCAGAATAACTTCCGTCCTTGGGAACAGCCAAAGAAATCAAACTTTACCCCAATTGGTGAATCTTACTCTAATCTATTCCCGAAGCTTGTCCAAATGGGTCTACTGCAGCCGGTTCCTCCGAATAGACAAAACCCGGCAGCACCTTCCTACAAAGCTGGTGTCAGATGTGCATATCATTCAGAGGCAGAAGGCCACCATACTAATGACTGTTGGACTTTGAAACAAGCGGTGGAGAATTTAATAGAGCAAGGGAAGATTGTGTTGAAGGATGAGGATGTCCCAAATGTGACCAATAATCCGCTGCCTGCTCACAATAACGGGCCGATAGTTGGGATGATTTGTGAAGACGAAGAATTCGATCCAGCGCTTAAGGCCATAATTGCTATTGCTGACGTGGAAAGGAAGCCCAGGGCGGCCCCGAAACAAGAGAAAAGGAAAAAGAAGAGTAAAATCACTGAGTTAGAACCAGAAAAGGAAATTGGTGCACCTAAGCAAGCCTATGTGGCATGGGAGGCAATTAAGACACCACAGCTGAATGAGCCAGTGTTTGTTGGACGTGTACCGCAAAAGCTTAAGGACCGTCAAGAGAAAGATAATAAAGATTCCATGACTGAAGAGAATGAAGGAAAACATGAGGCAAAGCTCTGCGATACTCACATGGTCGAGCCAGGGAAAGGGACTATCACCATTGAGATGGGATCGGACACTAAACTCCCAAACTGAAAGGCTAGGTCATTCCCGATCAGGCGGAAGCCCAGTAAACTTGTCCTGCCGCATTTTTATGCATCCAGAGTATTTCAGGGTGTAAATTGGATGTTTCTTTTAGTTTTTGCTTTTAAATTTCTGAATGTGAACCATGTTTTTATCCTTTCGATTCCAAGAAATGAAATTAATATTTCATCGTCCGTTTCCTTTTCTTTTGTTATTTTCTTTATTTTTCTTTCAGATTTTGGTTTAGTTTTCTTTTTCTCTTCTCTTTAATTCAAATCATGCAGCTTTAAATAACATGACATGCTTGCGGACTTCATGCCTAGATCCTAAAACGCTGTCAGGACTTCAGAATAATGAATCGAGAGTTGAAATGCACAAAAGTTTATTTTTGAGGAAATGAAACAATGAATTGGAATAACTGAAAGAAAATTGGTTCGCATACAAAAGGTTTGTGTTGTACTCAGAGAATACCCGAGTAGTTATTCCAACAAAGAATGGCTCATACTTGCAACAAGAAAGTGCGGCCCTGGAATCTCGAAATAAGAACAACCAACGTTAAGGCGCGTTCCTCCTCATTACCAAGAGACAAAAGAAAAATTGGCTCCTGATTAGAAAGATCCATACATCATCTGGAAAATATCACTGAGAGGGATGTTGTATCCGGGAGACATTGAAGGAAATGATCTTGAAACGGCAGTCAATACAGATGCAGTATAAAAGTACTATGTCAGGACTTCCTGCGACGTTGGCTTTTGTATAATTGAGATGACGAAGGCTTTCTTTCTTGCTACCCCAAACACTATGAATCCTTCGTAAAACCCTTTGATCCGGTTACCTTTCTTTGGCTACCCTCTTTGGAATCCAAAAAAAAATAAAAAATAAAAAATAAAAAATAAAAATAAAAACCAAAAAACAAAAACCAAACAAAACAAAACAAAACAAAGTATCCCGAACTACGTTCTGACTTGATTCCGAAAGGATACGTAGGCAACCTCTTCCTGAGGTTCAGTCACACCAAAACAAAAATCCCAATTTCCCCAAAAATTAAACTAGGGCAGATGATATGACGGTTCAGTTTAAATCCGTCAAGATGGTTCCAGAGTTGTAATTCCATTCAATTTCCTTTTTACCCAAAAAACCTTGTTCAAGTCCTTCGGATCAATTGGCAAAGGCAAGGAAGTGAAGAATGTCATTGACGGAAATCTGACACAGTCTGAATTGAGAGAAACAAAATGAGAGAGTCTTATCGGTGAAAACCTTCGGGCACCATAAGGCGATGGCGATTGGAAAAGCTAAAAATGAGAGAGTCCGTTTAGTGAAAACTCGCAAAGAGCACTATCAGGCGATAGTGAGAAGAGAAATGAGAGGGATCGATTGGCGGAAACCCGCAAAAGGCGCCACCGACCAAAAGAAAGACGTCCATTCACTAAAGAATTTTGGCAAGATTCCCTGGTTTTGAAATTGTGAATCAATGGGTTCATAAGAAGTTGGAAAGTTTATGTGGGTCAGGCGTCCAGTCCAAGAAGCATGTCATGTTTATTTGAAGTCAGCATGCATCCCAGATAAGTCCTTCTTTTTTCCCCGAAAGGGACGTTTCTCTTTAAACTCATTTCCTTGCCTTTTGTATAGTTATTCTTTGAATCCCTTTCGGTTTAATTTTAATTCTGAAACTATTACAAAGAAAGGCGGCAGGGACCAGTTTTACAGGATTCCGTCTGGTAAAAAGGCAAAGAAAGATACCCAACCTCAGTGGTGTATTGATCCAATCCCGACTGATCATGAGGGTCGATCATTTGCAAAGGAAAGGACATTAAGAAGGAAAAGGAAATCAAAGGCTAAGGTTTTAAAAACGGAACGAGACAGAAAGACAGAGCCCACACAGGCGAGTCCTCAAAGAATTCCGAGTTTGAACCCGGCCAATTGGTAACAAAGTTCTCAATGGAAATGAGACAAAGATCAAGCAATGAAGATAATCAAGGCCACAAAGTCAACTACTTTTTCAACTAATAAAATGTTCTTTGTTGAAAGCGGGTCTATTTAATTGTGCAAGAAGAAGGTACAGCCTAAAGAAGTGAAATACGCAAGCATTGAAATGGCTTTGGAACAAGGAAAGCGCATAAAAAGGGAAGTTTCTTTTCAAAAGCTTTATCTTATGCATCTGTTAAAAAAAAAAAAAGAGAAAATACCTAAAAGAAGGCCCAAAAGGAAGAATAAAAGAAAAGAAAATGAAAACTCCAAAAAAAAAAAAAAAAAAAAAAAAAAGAGAATCAAATCATATCAGTCCACTATCTGTTTGGACCCCGGTGAGAAAAATCGAGGGTCTTTCCGGCCGAAAGCCGTGAAACTTTATCCCCGGTCGAAATCGAGGATCTCCCCAGCTCAAAAATCAGCGAGCTATTTACTTTTACCCCGACCAAAAACCGAGGATCCGACGGCCAAAATGCCGTTAGATATTGTTTGAATTCCGGCCGAAAGCCGTGAAACTTTTATCCCGGTCAGGAAAACCGAGGATCTCCCCAGTCAAGAAACTGCGGAGCCATTTACTTTTACCCCGCCAAAAAACCGAGGATCTGACGGCCAAAAATCCGTTAGATATTGTTTGAATTCCGCCGAAAGCCGTGAAACTTTTCTTCCCGTCGTAAAACCGAGGATCTCCCGATCGAAAACTGCGAGCCATTTACTTTTACCCGGCCAAAAACCGAGGATCTAACGGCCAAAAACCGTTAGATATTGTTTGAATTCCGACCAGAAAGCCGTGAAACTTTTATCCCCGGTCAAAACCGAGGATCTCCCGCCAAAAAACTGCGAGCCATTTACTTTTACCCCGACTAAAAAACCGAGGATCCGACGGCCAAAAAGCCGTTAGATATTGTTTGAATTCCGACCGAAAGCCGTGAAACTTTTATCCGTGGCCGAAACCGAGGATCTCCCAGTCGAAAATCGTGAGCTATTTACTTTTACCTCGCCAAAAAACCGAGGATCCGACGGCCAAAAACCGTTAGATATTGTTTGAATTCGACCCGAAAGTCGTGAAACTTTTATCCCGGTCGAAATCGAGGATCTCCCAGTCGAAAACTGCGCGAGCTATTTACTTTTACCCCGGCCAAAAACCGAGGATCCGACGGCCAAAAAACCGTTAGATATTGTTTGAATTCCGCCGTAAAGCCGTGAAACTTTTATCCGGTCGAAAACCGAGGATCTCCCGATCAGAAACGCGGAGCTATTTACTTTTACCCCGCCAAAAAACCGAGGATCCGACGGCCAAAACCGTTAGATATTGTTTGAATTCCGCCGAAAGCCGTGAAACTTTTATCCCGGTCGAAAACCGAGGATCTCAGTCAGAAAACTGCGAGCCATTTACTTTTACCCCGCCAAAAACCGAGGATCCGACGGCCAAAAAACCGTTAGATATTGTTTGAATTCCGGCCGAAAGCCGTGAAACTTTTATCCCGGTCAGAAAACCGAGGATCTCCCAGTCAGAAAACTGCGGAGCCATTTACTTTTACCCCGGCCAAAAACCGAGGATCCGACGGCCAAAAAACCGTTAGATATTGTTTGAATTCCGGCCGAAAGCCGTGAAACTTTTATCCCGGTCAGAAAACCGAGGATCTCCCCAGTCAGAAAACTGCGGAGCCATTTACTTTTACCCCGACCAAAAAACCGAGGATCCGACGGCCAAAAACCGTTAGATATTGTTTGAATTCCGGCCGTAAAGCCGTGAAACTTTTATCCCGGTCGGAAACCGAGGATCTCCCCGATCAAAAAACTGCGAGCCATTTACTTTTACCCCGCCAAAAACCGAGGATCCGACGGCCAAAAACCGTTAGATATTGTTTGAATTCCGACCGAAAGCCGTGAAACTTTTATCCCGGTCGAAAACCGAGGATCTCCGTCAGAAAACTGCCGAGTCATTTACTTTTACCCCGCCAAAAACCGAGGATCCGACGGCCAAAAACCGTTAGATATTGTTTGAATTCCGGCCGAAAGCCGTGAAACTTTTATCCCGATCGAAAACCGAGGATCTCCCGATCGAAAACCGCGGAGCCATTTACTTTTACCCCGCCACAAAACCGAGGATCCGACGGCCAAAAAACCGTTAGAATTTGTTTGAATTTCGGCCGAAAGCCGTGAAACTTTCATCCCGGTCGAAAACCGAGGATCTCCCGGTCGAAAACTGTTTGGAGCCATTTATTTTTACCCGGCCAAAAAACCGAAGATCCGACGGCCAAAAACCGTTAGATATTGTTTGAATTCGGCCGAAAGCCGTGAAACTTTTATCCCGGTCAGAAAACCGAGGATCTCCCCAGTCGGAAAACTGCGGAGTCATTTGTTTTGACCCCGGCCAAAAAACCGAGGTTCTAGCGGCCAAAAACCGTTAGACATTGTTTGAATTCCGGACAGAAAGCTGTGAAACTCTTCTACAAAATCCCGGCCAGAAAGCCGTTGAACGTTTGTGAAACCATGATTTTCTTACCCAAAGAGTCTTTTTAATCACTTTCTATGCCACAACTAACTCACGAAATTTTCCTAGCAAAACTGGGGCAGAAAAATTTCGTTCGTTTGTTTGTTTTGTTGTCTAAATAGGTTTGACCTCGAGACGCAAGGATCGAGATAACCTATAAATGGGACATCAATCCGGAGTGATGAAAAGAAGAAAAGAACCGAAAGAAAAGATTTCAAACGTTGGAGTAAACAAAGGCGCGGATTGCTCAGAAGGTGATTGAAGTAACAAGCTCCGCCGACTCCGTTTCACTCAATGTTACAGAAATAAACAAACACGTACAGCTTGTGGAGCATCAAGATTCGGATCGAGGTCTACCGCAAATCATTAAGATTCAAGATCAAGTTTTCAAGAGAATCATAGATAGGAATCTTGTAACTCATAGTTTGATAGCATAGTTAGTTCAGCTTTAATTTCTTTTGGTGTAATAAGGAGATCAGTAAGCAGTAAGCAGCAACATGCAGCAACGATAGCAACAGTAACAGCAAAGTGTCAGTCCACGGTAGTCCCAGCTACCAAAACTTCCCGAACTACATTGACCTGATTCCTGTTTAGCCCAGGATATGTAGGAGGCCTCCGAAGCAAAGGCTCGGTCAAACTCTTTCAAAATGCTTCATACGGAGTGCTCCAACGGGCAAAAATCGCTCGTATCCGCTCACTTATCTTTGCACGAAAACTCTTCATGTTTTCGCGCAAAGAGGGGCAGCAGTTGTGAGCACGTGATTTTTGCCCTATATGAGAATCACTCCCAAAAATTCAAAATAAAATAGTTTTGGGTTGTGTGTGATTTTTGTGGACTTTGCGTTATTTTTCTTTTACTGTTTGTATTTATCTATGCCAGTTTGTTTGTTTAAAATTAATAAAAATAAAATAAAATACAAAAATTAAGTCGCATTTTTGCATTTAGGTTTTAATTCTACAACTAGGATTAATCAAGTTTGTTTTACAAAAATGAAAATCACCAAAATAGGCATATTTCGCATTTTTTATCATTTAATGTCAAAATTGTGCAATTTTACTTTAATTGGTGTTTATTGTGTATAATAATTATTTGTTAGGAGTTTAATTAGTGTTTTTCGAGATAACTTAGTTTATAACTTAATTTAGAATTTTAGTTCTATTAATTAAAAGAAAAGGGAAAAAATAAGGAGAGCAAACTCGGATTGGGCCAATTTTCGGAATTGAAATTAGGCCCAAAAACTAAACCTACCCAACCCAAATATCCCAAACCCTACCCTTAATTTCAGCAGCCCCTTTCTTATTTTTGTCACATTTTAGTCTTCCATTTGAAAGAAACAAGACTAAATCCTCTTCTTCTTCTCCAAATAACCAAAACACAAAACCTAACCTAGCAAAACCCTAGCCGCCACAACCACCAACCACCAGCCATCTAAATGAACCGGCACAGCAGCTTGCCGGCCAGCCACTGCATCACTCCATCGCTGCCACCACGGACTGGCAGCCATGAACGGCGGCAGCACCATCACCAAGCTTCGAAAATGTTGTTTTCTTGCCGCCAACAATCACCTATCTTTGTCTCCTTCGCTGTCCAGCTCCACGCTAACCACCAGCCCTAAACAACCCTCCAAACAGCCCCCGTTTCTTCCTCTTGATGGAGCAACAGCCACCGTTCATCGCCGGCAGCAGATCGTCGCGTCCAACAGCGACCAAACTGCCATGAACGACCGTCAAAACAGCCCCATGTCGTCTCCTTTCCCCGTCACCAACCATGGAGCAGTCCGTTAGCCTACTGTCCAAACGATACTACTGTTTTTATCATCTTCAGCTGCTGTCCGTCGTCCATGAACGAGCAGTGGTGAAACTCTTTGAACGAGCAACAACATCCACTAAGATTCGAGTTCGATATGGGTTCGTTCATGGACTTTCAGATTGTTGTTTCTTAGGTTAAAGTGTTAGTTATGATTTTTGTTTTATTCTTTCTATTTTTTTTAGATTAATGTTTTTAGTTTAAAGTGTTAGTTATAATTTTTGTTTCGTTTAATTTATTTTTCAGATTATCGATTTATGATTTTTGAAGTGTTGTAATTTTGTCTTGTTCATTGAACTCTTCTTCTTCCTCAAGACCTTTATTCGGTCAAATCTTTCCTTCTTGATTTATTTGTGGAATTGCATTTAAGGATTGGTTATAGCTGTGATTTTAATAGAAATTAGTGTGTTCAAAAGGATTAAAAGATCTTCAGTGCAAAATACAACCTGTTAAACACTAAGTAGTGGAAACAAGAATCATTTTAGTTTAATAATAAAAATGTGCTTTGCACATGGTTAAAGGTTAATGGAATCTGCAGGGAAGCTAGGTATTCCACTTAGTTTTTTTTGAACTTTGGAGTTTTAAAATGAATAAACCATGCTTAAACAATATTTTGAGTGAAAAAAAGGGAATAACATGGGCTGGACAGATCTGAAACAATTAAAAATAAGTTGTTGTTTTGAGTCTTTAAGGCTATAAAAGGGGACTGAAAAATAGATTGAAGGACACACATTGACAGCCTTGAAAAAAACAGATTTTTGGGATAGACATTAGAACTCTCTAAGATACAGAAACAAAACAGATTTCAAGAGATAAAATAGATTGTTGTTTAGTCTGCCTTAAAATCATTGCCTTGGTTTAAACCATTCTTGAAGTATTGGATATATCATTCTCATATTCAAATATCCAAGTTGTTTGAAAGTTTCTTAAGGTTTTGTTTTGGGTTTGATGTTGTTTTAGTCTTCTAGAAGCTGTTGGTTTCTATTTTGAAATCCTCCTATATTTCGAGTTTATTCCTGGAGTTCTAAGCCTTTGCTGGCCGTTGTCTATTGCTTGTTGTTTTGCTGGGAATTGCTACCGATCTCTTCTTTCATTTCTGTTATTGAAATCCAGGTACACATATTTTGGACTTGTCCACTCTTGTACCAGAAATAAAATGAATAGCTATTATTTGAATCCTTTTAGTTGAAGCTATTACATAAATGATCCTATTTAGCTATTTATCAAACTAAAGACTGTTAACAAAAATAGATATCGTGTAGCTATTTGTTTAAAGGATTAGAAATGCATATAGTCTTGTATGTATACTTAGCTTTTGCCCCGGCATGTACGAATTGCAACAAAATCCGCCGGGCTTGTATTGTTTATCATTGTAAACTTGGTTTATTTTGGAACTATTGATTAAAATAGACATTAGTTTTTCATTTGTGCTTAATAGTTTTCTATTCTCGTTAGTATATGTTTGGGACTCGTGTAAGCCAAAACTAGCCAATTCGGATCGGGATTCCTTTTGATATTTTGTAGGTATTTGGTTTAAAGTCAAGTTGTTCAAGCATATTTAAAATGTTGTTTTGATTAATTTTAGCTATTAACATAAGATGTTTGGGATCATTTTCGAGTTTTTCTTCACTTGATTCTTCTTCGAAATCTATTTGTAATTAAGCAAACAAGATAAGTTAGCCCATGCTTTAGATCCCAATGTTAGATCGATGTTAATCGCTTAGTCTTGATTTCGCCAATTAACATCGGATTAAGGATAGTAAAAATTCAATAAACAATCTTACTTTTAATAATGGACCAAGGCGAACTATTTCTATTTCGCATATTTTGATCAATTTTCCGTTAGTTTATACCTTTTCGTTCAATCTCCGACCTTAAGTCAAAAAGCTATGAAATAATACTGGTACGGGTCTTTAATTGGAAATAATTTTAAGGGATATCATGTTAAATAAATTGATTTTTTTTTAAGTTTTTTTTTACAATGTTTTCTTTAATCAGCATAGTTTCAAAGTAAGTAATTCGGATACTTTTTTATTATTTTTGTCAAAAATCCAAGTCCGTTTGTAATTACATTTTTTGTCTTCTTTGGGTCCGGTGTCAAATTAAAAGAGCGGTTTGAAGTTTAATTAGAGCATATAATTTATAAACATTTTTAAAATCAGATAATTTTAGCCATTTAGAATAATTGAAGCGACCGTGCTAGAACCACGGGATCCGGGGGTGCCTAACACCTTCCCTCGGGTCAACAGAATTCCTTACTTAGAATTTCTGGTTCGCGGACTTCATTTGGAAAGTCGAAATTTCCTCGATTCGGGATTTAAATAAATCGGTGACTTGGGACACCTTAATTTATTCCAAGTGGCGACTATGAAATAAATAAAATAATCCCGTTTCGAATATTGTCACTTAAATTGGAAAAACTCCCTTGCGCTCCTACCCTCGGGTAGCGGGGCGCGCCAAAAGGAGGTGTGACACATATGTTATTGCTGTCACTGTGTTAAAATAAACTGTTAGAAAATAAAGAAACGTAAAAGAATGAAAAATTTTCGAGTCCACAATTTCCTTGTGTAAATTTTAACCCCCTCTACGTTGCCAAGGTAATGGATTAAATCCTCCCATGATGAAACGGAATAAACCTTCCTGCAACAGTGGCAATACAAACTGCAGGGTTCCAATGAACTCAAAAAAACGGAGCAAAGTTTGAGAGAAAGATATTGCGAACTAGGATGCAATATATTCAGAAAGAAAGAAGTTGTAGAGTGTATTTCGTGTGTCAAAGATGCAGCATTGCCTAAGAATTTATAGGCAAATATAAGAAGAGGTGTCTTGAAAAGGTGCCTTTTCGGAAAATACGCCGCCTGCCGCGGTTCTACCGCGATCGCGGCAGAACCGCGGTCAGAGAGCCTTTCTGAATCTCACTGCCGCGGTTCTACCGCGATCGCGGAAGAAATGCGGCCAGCGAGGTTCTCTGAATTTTTCAGCAGAATTTTGGCGTACTTTCTGTAGTGATTTGGTATTTAATTTAATTATTAAATAATTAAATAAATTTTATCCAAAAATAATCTTATCGATCCGAAGCCGAGCAGAGTGACGACGACGGCGCGAGGGTTCATTCTCTTTAACTCCTTTTAAGAGGTTTAAGAAGTGATTCTATATATAAGCACACAAATGTGGTTGTCCTTCACCAATGAGGGACAAAGTACAAGATAAAATTCACTTCTTCAAATTTTTATTTTTCCTCCATTTCCAATTCACACTTCTTACTTTAAATCAAAAGCGTAAAGTCTTCGACATATATCTATTCTTTAATTGGAGGATAATGATTAAGGAAGAGAACACGGTGATTAGACACTAATAATGGAAACTACTATGTCTGTTTCACATTAACTTTGATGTTAATATGACCTATATATATATATGTTCAACCTTGGCGGCTGCTATAAGGTTATATGAAGCAAACTTCAATGAATGTCCAGAGGATGGTGAAAAGATAAAACAGGCTTGAGGCATGATATAATTATTATTTCAAAAGAGTAATTGGCTGCATTTTCGTATTACCAACAATACTTTCTTAGAATTTATAAAATTTCATTAAATAAAATATAAACTGACTAGAGTTAGTTTAATAAACACACAACCAATATTAACATAACGCTTGGTTTCACTTTTTCTTTTCATATAAAACTTAGATATTATTTTGTTCAACTGGAATTCTTTTTTTCCATAAGTAGTACTCTACGTAAGTAATGTGGAAAACTATATTTTATTTTATGGGTGATAGAATGTGAAATAAGAGAGCACATATTGGCTACATGGATTAAAACTAATTATGCCTTTCATGTAGTAACAAAACTTAGTTGACATTATATATACACCATATATAACCAAACATCCAACAATAACTAATAGTAACTATAATACAATCTGCGTATTGTGATTAGACTTTACAATCTATTATGCAATACTAATCTCTACATACTAGCTTTTAAACAAATAATCCTTAAATTCTTATTATTTTGGCCTCTATATTACAAGCTAAAAATCTAATAATCCCAGATGCTTTCAGGAAGAGGATGGTAATTTGAATAGTCATACGTAAACGGATCTGGCACTTGAATGGTAAGAGTTGGTGAACTATTAATTTGGTTTTTGGAGTCAAAATTATTTATTATACTTGTGCTCGGAATATCATAAGCATTAGGCACTGGTTGCTGCTGTGTGTCAAAAGAGAATCTATTAGCGCCATCAACAACAGCAATTGATGAAGTGGAAGAGCAAAGCATTTTAAAAGTATCATCATCCAAAAGCTTGATATTTTCGCCATTTTCAAACGCTGTTTTTACCAGCTCCATAGCATAAGCCTATCAACATATCATAAAGTAGGGAAAGAAATTAAACATAAAAGGTCAGATCGATATTACTCATGGAAGCAATTAAACAGTGAAAAGGAAAAAGAAAAAAGTTAAAAATTAAAACCTTTTGAGTTCCAGAGAGATTATCGACTGACACCAAGTGACCATCTTGGTAAACTCCAGTCACTTCTCCCACATCAGTAAATAATACTGATGTCACATTTTGCTGGGGATTATGGACAGAAGGATACAAGTATCTTTTCAAGTCAAGTTTACACTTTGCCTTAGTAACTGCTGCATCCAATTTCTTGGCGTGCATTCGCCTGCCAAGGATCTTTTGATATGCAAATATTTTGAGTATCACTTAACAGTCCACACATAAAAATAAAGTGAAATATATAGTTTAAACAGAGAGATAATGTTCTAATATATAACAATCATAATGGCCTTAAAACAATGGCAATAGAAAGACAATAATTAAAAATTAACCTACCAGCAGATAAAAAGAAGCAAATGTAACTTCATATCCGATCTGAATTATTTCATTGGGCTCAATCCATAGAAGCTACAGCTTGAACCGCATCGCCAAGAGACCGGGAAGTGCGGAAAAATTAGGGAGCCGAGACATAATTTTGCCTCACAATATATGTTTAATTATTTCAGCAACTACGTACTAATCCACTTACCTGGACGGGGTCAATGGGCAATCATTAAGGCCTAGGCCTCCATTGGATTTCCTAAGGTTGGCTCTAATGGTTGAAAATAAGTCATAATTTGTGACAACGGGGACTTAATTTCGTGCGGCCCCTTATTAAAAAAAAAAATACCAATCCAATTATTTTCATCTCGGCAACAGTACTATCAGGAAATTCTGCTGTTGATGAACCTTCATCATAAGAGACGGGAAAGATGCAGGTTTATGTAAATTTTAATGTATACTTTACAGCTCAAGGGAATTGAACCTACAATCTTCTATATATTCTAAACACCGTTGACCACTAAGCTAAACATTTTCCTTGTATCAATGGTTTTCAAAACTTAATATATAGAAATAAAAAATAAAATTTGTCTTATATATACAATACAATTTTTCGGCATAAATATTTGGGTGAACACCCATGCGCCCCTGCCTCCGCACCTGATACTAAGCCGTCAAAGTAAGTTTATGGAAAGAGTAGTTTAATTTCATGGTGCATTAGAAAGAAAGTGACAGAGAGTCAACTATTGTTGAAGTGATTGAATGACTGATTGCAAGGGAAAAAATTCTTACACAGAGTAGCTTTTCACGGCTCAAAAAGTATTGAGTTAACAAGTCCTTAACAGTCTTAATGCTTTCCTTCATCAAACGGATATGGAAAGGACCGCCTTTGCCAATTGTTTGCATTTTCCATACTTCATCTTCAAGAGTTAAAGGCCTCTGGCTTTTGCTCACTGTAAAATTGAAGCCATATTATACATGTAACAATACTTTTCCTAATTATTACTTCTTTCGGTCTAAAATAAGTAATTTTTTTGGATATTTTCATAAGATAGTATATTGCTAATAAATACTTTTAGCATTTATTAGCAATAAAATTGACCATATTAATATTTACTATCTCACATAAACACTTCTAATACATATTCCAACACTATTTACTCCAAGGACAATGTAGGAAAAAAATAATTAATTCATTCTTGAAATCTGAAAAAATTACTTATTTTGAACCACAAGAAAAATACCGAAAAATCACTTATTTTGGACCGGAGGGAATATTTAGAAAGCAGAAAAGTCACTGAACCACATGTAGCAATCCAAGCCCATGACACATGTCAGAATTTGATTCACAAGTTCACTGCAGAACTTATTTAACATACATATTCTCCGTTCACTCTTAATTGTCCACAATATCTAAAATAAAATTTTCACATTTACTTGTCCACTTTAACATATCAAGGAAAGACAACTTTTTTTCTTCTTATTTTACCCTTAACATTAATTACTCATTTCCAAATTATTCTCTAAGTCCAATGAGATTATTCAATTAATATATGAGTATTATAGTAAAATACATATATACTTCATTTATGAATTCTTAAGAGGCGTGTAAAATAAAATATGGACATGTAAAAGCGAAAGGAGAGAATAATTACCAAGGAGGTTAGCATATTGGCATCCAAATCAAAATAAATGAAATAGAATTAAGGGAATCTTAAAAGGAAAAATAAATCAATATTATTATTGAAAAGGAATTAAATACGTACTGGAACGACGATCCTTCACAAAAAACGGTTGTGTGACTGCTTCCATAATTCTTGTTGCATTATATTGATACACAGCTCTTGCACATAGTCTCAACTCACGTTTTCTCATAGTCACTCTCGTATGTTTGAATGAAATATGACTTACAGAAACACTTCCATCTTTCAACGTGACATGAGGATTTGTCCGTATTAGCGATTTGTCACCAGTACCACAACTTGTAAAATCTTTCTCAAGGACAACTATTTCAACTTTTGCTGATGATTCAGGCCCAGAATTGATGATATTCTGAGTAAGGGGGTCAATTAAATGTAAATTTAAGGTGCTGCCCTTTTCACCTATGGGGATTCCAGTAAAAATTGGACCATTTATGTTGTTTGAAAACTTCAATTTTAAATGTCGTGACGGATCAGAAGGATTTAAATTTTCCTGCGCTTTCCTGAATAAGAGGTACAAGTCTCAATATCATATCGGTCAACAATAAAAATAACAGCAGCACATTAGGTAAAATAAACAAAAACAGTTCAAATATGCCGGTAAATTATGTGAAATAGGATAAATATGTCCGTCGTTAACAGTTGAGCCCAAATATGCTCAAACCGTTCAATAGTTGTGCAAATTTGCCATTCTTTTTAACGGAAACAGTATTTTTTCTTTTTTTTTTTTAATTAATTAAAATCAAAATATTTTTTCCAGTTCACTAGCATAACTGTGAAATATAAAAGAGACGCTTATCATTGCCTTAGGCCGATTGAAATCTCTACAGGTCCCGGTTCAACTCCTGCCGCCTGTAGTTGCACAAACAACTTTATTAGATGACCATAGTAAAAGCCTTTATGTCAAGAGTTTAATTTCAAATATTATAGACAGTGTAAAATACGATTTACACCTACTAGATTTACTTAAAATTAATCATCAGTAAGTTCAAAAAGAAAATGAAATTGGAAACGTAATAATTATGCATTATACAGCAGGTTAAAATACAATATTACTGTAAAACATTTTATAATAATAACTCCGATTAATATCAAATAATCTAAGGCACAAACCAGCGTAATAATTAACTTTCTCAAAATGTCGAAATGAAGAGGAGCCATAAACATCAAAGTTTAGTAAATTAGAAAGAGATTAACACTAGACACTTCACACTGCAGTGTGCATGTGTAGATCTATTGAACCAAAGCAACTGAGAAGATTAAAAACGAGTAAAAGAACTGATGAGTTTGTTCACATTAGGCAAATTATGTCATGAAAGCTCCCGTAATTAATCATTTTGGGATGAAGCATTAATAGTATCCCTTGTAACTTAGGTTGAAGTGGAAATAAATGACCTAAGTATAAGTCGCACTGAAATTAAAGAAGGTCATTACCAATTAAACGACCTTTGACCGGAAAATAGAAAAAGAAATATTCTTGGTCAAAGATTTTTCAGCATAACAACAAGTTGCAGTAAACGGACAAAATATCTTTGACTTCGTGTGGAATTTGCTCTTAGTTCTATCCAAAATAAGTAAATTTTTAGTTATTTTTATACGTATTAAGAAATTTAATTTTTAACATTAATTAGTAATAAAATTGATCATGCTAATCTTTAATATCTCTTCAAATAAATACTCATAACATATACTCTAACACTATTTACTCCAAGGGCAATGTAGGAAAAATTAATTAATTCATTCTTAAAATCTAAAAAAATTACTTATTTTGATCCATAAAAAATTACTTATTTTAGACCCGAGATAGTACTTTCTAAATCTCGACTTAATTGTCTCCTTTTTATCTTCCATTGTTTATTTGTTAGAGGGAGGGGAGAGAGAGATTATTAATTCTCTCTTAAAAAATGAAATTTAAAGATTCCGAAACTGAAGGAAGCTTATGAATCTAAAAATGAATTCTCAACATGTCAATACTATCATCTAAAAGTGAAAATCTGAATCAAAGTTCAATATTTGTTCACAAGAAATTAAACAAAACAATGAGAAATTTATTTTTGACAGCAGGAAAAGAAAAAGAAAAGAGAAAAGTCCTCCAGACAAAAAACTCTGTCCTTTTTAGATCGGACAAACAAGACAATCCATTTTGATAGAACGTGATGTGAAGACTTTGCATAACACCAAAAAAAATGTTACTCCATTAGTATGTACTTTAAGCTATTTTAAAGTGTTGAGCTTCTGTCTATAAGATTTAATTTTGTTTTCACATTAATCAAAAGGAGTTGTTAGGTTCCTAAGATCTTTTGTTCAAATTTTGAGATCTGATCAATCAATAACCACCCGACTACAATCTAACAATCCTAACCCTAAATTAATAAATACTATACTAAGACAAAGAAAAAATACCGTGTGAAAAAGGTACCTTAAAATGTTGAGGAAACCCTATTTAAATAACAACATGTGTATATATAAGACAAGGATTTAAGTTATATATAAATTGATAATATAATTCTTTTTACACAACGGCAAAATTAGGAATTTCTTCAAGAATATTTAAATTTGAAGGAAGTGAGAAAAAATTCCGTGATAATTGGTGTTTAGCATACGTCTAAAATCAAATATTTTACATATATATATATATATATACTATAATATAATAAGTTTTCGGCAAGCGGTAATCAATTGACCGGCCTTTAAGACATAGAACTTCGCCATGCTTTTACACCATCATTTCAAAAGTTACTTGTAATTATCTAACAAGTAACATATGATAATGTAAATATTTGTATACCATCTAATTAAATTTAAAACTGTATAAAGAAACCATATAATATACTACTCATATAGTTAGTAAGGATGGTACTCACAGCTGGATCAACGCAAAGCCGCCTCATTGACTTCAGTAAACGCACGACTCGCATAGCCATAACAGACCTGTACGTTCAAATTAAAGTCCAAAAAATGAAGCATAGCAATTAATTAGCAGAAATGGATGAATGAAATAATCAGTTTCTAATCTATACAGTTAATCCCTAGAAGACGTTCTCTTCAGATTAAATATGTAGCAATTGGCAACGCTATGAGATTACTGGAAAAAAAAAACCAAGAAAAATGAAAAGCAAAAGGCCCAGAAAGAAAGAGCGAATGAAAATCACAGACTTCCTTAGTTTGCGGAGTTTTCTCTTCCTATGAAATGAAGCCGAGACAGGAACAGAAAAACTACGAGAAATTTCTCCAAGATCCATAGCGCATGTGTTTTTCTACAACTTTATGTGTTTTTTGTTAGAACCCTAAAATAGAGTAGTCTTTGGGAGTGTATTTAACTACAAGTAGTACTAATTAAAGAAAGGGTTATCTATTTATAGCGAGAAATTTTACTGAATGTGAGTTACAACTACTCATACTTTATTATGTTCAGGAATTTTCCTCCTTTCTCCTCGGAATTTTCCTTCTTTCTCTCGTTCTCCTCTCATATTACTTCCTGGATATCTCTATAGAAGCCAATTACTACTTGACTTTTTTCTTCGAGAAATTAAAGAATTTTGTTGACAGCTCTTCATATTTACCACTAATTATTTTCATTATGCATTATAAAAATATCCCGATATTCATGAAACCTGCACGTAGATTCGTAAGATACCTAAACTTTACGAAGAAATATCAGTGAACCTGAAATGCAATTTACATATATCTTGTAGCAGTATTTGAATACCCTCACTTCTATCATCTTTTTATCGGATGGTCGGCAGAGAGACCCGTCACCTATAGCCTATACGCTTAAAAATAAGAACTGGTAAAAATTAAATAAATAGAGAGAGAAGGGAACAAAGAAAGACATAAAATTAAGTAATTAACAGTAAACAAAGTAATATCTAATCTCTTTGTCTCGTTTTATATATGGCACACGTTTCTTTTTGGTTTTTGAAGAAAAGAACGATCCATTTTATATTAAAAATAACTTAACTTTTATTTTTATTTTTTCTTAATGAAATAGGTAATGGTCAAATATATTTATGAGCATATTTTAGACCGTAAGTTTAAAACAAACATTATTTTCTTAAATTTTGTATTAAGTCAAAAATCATTACATGAAACGAAACGAAAGGAATAATAGGTTAGTATGCAATAATTGTTGAAAAGAGTTAGATGAATGAACGTACTTAAAACAATATAATCTTCATCATACAGCACATTGAGGCGGAGCGTCTTAGAATCTATGGCCCTGATTTTGGCCTCTTTTTTTTCTTTCTTTTCTTGCGGGTGAGTTTCAGGTAAATACACATACTACATGGACATAGAGGAGACTTATGGTTTGGAAAGTCATTAGTAAATTAAATGAAACACTGAATTGTTATTACACTGTATTTGTAAAATAATTCTGGAAATATAAATAAATACAAATAAAAATATGCATAAACAGAAACGAAGAATCGATTCGAGCCCACTGAATTCACAGTGTTTCCTTAAGGATTTTAATCCCCTCCTAGTACCCAAGGTTATGAATTATTTCCTCCAAGGATAGAACGAATTACACACTGGTGTAGTGGTACTTCAAACCTCAGTGTTTCAGTGAACACAAAGTTCGGTAGCAAATCACACTTACTTTTGCTTTGTTTGATGCTGAAAGTATGCAGAAGAGATGATGAGAAACTTAGAAAATTCGTGGTGAAATTCTAAGTAGAATAATGTTGTATTTATAGCCAAAAGTTGAGCTGAAATCTGAAAAGTCTCTTCAGAATGGCTATTTTTTGCAAAACTGCCACAGAATAAATGCCATTTGGGTAGTTAAGTTTCTGTTACAAAAACAGAAAAACTCAAATTGGATTTAATATTAATATTTATTTAATACTCCATCCGTTTCAATTTATGTGAACCCATTTGACTGGGCACGAAGTTTAAGAAAAGAGGGAAGACTTTTGATCTTGTGGTATAAAATGAGGCACCTTTATTTTGTGTGACTATAAATCATTGCATAAAAGTAAATTGTTTCCAAATAAGGAAAGGAGTCATTCTTTTTGGCACGGACTAAAAAGGAAATAGGTTCACATAAATTGAAACGGAGGGAATATTAATATTCTATTATTAAAATAAATATTTAATAACATTTCTGTTAATATTTTACTATTAACAAATAAATTTGGTCTAAAAAGTTAATCAATCGATCGATCATTTGACCAAATCCAAATCCAAATCCAAATCCAAATCCAAATCCGAAGCCGAAGCCGAGCCGAGCCGAGCGAGCGACGACGACGACGACGCGAGGCTTGCTTTCTTCTCAACTTTTTAAGAGCTAGAAGAATAGCAATTGCTTATATACCCATAAAATACCTCTTCCTCTTCCGATATGGGACAATGCCCATTTACCAAGGAGAGGGAACTTGAAATTTCACTCAAAATTTCATTTCCCTCCATTTTTCATTCACCATCTTTTAGCTCTTTAATATATTAATTAAATATATTAAAATCCCAACAATCCCCCACATGAATGGGGAATGGCTATATCACGGAAGTATGCATGAAAAACTGTGTGATTCGCAAGTAAGAATTAATTGCATCTAGATAAGTAGGTTTCCCTTTGAACTTTCCGTAGTGTCAGTAGATTTGTTATCTTTGAACCGTCGAACATTGGTGTATACCTAGACAACCACAAGTCACACAATCAACCCTTAACCGTCTTTGGTTCTCATTGTTGTGTTCATTTCAACCATGAACACCGCCTGGTTTCATAATTGCGTAGAGAACTGGCCTTACAAAATTCTCCTTAAAGCAGCTAACACTTCACACTTACATAGGTGATTCTTAAACGTGTCATCCCGTATATACACTATTTGATATACCCTGTATCAAATTTAGAAATCATTAAAAGCCTTAATGTTTTATCCTTGGTACTGAACATTGTCTTATAAGAGAACGGACCAAAAGTTTATTTGACAATGTTGAACCGTCATAAATGACTTTGTTTGATCTCCTTGAACCTAGATCTTGGGATCTCCAGTCTTCTAGGTAGAGTTACCGCCGCTATGACTTGTTCTCGGCCATAGTCCTATTCCCCTTGATGATTTCTCAACTACATCTCTAGTTAGGCCTTTTGTAAGTGGATTCGCCACATTATCACTTGACTTTACATAGTCAATCGTGATAATTCCTCTAGAGAGTAATTGTCTAACGGTTTTATGTCTTCGTCGTATATGACGAGATTTACCGTTATACATAACGCTCCAAGCCCTTCCAATTGCCGCTTGACTATCACAGTGTATGCATATTGGTGCCAAGGGTTTGGGCCAAAATGGAATATCTTCCAAGAAATTCCGGAGCCATTCAGCTTCTTCACCGGCTTTATCCAAGGCTATGAACTCAGCCTCCATTGTAGAGCGGGCAATACAAGTTTGTTTGGACGACTTCCAAGATACTGCTCCTCCACCAATTGTGAATACATATCCACTTGTGGACTTGGAATCAGTTGATCCCATGATCCAATTTGCATCACAATATCCCTCAATGACCGCATGATATTTATTGTAGTGCAAAGCAAAGTCCTGGGTATGTACTAAGTACCCCAAAACTCGTTTCATGGCCATCCAATGAGATTGACCTGGATTGCTCGTATATCTACTCAATTTACTTATAACACAGGCTATATCTGGTCGTGTACAGTTCATGATATACATTAAGCAACCCAACACACGAACATAATCCAATTGTGATATGCTTTGACCTTTGTTCTTTGCTAATGCAAGATTCACGTCAATTGGAGTCTTTGCAACTTTAAAGACCAAGTGCTTGAATTTTTCAAGTACTGTCTTGATATAATGAGATTGTGACAACACCAGACCTTGAGACGTCTTATGGATCTTAATTCCCAGAATTAAATCAGCAATTCCCAAGTCTTTCATATCAAACTTGCTAGTTAGCATACGCTTAGTAGCATTTATATTGGCAATGTCATTACACATTATGAGCATATCATCCACATATACGCAAACAATGACTATGTAATTTGGAACATTTTTAATGTACACACATTTATCACATTCATTTATCTTAAACCCATTTGACAACATTGTTTGGTCAAATTTAGCATGCCATTGTTTGGGTGCTTGTTTTAATCCATAAAGGGACTTAACAAGTCTACAGACCTTCTTTTCTTTACTTGGAACCACAAACCCTTCTGGTTGTTCCATGTAGATTTCTTTCTCCAACTCTCCATTTAAGAAGGTCGTCTTAACATCCATTTGATGAATTTCAAGTCCATAAACTGCAGCTAACGCTACTAACGTTCGTATGGACGTTATTCTTGTAACTGGAGAGTATGTATCAAAATAATCAAGACCTTTTCGTTGTCTATACCCTTTGACCACAAGTCTTGCCTTATATTTGTCAATTGTGCCATCATCTTTAATTTTCCTTTTAAAGATCCATTTAGAACCCAACGGTGTATTTCCAGGAGGAAGATCAACCAATTCCCATGTATGGTTATTCAATATAGATTCTATTTCACTATTGACTGCCTCTTTCCATAACAATGATTCCGAAGAAGCATAGCTTCTTTAAATGTTTGAGGCTCATTTTCCAATAAGAAAGTCACAAAATCTGGTCCAAATGAAGTAGGCGTTCTTTGACGTTTACTACGCCTTGGATCTTCCTAGTTAAGTATACTTTCTTTTGCTTCTTCCCGAGGTCGTTTAGATCCTTCACCAATCGACTCACATTCCTTTTTGTACGGATATATATTTTCAAAGAACTCAGGCATTATCTGATTCTATAACCGTATTATTATGAATGTCGGGATTTTCTCATTTATGAACCAGAAACCCAAAGGGTCATTACTTATTTTATTAATCATTTCGACCTTTTGAGGCCTTGAAAACCTCATTCCATGTTGCCTCGATTTACGTGCACAATCCGAGCATGTAGTCGGAAAGATTTTATGATAGAAAATATGAATTCTATGAGAAATTTGGATAAAAATGATATTAATATTGATATGGTTGACTTCGGTCAACATTTTTGGTAAACGGATCCGGACCCGAGATTGGATGGTCCCGAGAGGTCCGTAGGAAAATATGGGACTTGGACATGCGTCCGAAGTCGAATTCTGAGGCCTAGAGCCCAAGTTATGAATTTTTCTATGAAATTGTTTTTGATGTAATTGTTAAAGGAAATGAATTAATTGACCTTGGAATTGGGCTCGTATTTTGGTTCTGACGCCTGGTACAAGTCTTAAATATTATATATGTGATTTCTGTAAAGTTTGGTGACATTCGGATGTCGTTTGAGATGTTTTGGACCTTGAGTTCCAAGTTTGAAAGTTTTGAAAACCAAACGTATGAAAATCATGAATTTGAGGCTTGATTTGATGAAAACGATGTGATATTGGCGATGTGATCGCACGAACAAGTTCATAATGTGTTTTTGAGGTTGTGTACATGTTTGGTTTGGAGCCCGGGGGGCTCGGGTAAAGATTTGATAGGCCGTTGGATGAAATTCTGAATTTTTGAACTGCTGGTTTTTCACCCAGCTGTTGGCTTCGCAATTGCGAAGTATTTCTCGCAATTGCGAAGGGTGCAGTACAAGGTAGGGCTCGCAAATGCGAACCCTGATCGCAAATGCGAAGCCCCATTGACCCAGCCTTGTTCGCAAATGCGAACAATGTTATGTGTTATGTGATCGAGTGCGGTGTATGGGCTGTGGTGACGAGCATCCATACACTGGCGTCTAGTATGACCGTGAGTCGTTGAAAAATGATTATTTTGAGATATATTACGGATGAATTGTTATTGTTCTCCCTTGTTGGGACTTGTTGTGAAGATAATTATTGATTGCCCTTGATGGGACGGTTTATGAATTACTGTTTTCTTTCTTTGCCCTTAACTGTGATTGTTATTTGGGTGAGGAAGAGTGATAATGCACGAAGGGTGATGCCGTGCCATGTTTATTTATTTATGCACGAAGGTTAATGCCGTGCCACGTTTTATTGATTATGCACGAAGGATCATGTCGTGCCCTGTTATTGAACCATGTACGAAGAATCATGCCGTACTATGGATGTGAGGATGAGAGTAAAAGCACGAAGGGTGATGCCGTGTACTTTATTTGCTTATTTGCTGAGGATGAGAGTAAAAGCACGAAGGGTGATGCCGTGCAACTGCTTTCTATTCTTTGACTTGATATTACTTGTGTTTCCATTATACTTTGTTTTTCCTTGTGAATTTATTAACTCTTGTTAATTGTTGAATTCTTTGAGATATTCCTTATTGTGTTATTACCTGGTTATTTCTTGTTATTTTGTGGTACACATATGTATATTGAATTCTACAGGTTTATGTGGGTGTCTGGTCCTAGGCTTGTCACTACTTCGCGGGATAGGCCGGGCACTTACCAGCACATGGGGTCGGTTGTGCTGATGCTACACTTCTGTGCGTTTTTGCACAGGTCCAGGTTACGATCAGGAGCAGCAACAGTAAATCGATTGCGTGGGAGTTGATCACATTTGAGACCGAGGTAGCTTGCAGACGTTCGCAGGCCCGGCGTCTCTCTCTTTATTTATATTACTAGTTGTAGTCTCTTTGTTCCGAGACAAACAGAATTATGTTATATTTCTTTCAAACTCTTATGTGTAGTATTCGGTAGTAGTTCGTGAGTTGGTGACTCCACGTCTTGGGTAGAGGATTTCAGTATGATTTTCATCTTGTAATTAGTTATTTCTATTTCGATAAAGTATTCCGCATTTATTTAAGTAAAATTATGTTAAAAGCAGGATAGTATGAATACAGTGGCTTGCCTAGCTACCACGAGTAGGCACCATCACGATCCCGATGTTGGGGGAAAATCCGGGTCGTGACAAGTTGGTATCAGAGCCCTAGGTTACATAGGTCTCACCACTCACGAACAAGCTTAGTAGAGTTTGAGAGGTAGGTACGGAGACGTCTGTACTTGTCCTCCAGAGTCTATTGAGTTAGGAAAGAGTCTCTCATTTGTTCTTTCTTGTCGTGCGACTTGTTCCTCAATTGCTGATTGAATTTCTATTCTGTCCTTTCGCAGATGGTGAGGACACGCGCTTCTTCGTCCGCTGACCAGCAGCCCGAGCCCCAGGCAGCTCCCGTGAGGGGCAGGGGCCAAGGCCGTATCAGAGGCCGTGGTAGGGGCAGAGCTCAGCCCCAGGCAGCTACTCCAGAGGTGGAGCCTCATATTGAGATTGACGAGGAGGTTCCGGTTCCAGCAGCTCCAGTGGGCCCAGCTCAGGTCCCAGGAGAGGCTTTATTTACCCGGATCTCCGGGATGCTTTGGTCAGAATAGTAGGATTCATGGACAGCATTGCCAGAGCGGGTTTATTATCAGTTGCCCCAGCCACTTCTCAGGCTGGAGGAGGGGCCCGGACTCCTATTGCTCGTACTCCGGAGCCAGTAGCTCCTCAGCCTCAAGCACCAGTAATTCAGCCAGCTGTGGCCACTCAGTCAGGTACCACAGCTTATGCCGGCGATGGAGCGGCCATGACTTTCGATTCGTTATGGAGGCTTGATCGGTTCTCCAAGCTATTTACCACTACATTCAGTGGAGCCGCATCAGAGGATCCTCAGGACTTCTTATTCGGTTGCCATGAGATTCTCAAGACTATGGGGATCGTGGAGTCAAATGGAGTTGACTTTTGTACATTCAGACTTGCAGGATCCGCCAAGACTTGGTGGAGAGATTATTGCTTGACTCGACCAGCAGGGTCCCCAGCTTTATCATGGGACCAGTTTGCGGAACTATTTATGGAGAAGTTTCTCCCTGCTACTCAGCGGGATGTACTTCGGAGGCAGTTTGAGCGCCTCCGTCAGGGCACTATGACGGTTACATAGTATGAGACGAGATTTGTCGATTTGGATCGTCATGCAGTGGTGATACTTCCCATAGAGCGGGAGAGAGTCCGGAGGTTTATAGATGGGCTTAATCAGCCAATTAGACTCCAGATGGCTATGGGCGTGGGGAGTGACATATCATTTCAGGAGGCAGCCAATGCAGCACGCAGAGTTGAGATGGCTCTCGCTAGAGGAGGCGGTTATTCTTCGGATAAGAGGCCTCGTCATTCGGGTAGGTTTGGTGCTTCTTCCTCTGGTAGCAGAGAATCCTTTGATAGAGGCCAGTCCTCCAGGCCTTTTCATTCCGCCCTTCAGGCTTCACAGGGTGGACCAGGTGATCGCGATTTTCGTGGGCATTATTCAGACCAGCCTCCTATTAATGCTCAGCCTCTTCAGAGTGTTCGTGGAGGCCATTCAGGTCGTCAGGGCCAGCAGCCCTATCAGTCTAAGAGTCGCTACGGTTGTGGTGACCCAGGTCATTTTATCAGGAATTGCCCTATAGCAGCGGGCAACTCTCAGCAGCGAGGTCCTCGTCCTATGATTCAGGCCCCAGCTGACCCTCAGCCTGCCCAGCCAGCCAGAGGCGGGGGTAGAGATTATAGAGGTGGAGGTCGAGACCGTAAAGGTGGAGACCGTCCAGCCAGAGGTAGAGGTCAGCCAGTTGATGGTCGTCCTAGAGACGCAGCTCAGAGGGGAGGTGCAGATCCCCGATTCTATGCTTTTCCAGCCAGGCCAGAGGCAGAGGCATCAGATATCGTGATTACAGGTACCATTCTTGTGTGTGGCAGAGGTGCTTTTGTATTATTTGACCCTGGATCTACATATTCATATGTGTCTTCCTACTTTGCACCGTATTTGGCCGAGCCCAGCTATGCTCTGGATATTCCAGTTTATGTGGCTACACCAGTGGGTGACTCCATTGTAGTCGATCGGGTGCATCGTTCGTGCGTATTTATATTTGGGGGTCTTGAGACCCGTGTTGATCTGTTGCTTTTGGACATGGTAGATTTTGATGTCATATTGGGGATGGACTGGTTGTCCCCATATCATGCTATTCTTGATTGCCATGCTAAGACTGTGACCTTAGCCTTGCCAGAATCACCCCGATTAGAGTGGAAGGGTACCTCAAGCCACTCTGTTCGCACTGTTATTTCTTATGTTAAGGCTCGACGCATGGTCGAGAAGGGGTTTCTAGCTTATCTGGCTTATGTTCGTGATTCCAGCGCAGAGGTTCCTTCCATTGAGTCAGTCCCTATTGCACGGGAGTTCCCTGAGGTTTTTCCTTCAGACCTGCCGGGCATGCCACCCGACAGGGATATTGATTTCTGTATTGATTTGGCACCGGGAACTCAGCCCATCTCTATTCCACCATATCGTATGGCCCCGCCGGAGTTAAAAGAGTTGAAAGATCAGTTGCAGGACCTTCTTGAGAAAGGCTTTATCACGCCCAGTGTTTCCCCCTGGGGAGCACCTGTATTATTTGTAAAGAAGAAAGATGGCTCGATGCGGATGTGTATTGATTACTGGCAGTTAAACAAGGTGACTATCAAAAATAAATATCCACTTCCGCGAATTGATGATTTATTTGACCAGCTTCAGGGTGCCAAGGTATTTTCAAAGATAGACTTGAGGTTAGGCTACCATCAGCTGAAGATCAGGGCGGCTGACATTCCTAAGATAGCCTTTCGCTCTAGATATGGGCATTATGAGTTCTTGGTCTTGTCCTTCGGGTTGACCAATGCCCCAGCAGCATTCATGGAGTTGATGAATCGGGTATTCAAGCCTTACTTAGATCTGTTCGTGATAGTCTTCATAGATGACATCCTGGTGTACTCCACGACCGGGAAGAGCACGAGCGACGCCTCATGGTGGTTCTTCGGACTGCGAAAGATAACCGGCTATACGCCAAATTTTCTAAATGTGAGTTCAGGCCGAGTTCGGTAGCATTTTTGGGTCACATTGTATCGGTGGAAGGTATTCAAGTAGACCCAAAGAAGATTGAGGCGATCCAGAATTGGCCTCGACCAGCTTCAGTGAGCGAGATCCGGAGTTTCTTGGGATTAGCAGGTTACTACTTGTCGTTTTGTAGAGGGGTTTTCTTCTATTGCGGCCCGATGACCGGGTTGACCCGAAGGGTGTACGGTTCCGGTGGTCGAGAGGAGTGTGAGGCGAGCTTTCGAAAGCTCAAGCAGCCTTGACCACCGCGCTCGTGTTGATACTACCTACGGGTGCGGGGCCTTATACAATTTACTATGACGCATCTCGTACGGGGCTTGGAGCGGTATTGATGCAAGGATGGTAAGGTTATCGCTTATGCTTCGAGGCGATTAAAGATACATGAGAAGAATTATCCAGTTCATGATCTTGAGTTAGCAGTAGTGGTTCATGCCTTAAAGATCTGGAGGCATTATCTATATGGTGTGACATGTGAGGTGTACACCGATCACAAAAGCCTACGGTACTTGTTCAAGCCGAAGGAGTTGAATCTACGACAGCGGAGATGGTTAGAGTTGCTAAAAGACTATGATGTTACTATCTTATATCATCCAGGTAAGGCCAATGTGGTGGCCGATGCTTTGAGTAGAAAGTATGCCGGCATGGGTAGTCTTGCATACATTCCGGTCAGTCAGAGACCATTAGCTCTAGATGTCCGGGCCTTAGCCAACCGGTTCGTGAGATTAGACATTTCCTGAGCCTAGCAGGGTGTTAGCTGCACGGTCGCTCGTTCTTCTTTATTAGAGCGTATCCGTGAGAGGCAATTTGATGATCCTCATTTGCGTAAGTTGAGAGATACGGTACAGCAGGGAGGTGCCACACGGTAAATCTAGATGATGATGGGGTATTGAAATTGCGGGGTCGAGTTTGTGTGCCCAATGTCGAAGGGATTCGAGAGTTGATCTTAGCGGAGAGGCCCACAGTTCGCGGTATTCTATTCACCCAAGCGCTGCGAAAATGTACCAGGACTTATGGCAATACTATTGGTGGTGCAGAATGAAGAAAGATATCGTTGCGTATGTCGCTCGGTGTCTAAATTGTCAGCAGGTGAAATATGAGCACCGGAGACCTGGTGGTGTATTCTAGAGGATTGAAATTCCCGAGTGGAAATGGGAGCGGATCACTATGGACTTCGTTACTGGACTTCCTTTGACTCGGAGGAAATTTGATGCTATTTGGGTCATTGTTGATAGGGTGACCAAGTCGGCACACTTTATTCCAGTATCTGTCTCCTACTCGTCGGAGAGGTTAGCGGAGGTTTACATTAGGGAGATTGTTCATCTCCATGGGGTGCCGGTATCTATTATCTCTGATCGAGGAACGCAGTTTACCTCGCGGTTCTGGAGAGCGGTCCAGCAGGAGTTAGGCACCCAGGTTCAGCTGAGTATAGCTTTTCATCCCCAAACGGATGGTTAGTCCAAGAGGACTATTCGGATTCCAGAGGACATGCTTCGAGCGTGTGTTATTGATTTTGGAGGCTCGTGGGACCAATTTCTGCCATTAGCAGAGTTCGCCTACAATAACAGTTACCAATCTAGCATCTAGATGGCTCCGTATGAGGCGTTGTATGGTAGGCGATGTCGATCACCAGTTGGATGGTTTGAACCGGGAGAGGCTCGGTTGTTGGGTACAGACTTAGTTCGGGAGGCCTTGGATAAGGTCAAGACTATTCAGGAGAGATTGCGTTCAGCTCAGTCCAGGCAGAAGACTTATGCGGATCGTAAGGTTCGAGATGTAGATTTCATGGTTGGTGAACGAGTATTGCTCCGAGTGTCGCCTATGAAGGGCGTGATGAGGTTTGGGAAGAAGGGCAAGCTCAGCCCTAGGTATATTGGCCCATTTGAGATTTTAGACAGAGTGGGAGGGGTGGCTTACAGATTAGCTTTGCCGCCTAGCTTATCATCCGTGCATCCAGTTTTTCACGTATCTATGCTTCGGAGATACCACGGCGATCCCACTCATGTGTTAGACTTCAGTACTGTCCAATTGGACAATGATCTATCTTACGAGGAGGAGCGGTGGCTATTCTAGACCGGCAGGTTTGACAGCTGAGGTCGAAGAGTTATCCTTCTGTGCGTGTTCAGTGGAGAGGTCAGCCTCCTGAGGCATCGACCTGGGAGTCCGAGTGTGATATACGGAGCCGCTACCCACAATTGTTTCCTGACTCCGGTACTTCTCTCTTTTGTCCGTTCGAGGACGAACGGTTGTTTTAGAGGTGGAGATTGTGACGACCCAAAGGGTCATCACTTATTCTATTAATAATTTCGAGCTTTTGAGGCCTTGAAAACCTCATTCCATGTTGCCTCGATTTACGTACACAATCCGAGCATGTAGTCGGAAAGATTTTGTGATAGAAAATATGAATTCTGAGAAATTTGGATAAAAATGATATTAATATTGATATGGTTGACTTCGGTCAACAATTTTGGTAAACGGATCCGGACCCGAGATTGGATGGTCCCGAGAGGTTCGTAGGAAAATATAGGACTTGGACATGCGTCCGGAGTCGAATTCTGAGGCCTAGAGCCCAAGTTATGAATTTTTCTATGAAATTGTTTTTGATGTAATTGTCAAAGGAAATGAATTAATTGACCTTGGTATCGGGCTCGTATTTTGGTTCCGACGCCCGGTACAAGTCTTAAATATTATATATGTGATTTCCGTAAAGTTTGGTGACATTCGGATGTCGTTTGAGATGTTTTGGACCTTGAGTTCCAAGTTTGAAAGTTTTGAAAACCAAAAGTATGAAAATCATGAATTTGAGGCTTGATTTGATGAAAACGATGTGATATTGGAGATGTGATCGCACGAACAAGTTCATAATGTGTTTTTGAGGTTGTGTACATGTTTGGTTTGGAGCTCGGGGGGCTCGGGTAAAGATTTTATAGGCCGTTGGATTAAATTCTGAAATGTTGCACTGCTGGTTTTTCACCCAGCTGTTGGCTTCGCAATTGCGAAGTATTCTCGCAATTGCGAAGGGGGCAGATCAAGGGAGGGCTCGCAAATGCGAAGCCCCTCATGACCCAGCCTTGTTCGCAAATGCGAACAATTGTTCGCAAATGCGAACATCCCCTTGTCCTGCCTATGTTCGCAAATGCGAACAATAGTTCGCAAATGCGAACAATGCCCTTTACTGCCTGTGTTCGCAAATGCGAACATTAGTTCGCAAATGCGAACACTGCCCTTCCCAGCCTGGTTCGCAAATGCGAACATATGTTCGCAAATGCGAAGCCCCCAGCTTTGCCTTGGCTTCGCAAATGCGAACAAAAGTTCGCAAATGCGAACTTCCCAGCCTTAGCTTATTTTTCAAACTCCAGAATTTGGTCGGGGTTCGCAATTGTGAACCCATGTTCGCAAATGCGAACACAGAGACCTGTAAAACATGATTTTCAGTTCATTTCTTCACTTTTTACAAAACAAAAACACCCATTTGCGATTCTTCACGGATTCCTTCTTCATCAAAAAATTGTAAGTCACTTTTTACTTAATTCTTTCAATTCCTAACATCATTAAACATGTTTTTCATTAGAAATCAAAGGTTTTTATGGTAGAATTTCTTGTTTTTGTTAGAATATAGGGTTTTTCATAAATTGGGAAATTGGACCTCGAATTGAGGTCCGATTTTGAAACAAATCATATACATGAACTCGTGGGGGATGGGTAACCGGATTTTGGTCCTAACCCCGAGTTCCGACCATGTGGGCCCGGGGTTGAAATTCACTATTCCGGGCAGAATGTTGTAAAAGTATTTGGTCGTAAGAATTAGTTTGTTGAGTAGTATTGATGATATTAAATCAATTGTGTATAGATACGATTGGATTGGAGCCAAATTTGAAAGAAAAAGACATTTCCACGGATTGAATTGTTCATAAACATTCGAGGTAAGTGTTTGTTCTATCCTAGCTTGAGGGAATAGGATTATGTGTTATGTGTTATGTGATCGAGTACGGTGTATGGGCTGTGGTGACGAGCATCCATACACTGGCGTCTAGTATGACCGTGAGTCGTTGAAAAATGATTATTTTGAGATATATTACAGATGAATTGTTATTGTTCTCCCTTGTCGGGACTTGTTGTGAAGATGATTATTGATTGCTCTTGTTGGGATAGTTTATGAATTACTGCTTCTTTCTTTGCCCTTAACTGTGATTGTTATTTGGGTGAGGAAGAGTGATAATGCACGAAGGGTGATGCCGTTCCATGTTTATTTATTTATACACGAAGGTTAATGTCGTGCCATGTTTTATTGATTATGCACGAAGGATCATGCCGTGCCCTGTTATTGAACCATGTACGAAGGATCATGCCGTATTATGGATGTGAGGATGAGAGTAAAAGCACGAAGGGTGATGCCGTGTACTTTATTTGCTTATTTGGTGAGGATGAGAGTAAAAGCACGAAGGGTGATGCCGTGCAACTGCTTGCTATTCTTTGACTTGATATTACTTGTGTTTCCATTATACTTTATTTTTCCTTGTGAATTTATTAACTATTGTTAATTGTTGAATTCTTTGAGATATTCCTTATTGTGTTATTACCTGGTTATTTCTTGTTATTATGTGGTATACATATATATTGAATTGCACAGGTTTATGTGGGTGTCTGGTCCTAGGCTTGTCACTACTTCGCCGGGATAGGCCAGGCACTTACCAGCACATGGGGTCGGTTGTGCTGATACTACACTTCTGTGCGTTTTTGCACAGGTCCAGGTTACGATCAGGAGCAGCAGCGGTAAATCGATTGCGTGGGAGTTGAACATTTGAGACCGAGGTAGCTTGCAGACGTCTGCAGGCCCGACGTCTCTTTATTTATGTTACTAGCTGTAGTCTCTTTGTTCCGAGACAAACAGAATTATGTTATATTTCTTTCAAACTCTTATGTGTAGTATTCAGTAGTAGTTCGTGAGTTGGTGACTCCACGTCTTGGGTAGAGGATTTCAGTATGATTTTCACCTTGTAATTAGTTATTTCTATTTCGATAAAGTATTCCGCATTTATTTAAGTAAAATTGTGTTAAAAGCAGGATAGTATGAATACAGTGGCTTGCCTAGCTACCACGAGTAGGCGCCATCACGATCCCGATGTTGGGGGAAAATCTGGGTCGTGACAATTAGTCGCATATCCTATGAAAACACAATCAACTGTTTTTGGTCCTATTTTTACCCTTTTGGGTTTAGGAACTTGCACTTTTGCCAAACACCCCCACACTTTAAAATAATTCAAATTGGGCTTCCTTCCTTTCCATTTTTCATATGGAGTGGATTGTGTTTTGCTATGGGGTACTCGATTTAATATTCGACTAGCCGTAAGTACGTCTTCCCCCCACAAGTTCTGTGGCAACCCAGAACTTATCAATAATGCGTTCATAATCTCCTTTAATGAACGATTCTTTCTTTCTGCAATCCCATTGGATTGGGGCGTGTAAGGGGCCGTTGATTGATGAATAATTCCATATTCTACACATATTTGTTCAAAAGGAGATTCATATTCACCACCCCTATCACTTCTTATCATTTTGATTTTCTTGTTAAGTTGTGTTTCAACTTCATTTTTGTATTGCTTGAATGCATCTATTGCTTCATCTTTACTATTAAGTAAGTAAACATAGCAATATCGAGTACTATCGTCAATAAAAGTTATGAAATACTTCTTTCCACCACGAGATGGTATTGACTTCATGTCACAAATATCCGTGTGAATTAAGTCTAAAGGATTTGAATTCCTTTCAACCGACTTATAAGGATGTTTAACATACTTAGATTCCACACATACTTGACTTTTTGATTTGTCACATTCAAATTTAGGCAATACTTCCAAATTAATCATTTTCCGTAAGGTTTTATAATTGACATGACCCAAACGTATATGCCATAATTCATTTGACTCAAGTAAGTAAGACGAAGCTGAAATTTTATTATTATTCTCAACAACCATTACATTCAGCTTGAAAAGGCCCTTAGTGAGGTAACATTTTCCTACAAACATTTCGTTCTTGCTTATTACAACCTTATCGAAAACAAAAACACATTTAAAACCATTTTTAACAAGAAGTCCAGTAGAGACCAAATTCTTCCTAATCTCGGGAACATGAAGGACGTTGTTCAAAGTCACCACTTTGCCGGAAGTCATTTTGAGAAATATCTTCCCACATCCTTCAATATTGGTCTTTGAAGCATTTCCCATAGAAATCGTCTCATCGGGTCCAACAGGAGCATAAGTAGCAATCGCTTCTCTAACAGCACAAACATGGCGAGTGGCTCCAGAATCAATCCACCACTCTTTAGGATTGCCTACCAAGTTGCATTCGGAAAGCATGGCACATAAGTCATCAACATCTTCATGCTTTTCAACCATGTTTGCTTGACCCTTCTTCTTGCCTTTCTTCGGAGCACGACACTTCGTAGATTTGTGTCCGGGTTTTCCACAATTGTAGCAGTTTCCACTGAACCGCTTCTTGCTTGGGTTGTATTTTGGTCCAGAAGCCTTCTTCCTCTTCTTGTTCTCTTCAACAATATTTGCTCCCATTATTATTGAGTTTCCACTGCCTCTCTTTTCAGCAGCTTTATTGTCCTCTTCAATTCTCAACTGAACAATGACATCTTCAAGGGACATCTCCTTGCATTTGTGTTTCAAGTAGTTTTTGAAGTCCTTCCACAAAGGAGGTAACTTCTCAATCATTGTTGCTACTTGGAATGCTTCATTGATAACAAGACCTTCAATGAAATTTTCATTAGTAAAAATACTAAGGTTACCACTTTCAACATCAATATTAATTTGATTTATACCTTCAGCAAGGAAATCGTGAATAATCACTTGCAATTCCTGGACTTGGGTAATAACAGACTTGCTATCTACCATTTTGTAGTCCAAAAACTTTGCAGCAACAAACTTTTTCAACCCGGCATCTTCAGTTTTGTCGCTTAGAATATAATTCTTGCATAAAAAATCTGAATGCTTCCACGCCTCAACGACGAGAAAGCGTTTAGTTTCTGGAGTTTCGTCGGACAACACAGGAACATCTTCCTTGATGAACTTCTGGAGACTTAGAGTAGTCAAATAGAAGAACATCTTTTGTTGCCAGCGCTTGAAATCAATCCCGGAAAAATTTCCGGGTTTCTCCGCCGGTGCCAATGCTGCCGGAGTCGTTCAGCTTGTTGAGGCATTAGCAGTCACCATTGGAACAGCTTGGTTCTCATTCTCGTTAGTCATTTCTGTAAAAGAATGACACAAATATTAAATCACGTAGATTTTAATAGAGTACAAAACCACAAAGGTTTTACTCTTCTAGAAACAGTAAAAACAAATACAAAAATATAATTAAATTCCTTACGCTTGTTATTACACTGTAATTGTAAAATAATTCTGGAAATATAAATAAATACAAATAAAAATATGCATAAACAGAAACGAAGAACCGATTCGAGCCCACTGAATTCACAGTGTTTCCTTAAGGAATTTAATCCCCTCCTAGTACCCAAGGTTATGGATTATTTCCTCCTAGGATAGAACGAATTACACACTGGTGTAGTGGTACTTCAAACCCAGTGTTTCAGCGAACACAAAGTTCGGTAGCAAATCACACTTACGTTTTGGTTTGTTTGATGCTAAAAGTATGCAGAAGAAAGGAGGAGAAACTCATAAATTCGTGGTAAAATTCTGAGCAGAATAGTATTGTATTTATAGCCAAAAGTTAGGCTAAAATCTGTAGAGTCTCTTCAGAATGGTTGTTTCTGCAAAACTGCCACAGCATAAATGTCATTGCATAAATGGTCATTTACTCAATAATAAAGAGGGAAAATAAAGAGGGGAGATTGATGGGTAGTTAAGTTTCTGTTACAAAAACAGAAAAACTGAAATTGGATTTAATATTAATATTTATTTAATATTAATATTCTGTTATTAAAATAAATATTTAATAATATTTATGTTAATATTTTACTATTAACAAATAAATTTGGTCCAAAAAGTTAATCAATCGATCATTTGACCAAATCCGAAGCCGAAGCCGAAGCCGAAGGCGAAGTCGAAGCCGAGCCGAGCCGAGCGAGCGACGACGACGACGGCGGCGCGAGGCTTGCTTTCTTCTCAACTCTTTACGAGCTAGAAGAATAGCATTGCTTATATACCCATAAAATACATCTTCCTCTTCCGATATGGGACAATGCCCATTTACCAAGGAGAGGGAACTTGAAATTTCACTCAAAATTTTATTTCCCTCCATTTTGCATTCACCCTCTTTTAACTCTTTAATATATTAATTAAATATATTAAAATCTCAAACATGAATTACAAAGAAGGTTTAAGAGATTGTCAAACTACAGTGAAATTTTAAAAGTTTGAGGAAGTATGAATAACTACACCAAATTCAACCTACGTAAAGATTAGTTTAATGACTTCATTTGATATACGAAAAATGGTCAAAATTATCCCTAATCTATTCGCTTGGGTTTAAAAATAGTCTTCGTTCACATATTTTATAAAAATTGTCTTACACTGTTAAAAATCTGGTTCATTCGTGCCTTACTTCTGACAGACCTTTGCTGAATAAAAAATTATTTTATTATGGTAAAAATTAAAATCCCACTCTAACGCAGATCCTATCCGTAACTAAGCCACCCACAATCTATGTTAGTCATTCCAACCCGTTAAACCTTTTTAGCGCCTTAAACACGTGATTCTATACCCGACTCATGATCCAACCGTTATTTTGCTTTCTTTTGTCAAAATTTCATATCTTTTTATTAGTTTATTATTTGGTACCCTATCCCTTTCCTTGTTCATCTTTCCCGACTTATTCACTGCTAACAGTTTCCCGACCAAATCACCGCCGCCGAACTTTGAAGTTAATTTGCTTACATGATTTCAGTTAACTTCAAAAAGCTACATGGTGGCACACATATAACTTTGGCTGAAACATAACTTATTAAATCATAAAATCTTAAAATGAACAATTAATCATTCTAAAGAATACCAGTTTCACTCAAAAAATTGATTTTAAAAAATATTAATTTAAAAATTAAATTAAGGCCAAGAAAATTTGAATGGGAGAGGAAGATCCGTGGGTGTTGAAGGGTTGAAGATCTTAAAGTCGAAGCCGACGGCAGTCCTCAGTCGGCAATGGTGAGTTTTTGTACTTTGGACATATAGGAGGATGATAAGAGAAAATGTAAAGTTGGAGGGTAGGGATAAAAAAGGAAAAGTTAGAGGCAAAGTTATGGAATTTTAAAAAGCGGGTCATGGGTCGGGTATGGATATCTTGGGTCATGGAGTGGGCTAATAGGATGCGGGATGAGGTTTTAGTTTAGAAAATTTTATACCTTATAGAAAATCTTAGTACCCTATTTATTTTAAATAAATATCATCTTAAAATATTAGTAAATACCTTTTATCTTTTATAACAAAACTATTATACGTACCCGCGCCATGCGCGGATTAGTTTAAAGGAAAAATGAACGAAGAGCGATAATAAAAAAAAAGGTATATTACAGATAAAATTTAGCAGTCGAATTCAAAAAGAATTAAACCAAAAAATAAATATATGAATTTCTTTCAGTTTTTTCTAAACAATTATCGGTAGTCTTACATTACATGCCATTTGTTTGTATTCATCAGTCAAATTGTTGCTTGAATAGATAAACTTCTCATGATTGCCTCTAATTTTTTTTTTAAATTTCTGAAAAATGAGATGCAAACTTCTTTGAGAAGTAAGATGCCTCACATATTTTCTCTATATCATTCCAAGCTTATTGTATGCCCCAAAAGGAACAATCGCTACCAAATTTGCCATTAATAACTAGAATGAATAGAGACTTATAGAATGATAACAATAATATAATAAACTATAGGCAGTCTTTTTTATTCAATGGTAGGAAGTATCATAAATGAAAACTTTAATTCTAGTAATGTAGTGAAACAAAAGGTTACACATTCCTATATAGGATTAAAAAAACATGTGCAAATTCAAAAGTTACAAATGTTGCTCTATCAAAGAACATAAGGAACTTGTCATTCTATCTCTATTTCAGGAGGCGGACGCATCAACACACCTTCCGATCTAACATTTGCTAGGAACGTTCCACTCGTATCACCACATCGCATCCTCTTACTCTTATTCAACAATGCAAACAATCACAAAGCCACGATCATCACAACGGTGACGTGCATTATAAACAACAGATTCATCAATGCAATTCCCGTCAACTTTTTCTTATGCTAGGAAATGAAGCCAACTTTGAATATCTGAAAAGTATAGTGCTGAAAACACCAATTATCACTTGAACCACACACATTTAAGCTTCATTTTATTTTATATGCATTTTGCAAACAGATCGTACAAGAAAACAATGCAAAAATTCAATGAAAATACATTATGCAGGTTTTTTCTTTTTCTTGGAGAATAGAGCACTGTAGCAGTAAACATTCAGTTGAGGAAGCATAAAATTCATCACAATATATAGAGTATACCAAGATACATAAGCTAAGATATCAAATCTGAAGAGTGACTTAAGACATGGACTGATAGGAAGGATATAATGGGAAATATCCATCGTGTCTGAAGAAAGTAACTCTTTGGCGACCAACAATAACCGCTTTTTCAGGAACACAAAAATTGTTCCTTTTCACAAGTTTTTTCTTCCACCGTAAACCCACACAAACCAGCTTTAAACTGGAAATTAAAACAGCCGCAAAATAGTTCAATAAGGTGAGAAACTCAGCATCAAACAGTTCGAAATGCTGCAACTTTCTCACCTAAAAATAGTTCAAAAATTGCACTTTAAACCTGCTGCCGATATCGCTGAAAAATAGTCAACAAATATGGACCAAGAGTAGCCAATATTAGCGAAATATGGCTATAAGATCTGCCGCAAATGTCACCCTAAAAAATTAGTTAAAACAGCACCCCGTAAGTTACAAAAATTAGCGTAGAAATTTACAATAAAAATCACATGAAATACATACATATAGTTAAACTTACAATGAACAACTCAAATATATTTTTCTAATATAAGTGAATGTGAAAAGTGTTGAGTTAATAAGTTGAAAATAATTGCATTCGGATGTTACGTTCTCATAGTTGGCTATCTAACATATCCCTCAACCTTAACTGGCTGGTTTAGTTTTGGCAAATTTGAAATTTGATCTGTCAAATAAAATTGAGGATTTTGGATGTCCATTTTGCTAAAAATGTCAGCACATATAGGTAAGTAGCATGCATAACCGAACTCTCACACTCGGATCCATACACCCTAAAGAAAATGGCATAAAATAATTATTGGACATACTACTATTAAAAGACAGTGAAAATGAAGGACGAGAATAAGCATGTATTCAACTTAATTCTCTCTTTTGATAAAGTAATAATGAAGCTGTTGCGGAATAAGCACTTAAACTTCAGACAACAATGTGTAGAAGAAAGGCTTGAAGAAGTTGCGACTACGACTTAAAGTCATTTCATGTAGGTGTCTCACTTAATGGGAATGGGATAGTTGCCTATTTTTCTCTTTGAGTAATTGCTTATAAATACCTAAAATCAATCAGAGAAAAAACAACCACAAAAAAAAGACATTTTTACATTTGAAGATGTTTTATTGGAAATAGTAAGACCAAAAAAAAATGATTTGTAGTATCTTCAAATCTTATAGAACTAATTCAATCGTGAAAGTAGCGTTAATAAAAGCATGAAGAATATAACAACAAATCCAGATTTTGCAACATAGAAAATGAGAAGCGACTTGAACAGAGACGTAAAAGAAATTAGTAAGTAAAAATTTTATTTTTAATACCTTTTCATCTTGTAGAACCAATTCAATGAAGAAAGTAGTGTCTAGATTGTAACAATCTGGGACTTTTCAAAGACGAACAACCCGAACTTTAGTTGAAAAAAGTAGTTATTTTATTTTAAAAAGAAAAATTTTTAAAAAGAAAAGAGAAAAACGTAGGATGCTCCAAAAAAGAACCCTAATAGGATGCATGTAAAGTAGTAACTGTTGTTTTAAAAAAAGAAAAGAAAAAAACGTGATAGATTTAGTTGACAAAAGTAGTTATTTTATTTTAAAAAAGAAAAGAGAAAAACGTGATAGACTTAAAAGATGTCTATAAAATTTTAAAAAATAAAGTACTTTTTAAAATTTTATTGAGACAGAAAAAACATAAATTTTCATACATAACTAAAAGTAGATCTGTACAAAAACTAATTAAGTAACCAAAACATACCAATTTTTTTATTCAATCCAGAGGTATTTTAATTTTTAAAAACTAAACCAAAGCATAAAAAAAAAAGCATATTGTACTACCTATAGTTTAATTTGTTTTAAACAAAAAGGTAAGAATAGAAGTAAAGCCACGATGGCCTAACAACAAAGGCCTAAAGCGAAGTCTGGAAACTACTCATGTATATGAAAAGCAGGTTTTCACTCATTGGTAATGCACATATTTTAATCAAGATATCCTCCATAACATCGAGGCTGTGGTTCAAAATTTTAAGGATGCAAACCTTGGTAACCTATTTTAAAAGGAAATATTAGTTACAAAATTGAGAAGATACGATGCAAAAAAAAAAAGACCGAATGTCGTAGTTCTGCCTTTGCCGCCATCACCTTTGCTACCTTCATGGCCGCAACACCATCTTTTTTGGTTAAAATTGCTTTTGTTTTGTCATAGTGGAAAACTGAATTTAGATAACTGTAAAATCATGATGACAGGAGTTGAAATCATGGTGAGAGATTGTGGGGTACAATCCGAATTTGTAGGATTACTATTTCTAGGGCAAAAAAGGGGAAGAAGAACGTGGGTCAGAAGAGCCAAATTCCCAGTTCTCATTTCTAGGGCAAATTGGCGTAAAAGTACTGATTATTTAATAAAATAAAAAAAATAATTTTTGTAGGGGTTCATTTTGATAACGATTCTTTGCTGTCATTGTAACCGAAAGCCGACAATTTCGTTTTTTGAATTATTGTAAGGCTTATCCGGATGTTTACATCAAATGAATTACATGATAGTTATCACTAATTTAAATTTTAAAATTAGAAACTACTTTAACCTAAATTAACTAATAACTAATAAATGCTACATGGCAGTCTATTAAGTTGACAAATGGCAAAATTCTATGACTGACTTTCTTCCTTTTAAGTATATACTAGTAGTCGTACCCGCGCGATGCGCGGAGAATATTAAAAATTAATTTAATTAAATTTCTTCTTTAAACGCCATGGACCTAAAACGAAATAAATTAATTCAATAAAAAATTACAGCTCCATAAGCACTCATGAGCACAAAGTAAAGAATGAAATTCACCTTCTGAGTAACAAAATGAAATTCACCTTCTGAGTAACAACAACAAAAACTAAAAATAAAGCCATACTATAAGAGTGGGCATACATTTAATAATGATTAAAGAAAATACTTTGTGCATATCAAAATTTCTTAAAATTCTTATGTTCAAATACATAGAAGCATTAAAGAAAAGTTATAACGGGAAGAAGGTATTTACAAAATTGAGTAAAAAATATAGAAAGAAATGAGGAAAAAAAGGGGAAAGGGAAAATATTTTGCCTTTATCAATAGATTCAATACACATTAATTGCAGGGGAAAGATAAAAGAATAATATTGTCCATATAGATCAACTTTAACCTTCTTCTATATGCAATAATTGCCGAGGAAGGGTAAAAAAATTATATTATCCATATAGATCTACTTTCTTTTTCTATACGCATTAATTGCATTGCATTACCCGTACCAATGCCCATTCCATATAAATAGCCTGAAAGAAGAAGAAATACATTATAATTTTTGTAGAAAAAGATGTAACATATCAAAAAAGAAGAGGAAAATATGTAGGTTTTTAAATAACGCATAATACGAAAAATAAAAGAAATAAGTTCATCTTTTTCTCGCATTATTACTCTTTCCGCTGCCCATTAGACACAAATAGCCTAAGAGAAGAGGAAAGACGTTATTCTTTTTATCAGCAAAAGTTATAACATATCGAAGCAGAAAAGAAGAGGGGAAAATGTAGGTTTTTTAAGAGTAAATAAGACAAAAAAAATTTCATCCAACCGTAAATAAAGCAAAATTAGCAATAGAAACAAATGAAATCACAAATCATTATTACATTATTATTTCAAGTAATGTTATTTAAAGGATTTGAGTTTTGAAAATGGCGTCACAGCCTAAATTTTTTTACACACTTTAATAAAAAATCTAAAATCAGCATTAGGATATACACAATCATAAATATCCATTAAATTGTTATGATAAAATTTTAAGTGATAACTACAACAACAATGATGCATAATAACCTCCACCTGGTACCAAAAATATTATGACCATAAATCTATGAAAACCTGCAAAAAGACAAACAAAGAGAGCGTGAGAAGGAGAGAACAATTATCAATTAATTAGAGGTGCGAATAGTTTGGAACAAAAAAGATGTGAGGAGTGGGAAAAAAATAGTTTCAATTAGTGAGCGGTTTTCGATTAGTGAACAATTTGAACGTGTGGTTAATTAAGTGGGAAGTAACTTCCCATAACCACAAATGTGGTATTAACTTCCCATAACAACAGTGAACGTGTGTTTTTTTTCAAATTCTTTTTTGGTTTAATTAAGTGGGAAGTAACTTCCCATAACCACAAGTGTGGTATTAACTTCCCATAACAACAGTTTTGAATATTAAAGGGTGATAACGACAGTTTTCAATTTTGAATGGTTCTTTTTAGTTACATGCTAATTGAATTAAAATCGTCAGCTTTAAATTTTATAATATAGGAATGGTTCTTTTTTAGTTTCCTACAAATTAGGATTCCTGTCCTAATATGCCATGTGGATTGTTTTTATGAATCCAAGTGGCTTAATGAGGGGCCAATATCCTTGGCTTTTAATAATATATAGATATATATATAGAAATATATAGAATAGAATATAGAATATAGATATAGATATAGATATTTATTATAGTTACATCCTACATTTAAGGCATTGCTAAATAATATTTTTCTCTCTCCTTTTTGGTATTTCTCTCACATAATCATCGTATATCTGCTCTAACCACATTCTCTCTCTCTCTCTCTCTCTCTCTCTCTCTCTCTCTCTCTCTCTACATACACTTTACTCTCTTCTCCCACAAACCCACGTTTCATACTCTTCTCCCACCCAAATTCTCTATTTCTCCGCCATTATCAATCCAACATTCAAAATCTAGCTAAAATCACTGTATTAATAGGCATACATTTGCATATAGAAGTGTGCAGTTCTTGTCACCAAAAACCTTCCCTAATTGACAGAACGTTCCGCTACTGACACTTGAAAAAGCAGCTTTCAAGGTCTCGTCGCTTCGGTGAATCACTTGAGCCCTGATACATTTTCGGTGCCATGGAGCTAGACCAGTGAGCTATTACGCTTTCTTCAAAGGATGGCTGCATATAAATACATTATTGATGTTGTTATACTTGCTGTAGTTTCTGCTGTCATATTCTCATAAATATGCTGCATATAATTGCATCCAGATTTTGCATACATTTGCATACAAGAGACTGCATGCATACAGACAAGATACAACTGCATATTACCTGTATAATGAGCTGTATACATTTTCAGGGGATGCATACAGAAGTATACATTTGTATACATATGCATACAGATACAAATACTTGCATACATATTCAAAATACTTGAATACAAATGCGTAGGGACTAATAATCAGTTTTATACACTTGTATACAAATGCATATAGAAACTGTATACAATTAAATACATCTAATGCATACAATTGTATTCATATGTATACAGTAATATACAGTTGTTGTAGCCTTCATTATTCATTCTTCATACAATTTCATATTATTTCATTAGTGTTGCCTTATATTCAATACAAATTTGTATCAATTGAGAAAATAGAGAAGAGAATGGAAGAAGTTCGATCAGATGTTACTCTGATTTTTCGTTGTATTCACGTTTCTGAGTTGATTTCTTTGAGCAGAATACAGATTAATGTGTACTAGTTTTAGTTCGTTGAGCTAAATTAGGAGAATATCATGTGATTAGGAGAATCAAGCCTGTGACAGTTCTTGTTGAGATTAGCTCGTTATTGTCATTCTTCACCACCGTCATGCCACCCTTTTTAGGTACACACTGAACTGGGCTAACCCAGCTACTGTCAGCAATTGGAAAAATAATTCCCGCATCCAATCACTTTATTACATCCTTCTTCACCACTTCCTTCATATTTGGATTCAGCCTCCTCTGGTGTTCTTTGGAAGGTTTGTGCCCTTCTTCCAACAGAATCTTATGCATGCAATAAGCGGGGCTGATCCCCTTAATGTCTGCCATGGTCCATCCAATGGCAGTTTTGCACTCCTTGAGTACCTGTATAAGCTGTTGAGCCTGCACATCTAGCAAACCAGATGAGATAATAATAGGTAAAGTGGAGTTGGGACCCAGAAATTCATACCTGAGGTGGGCTGGTAATGGCTTGAGTTCTGACTTAGGTGGTTCTTCAATGGACGGTTTTGCTGGAGGGGTCTATCTCTTTTCTAGATGTAGTGGTTCAAACTCAAGATTTTTATCCCATGACCCTCTACCTTCCAGCACTAACACCCATTCCGCCAAAACTTCCCCGTTTACTTTCTCTAGTTCATTAAACATGCTGCTAGGGGATCCTCAGCCGTCAGCACCTCATCATATGTCTCTACAATCACATCTACTGCATCAATAAGGAAGCAATTTGCGAACTCACTCAGACGACTCATAGATTTCTGCACATTAAATACGATTTCTTCATTATTTAGCCTCATTTTGAGCTCCCCAGTTTCACAATCAATCAACGGTCTCCCAGTGGCCAAGAATGGTCTTCCTAAGATTATAGGAATCTCCTCATCCACTTTGCAGTCTAAGATCACAAAATCAGCGGGGAACACAAATTTCCCCACCTAAATAAGCACATCATCTAGAATCCCAAATGGACATTTCACGGTCCCGTCAGCCAGCTGCAACAACATCAAAGTGGGTCTAGCTCTCCCAATGCCCAGCCTCTTATAAATCACCAAGGGCATAAGATTGATACTAGCCCCCAAATCACACAGTGTCTTAGTGAAGGCAAAGTTCCCTATAGTGCAAGGAATAGTATAACTACCTAGATCAAATGACTTTTTAGCTACGGGTCTAGATACCACTGCACTCTGGTTTGAGTAAGCGTCACTGTGGCCAAGTCTTGAAAGTCGAACTTCCGGGACATCAAATCCTTCATCATTTTAGCATATCCAAGCATCTCTTTTAAAGCTTCAATCAAAGGAATATTTACTTGGATCTGCTTGAGCATTTCAAAGAACTTCTTGTACTACTCCTCCTTTTGGTGCTTGGACAACCTTTGTGGGAATGGAGCAGGAGGTCTCTTCTTCCCAATCACTTGGGACTTTTATTTCTCGGGTGCTTGTTCGATTATTGGCTCTTCCACCGGCTCAGCTACTTTCTCAGTCTCCTGCTGCACATTGTTATTTTCACGTGCTGGCTGGACTGTAACTTTTGTCAATCTTGTAGACTCATCCAGTTCAATGGGTACTGGAACAAGTGTCTCAGCCTGCAAATTACCTCGAGCTCTCTCTTGTTCAGCATCAAGATCTCTACCATTTCTAAGACTCACCGCCATCAACTACTTTGGGACCTGATTTTTTGGGTTGGTTTGTGTATCTGCAGGTAATGTCCCTTGGGGACGATTGTTCAATGTCATAGCAATCTGGTCCACTTGCACCTTAATATTTTTAATGGCTGCATCATGTGCATCCACTCTTTCATTAATCTTGGCGTTGGACCCAATAACCTGCTGCATCATAGCTTCCAGTCTTGCGAACTCATCTTCTTGTCTACCACCATGCTGTTGTTGAGGTGGATGATACCCTTGCTGCTGATTATTGAAGCCATGTGGTCTAAGATATGGTGCCATATTATTGGGTGGTCTCATACCTCCCATATTTCCTGCATTGTATTGTGGCTGAGGTGGCATGTACTATTCCTGAGCCTGCTGACCCCAATTCTGATTAACCTGTCGCTGACCCCCATAGTTAGCCACATAGTTCATGTCTTCTTGCTGATGATGATATTCATGTTCTGCAGTCCGTGGATTACCCATTGGTTGGCTAATGCAAGATGTGCATAAGCCCTCATTGGTAGTGTCTACAATATGCACCTCCTGCTTAACTCTTGATTCCTCCACCTTTTTGGTGAGGATGCTCATCTGTGTCAAGAGAGTCACCATATTTTCAGCCATAGTATTTGATGGATCAAGATGTACTGAGTGCACCACCGGAGTGATAGGTGCATTCCTGGTTGTCCAACCTGAATTTTGTGCCATTTTGTCCAGCAAATTCTGACCTTCTCTCCAGGTCTTGCTCAGAAACGCCCCACCTGCTGAGGCATCAACAATATTTTTCATGCTATCAGACAGCCCCATATAAAACCTTTGTCCCAACATCTATTCTGGAACACCGTGATGAGAACACATGGCCAACATTCCCTTAAACATGCCCCATGTCTCATGCAAATTCTCCATTGGTTTTTACTTGAAACTCACGATCTCATCAATTTGTTGAGCAGTTTTGTTGGGCGGGTGGAACTTGATGTGGAATTGTTTGAATAACTCATTCAAAGTTTCTATAGAGTTGATAGGGAGTGAATTAAGCCATACCTGTGCAGCTCCTGTCACCGAGAAAGGAAACAACAATAGCCTGATTGCTTCCAGAGTCACATTGGGTTGCCTTTGCATTTTGCATATGGATAGGAAAATTTTCAGATGCTGCTGAGGGTCTTCTACTTGTGTCCCAGAAAAGAGTCCCTTATTTTGCAACAAGTATAGCATATTATTTGTAATCTAGAATGATTCAACTTGTATTGCAGGAACAACAATGGCAGTAGCCAAATTTTCAGCAGTTGATTGTGGCCAATCATAGAGTGCACCCTCAGGCATATGAGTTGCCTCTTCCCTAGCATTTAACCCAGCTTGCTGATTCATATCGTTTTCGTTGGGATTATTCACGTCTCTCATGTCAATTTCGAATTTCAGTGTCTGTTGGGATTGTTGAATTTGTTTGTTTGTTTGCACGGTTCAGTGTCCGGAATGTTTGCTCTGGGTTTGAGAGTCCTTTAAGTAATTCTCCAATCCTTGTAGATTTTCTAGGCATGCACTTGAGCAACCAAGTCAACAACCGTCAAATTTTCAATCAAAAGTTGGGTAGAGAGAAAACTTACTATAATAAGAATCTTGTATTTCTGTCAATGATAATTGATAATTCCGTTAACTCCCCGGCAACGGTGCCAAAATTTGATCACGCCCAACTATGCCTTATAAAAAGGACAATACGGTTGCAGTAAATATAACCCAAGTATTACACACGGGGTCGAATCCTCAGAGAGTTAACATATCAACTACTATCTTCTAAACCACTAACTCTTCAGAATCAGCTTCCCAACATTCAAATCTCCTTCGATTGTTTCTTAACAATTACTTTTGCAAAGAACTATATAACTGTAAAATAACAAAATATATTGTAAACAATAATGAGAAAGACTAAGGTAATGATTTCCCCTATTGATGGAATCCCTTCTTTTTATGATCATACAAATTTGTCAATATCTCTCTATCAATCATGAACACTAATCTTACCGTAAACCTCTCCCGAGTAGTCATAGTAATTTACTATTGCACTCTCCCGAGTTACACTAGCTTCCTTTAATTAACACAATTCATTTTAGATTACACCCAAGGCTTCGTTATCCCTAGTCCCGCCTTTAAACCCACAATTATGGATTTCTCTAATAATCTTGGAATGGTGTTGTTCAACAATAACCTAAATATGCACTTTTTTCAAGTTATGCACACTAAATAGGCACAGCTAATTGAGGATCCTGTCAATTAACTACAACAAAAATGATGTTGAACAAATAGAGATTAACTAACAATTTGTATTCACATAAATCGGAAGTTCACCCAATAGGTTCCATCAAAACCTTAGATAAGAATTTAGGTACTCATAACTATGGAAACAAAAGCTAGAATAGAATTCATAATGAAAACTCAAAAGAAAAGAAGAAAGATGTTTGGAGAAATCCCTCACACTCGGTTTCCTTGCAAAAGTACTCTAAACAATACAATGCTTGCCTTCTTTGGGCGAATCCTAATGTTTTATATAGGGTTTAGGTCTTAAAAATTCCGTTTTTACACTTTGGCCCTTCAAGTTTCCGCCTTCCGCCGCGATTCTGCTGCGGTCACGGTAAAACTGCGGCCAAACAACCCCTCTGAATCTTCAAAGTTCTGCAGCAGCCTTCCACCGCGGTTCTGCCGCGGTCCGCGGCAGAACCGCGGCCAAATAGTGCCTCTAAATCTTCAGGGCTGTACGGACGTGGCTTCAATCGGAATTTGCATTTTTGGCTTTTTTCTTTTCTTTTTGACTCCAAAATTATTCATTAGCCTTCCTTAACCATTATTATCTACAAATCATGAAAAACACTAATAAAAGCATTTTGTCATTATATATATCATCAAAACAACATAAGAAGGTGATTATTTAGGGCATGAATATAGTAAAATTCACCTATTATCACAGCACAACACAGTCAGCGACAATTTGCCAGCAACATCATATTATGAAGCTGAATAACGGGATAATTATTTGAGAGGAATTAACAAAAGTAGCCAAATTTTGACCTCTAATGATACAGAAGAAGCAAAAATAGCAGAGAGCGGACAAGAAGAAGCACACGGTCAATTATCCTTTCCTGGAATACATGAGCAATGCGCTGAAACTGACCTTAATACTGATAACAGTGACTTCTTGGAAGCACTATTGAAAGGAGGAGACTACATTGTTCCAGATGATTGATGGCACCAATTCAACTAGTTGAACTTATACTTCATGTAGTCAGGTTGAAGTACTGGAACACAAATACGAACTTGTGAAAGTAGGAATGTTAAATTCAATTTTTTCTTGTGAAAATTTTTTGTTCCCTGCCAATCATGTGTCAGTCTGTAGGACTTAATGGAAATCTTATATAGCATTTCCTGATTATATACTGAATGAAAGATGGATGTTAGTATGTTACAGTGGCATAAAAAATGTGGGTGCATTGCACTAACTCTTTTGAGAACAAATAATACTGCAAAATTTAATGGTATTGTGACACTAAAAATGGTGCGACTTTCTTTGGTAATTCCTTTTTTTCTCAAGTTTCTTGGGTATGAATTAAGGGGTCATTTCGAAGATAAATGTGGAGAAGAGTCCATGACCTACTAGTTTAGCTTAAACGGTGGTTCCGGGGCTAATTAGGTAGCGGCAAGGTTCGGAATCACTGTCCCTTGTGTCACCCTGAAAAGATATTGGTGACAAGTGCAACTACGGCTGTTGATTTTAAAATTGCCAGTTTGACAAATTCATTGCTAGTGACTTGTGTACTTGTTCATCAAATAAGGATCCAAGACTTTTTTTATATCCATCAAATACATCTGTTTTTTTCTTTTGGGGTTGGGGGTGGGCGTCATGGGGCGTGGGGCACGATGGGGACACTATTTCAGAGGGAATGAATATTTAGTTAAATTTGTAAGTGACACTGCTTCTACTGATGTATTTTGTAAAGAGCTATGTACAATCCATGACAGCAAGACTTGAACAATGGAGAGTTAAAAGAAGGGACACAGAGGAGTGGATGAGGCACCGTCAACTGCCTGAGATTTGCAAGATCGTGTTCGTCGGTTTATTCAGTATAAATGGGTAGCTATAAGAGGTGTAGAGGAAGAAGAATATTGCGTTCCTTCCCTTGGATCTAAGTACGCCAGATTCAGAGCACCTCTGCCTGGCTCTTGTTCGTCGTGTAAGTTTTTCCGTCTCATTATTGTTTTGTACTTTCTCAAAAGGGAACATTGCGATCATTTGGAGCCGTGCAGTTTTTTCTATCCTTTTTGTTGGCTAAAATTACTTTGTAGTTTAACTTTCTGTGTAGAGCTTCTACTCTTGGCAATTGCTCTACGAAGCAGTTTATGGAAATGCAGATTTACTCTCTTTATTGCGCACATTTTTGCACCAAAAAATAGAGTAGCACATGGTTAATGAAATCTGCACAGCTAGTTTCAAGACTCCACTTTTGTGAAATGAATAGCAAAAATCTTCTTTTCTACTACTTTCAGTTGTATCAAACATCTGTCTTGACCTCATCTAAGAAAGAAAAATATGACCAACCATCTGCTGTTTTGAACTTTCAAGATTTTCTTATGGTTCTCCTATTTAGTAACACCATGCTTGCTGGATTTTACAGGTCCCTTTCTTCTCCCAGATGGATGATCAGCTGTTAGATGCAATATGTGAATGCCTTGTTTCATCATTGAACACGAAAGACACGTATACTGTTCGGGAAGGAGATCCAGTGAATGAGATACTTTTCATAATTAGAGGTGAACTTGAGAGTTCAACAACTAATGGAGGAAGGTCAGGCTTCCTCAACTCCATTACGTTAAAGCAGGGTGATTTTTGTGGAGAAGAGTTACTAACATGGGCCTTAGTGCCTAATCCAAATGTTAATCTTCCAATTTCAACTCGAACAGTGAAATGCCTTAAAGAAGTTGAAGCATTTGCACTTAAAGCTGAAAAGCTCAAGTTTGTTGCAAACCAGTTCAGACGCCTCCATAGTAAGAAATTACAGCATGCATTCCGATTCTACTCACACCGATGGAGGACATGGGGAGCTTGCTACATACAAGCTGCATGGAGACGCTATCGGAGGAAAAAACTAGCGGAGGAATTGTCAAGAGAAGAAAGCCTGTACTACTCACGAGGGATGGACCAAGAGGATGATTATGGTCATGAATATCCAGAAGCTGGTTATGACGGTGGCAATGCTTCGGATCATGCAACAGAAAGCAGTATTCAGCATCTTGGAGCTACAATATTGGCATCAAGATTTGCTGCTAACACCAGAAGAGGCAAGGTGGCACGGGTGGACCTTGGTGAATCCAGCTTACGTATGCCTAAACTCTTTAAGCCTGTCGAGCCTGATTTTTCTGATGATCAAAGATGAACGCCATAGTCACTGATGAATCAGTTCTTGTTTTTGGATCGAAGTTAGAGTCAGTCTTTAGGCTGCTTGTTGCCCTGTTACTTGTTCATAGGTCACCTTTTGCTGTTTCTTGTTATCCAAAAGAAATCGTTACTACCAATTCATTCTCTACTACATAGTGGTTAACTACTTCACAAATGTAAATTAATTGCTTGCTTTAATCATAAGGGCATCTTTAGTGACACCCCATGGTTTCATGTAGTGAATAACCATAGTCGGACAGTCTGAATATTACTTAATGTGAAATAACAATTGTTTGACTCGAAATGTTTATGAACATTTATGAACTCAAAACAATTATTAAAACTAAAGGGTCAATCATAGCAGGTCGTAACATATCCGAAGTTTAATAAAAGAAAAAGGTAATGGAGACATGTAGAGATAACAGAGGAAATTTAGTGATCTTTATTCATGATGATGGGTTAATCTGCCTCTCCATGAAGAGGTTCAGATCCTTATAATCATGTTTTCATAGATCTACTGTTATCCTGTATTGCCGATGGTGATTCTCACTCTGTGTTGTACTCTGTATTTCTTAGAGCCCCTGTGGGGAGAGAGTGGAACCCCTTATCTTTCTGGTTGCCTTCGTATTTATAGGTTCTTGATTATGATAGTTGACTTTCTTTGGAGATTGAATCCGTGTCATGAAACTGTTGCGGGCGTACCCGCAAGGTGTCGTCTTTGCCGAAAGAATTGTAGGCGGCTACGGACAACAATCTGTGGTCGAGGACGGCCTCGCTGCTTACGGCGTCTACGCCCAATTGGAGATGACCTCAACGCCTGTTATACGTATTTGGGCCGAGGGGAACGATTAATATATTATTTACAAGCTAAACATTATAAGTTCGGATTATAGCTCATATAGATAGCCCCTCCGCTTATCGCGGTTACGTCGAGACGGACCGGGATGATCGGATATGATAGTTCATACGGCGTCTCCTTTCGATTAAGGATACGGCGACCTCTCAGGACGCCTCTTCGTCGGGCGAGGATCCGAAGGCGCTCCCGCCCTATTTAGGCTTTAGGATGCCGGGTCCGGCCGGTGTGCCGCCGTACTAGGAGTGCTTGCAATGACGGCTTGTGTTCCGGCGCACACTCCCCGATTTCGATCGTGGAAGCGACGGTATCGATAAGAATTGAACCGTTTCTGACGGTTAGGATTCGCATTAAATGGCGCCTGTCAGTTTCCCGAGGTTTTGATTCGATTTTTCTTTATAAGAGGGCATGATATGTCAGACATTTCTTTGTTCTTTGTTCTGTTGATCGTTTTTCTCTCTAGCAAGTTCTCAGGTAATCTTGCTTTTTCTGTAGCATAATCGCTTCCCGTTCTTAGTCATATTTCCCTGTTCTTCATCTCATCCTCCCGGTGACCCAAGTAAAATGACTAGCCTTCCTCCTCGTGACGGTCTCCCGGTGGTGCTGCCCGCAGAATCTCCGGTGATTGAGGGGTTGTCCCCCGTGCTTCCGGCAGCTGACCGGAATGATATTGAGAGGATGCCATCGATTGATGATATACTTCCAGGGGCGGGAAGTTTGGCGGTGGATTTCACCGCGGATGGCGGTGCTGAGCATATCAACGAGGCCCCACTGATGGGGGAGGTGTGCATGGCCCAGCTGCGCGCGCAGGGGCTTATCCCTTCCCATGCTGACATCATATTAGCCCAGCCCGGAGACAGGGTGCACACAGACCGCCCGGGGTTTTGCGTGTTCTACTTTTTCCCGTTTAGGCTGGGGTTCAGGATGCCCCTTCCCAATTTACTAGTCGATTTCTGCCGGTACTACGACGTCTGTCCGGGGCAGCTTACCCCGTTCGTGTATAGGCTTCTGGCCATGCTGCTCAAGCTCTCGGAGCTAGCCGGCAGGTTGGTCACTCTCGAGCACGTCCTTGCTCTTTTTTCTCCTCAACGGACTCGGGGGAGCATGATTCAGATGGTTTCGCGGGGGTGGCAAGGATTGGTGACGGCCTTGGACGACGAGGTCGAGCCTCGCCAATATAAACAATTTTTCTGCGTTCGGACCAGTCATCTGGTGGGGTCCCCTTCGGGCTTTCCGGAGGCCTGGAACCATGCCCGTAAGTCTTCTTATTATTTTTCTTTTTGGGGAGGGGGGGGCAAAATTGTATTCTACTTTTGTCTCTTGATTGACGGTCGTTTGGTCGTTTCCGCAGCTCACAGGTCGCCCCCACCTCTATTCACTGGTCTGCGCGGATGGTTAGAAGTTGTCCTTCCGCATACTAAGGGAATTCGCTCGTGGGCGTCTTTCTCGAGGAGATACGGCCACAGTCTGGTCGTAGGTAAGTTGCTTTTCATCAATGAGACGTACCCATCTTTTGGCATTCGTCGTAGTTCAATGTTGATTTATCTTCTATTTTTGTAGGACGGGTAAGCCGCGGCATGGCTCCTCAACCCGTATTTCAGCGTCCTTGGGCGATCACCGGGTTTTTCACTCTTGCAGCTGCTCGGGCTCCCAGGGCCATCTCCGTTAATTCCGTAGTTGCCCCTTCGCCTGCTCGCCCTCGGCTCGAAGGCGAAAGTATGTCGGGAGTTGTACGCTCCCGAGAGTCATCACCTTCTCGAGATGAAGTGGAGAGGCCCTTGGTCAGGCGGCAGATCCTTCCACCTCAGACTCCTCCGGAGGCGCGACCGGTTACAAATGAGGAGGTAGTCGTGACTCCTCCGCTGCCCATCGGGACGAGGGAAATTGTTGAGATGGAGCGCACTCCAATGGGCGCGCCGGATGATCTGAGGGCCCGGGACGAGCGGGAAGGGAGTGCCGCCCCCACTGCCCAGTCTTCCACCCACAGATTTGAGGCGGGCGAGCCCTCGCGGGTGGTCGTTGACCTTGGAGACTCCAGCACTCCGTTGACAGGGGCGGAGGCGACAGGAGAGGTGTCTCTATATGGATCCGACCTGGATTCTGAGGACGTTCGCATGTTCCGTGATGGGATCACGCGTGCGACCGTCCATCCAGACGGGAGCCTGCGGGTGATCAAAATTCCCGCTGATGAAAATTTGTTGCTGAGGGATGCTTCCATGGTGCCGCTGCTGGGCCAGTTGTGTTCTTCTGTGGAGAACCAGTCGCTGAGGGAGGTGACGGACGTTAGTATAATGAATGAGGTGTCGTCGTTGGGCGTGAAGGTATGCGTTCCGGACTGATTATTTCCTCGTAACGTCTTACGTCTTCTCAAGTTTCCGCCCCTGACCCTTATGTATTTATATATATTTTGTGTTTCGCAGGCTTTTTTGCTGCAGGTAGAGTGCCTGCGTCGGACTAATGTTCGAGTCGGGGTTCTCCTCCGTGTTCTCGAGAGGTTCCGCCACTTGTGGCTTAAATGCAGGGAGCTCGAGGAGCGTTTGAGGGACGATTCCCGCAACCAAGAGTTGGTCGGGGATCTAGCGCGAGCGGAGTTACAAAGGGATTAGGCGATCAACCGTATTGAGGCCTTGGAAGGGCGGCTGTGCCAGGCGAATGACGAGCTAGAGGCCGCGAGAAGGGCGTCCTTGGAGAGCGAGCGCCAGTGTTTGGCGAAGGTAACGGCGGTTACCTCGGAATGGAGCGGAAAGGTTGCCGCTGCGGAGGGGGAATCGGCCAACTTGAGGCGTAGGATGGTTGAGACTTCTACCAGAGTGACCGAGCTTGAGGGGATTATCCAAGACAACGACTCTCAGCTGTCGGCGATAAGGGTCACTGCCGCCTCCAGGGAGAACAACCTCGAGGAGCGGATCAGGGCGTTGGAGGGGAATGCTCAGGAAGTCGCGGGGCAAATAGCACTTCTTGAACAGGAAAACCGGCGTGTCCAGGAGCAGTACGCGTGTTGGGTAGTTCTCGTGAAGCTTGGGTCTATGTCGAAGCGCAGCGAGACATATATAAGCATTTGTTTGAAGCCAGCCTGATCACTGAAGGGGCCTTTGAGCAGGCGCGTCAGAAGGCACGGGAGGCTCGTGAAGAGTGTGGTTTTGATGCTGCGAAGCCTGATAACGATGATATTCCTGGAGGGATCGGGGCCGGAGCTGATAATGACGGAGGTGCGGCAGCGGCTGGCGGAGGTGGAGCTGGGGCCGAAGCGGGCGGAGCTGGGGCCAACATGGGCCGAGCTGAGGCCGACGCGGGCGGGGCTGATGATGGAACTGGAGTGGACGGCGTCGCTGGCAACCCCCAGTTGATTGGTGATTAGTTGGTTGTATTTTCTTTTTCTTGTTGCCGTATGTGGCTATTTTTTATTTGATTTATTGTTGTTGTTAGTTTCGGACAATTATTGTATCGGGGCGGACGGGCATGGCGCGTATCCGCCTGTTTTAATTTGGAATGGGGGGGATCCACCCCCCCTTTTTTTTTTCTTTTTCCGTTCACTCTCTGCCTATTATGCTGGCGTGGTCACCAGTTGTCGTGGATCGAGGGCTCTTGGCCTGGGTTTTACTTCAATCGTCGTTGAACCTTTATTGGCGAAGGCTCATGGCCTGAGTCCCAGTTCAACCGTAATTGAACTTTCGTTGACTTTTAGAGTCGAGGGCTCGTAGCCCGTGGCGAAGGCTCATGGCCTGAGTCCCAGTTCAGCCGTAGTTGAACTTTTGTTGATTATAGAGTCGAGGGCTCGTAGCCCGAGTTCTACTTCAACTGTTGTTGAACTTATATTGGCTAAGGCTCACGGCCTGAGTCCCAATTCAACCGTAGTTGAACTTCTGTTGATTTTTAGAGTCGAGGGCTCGTAGCCCGAGTTCTACTTCAACCGCTGTTGAACTTACATTGGCGAAGGCTCATGGCCTGAGTCCCATTTCAACCGTAGTTAAACTTTTGTTGACTTTTAGAGTCGAGGGCTCGTAGCCCGAGTTTTTCTTCAATCGTTGTTGAACTTATATTGGCGAAGGCTCATGGTCCGAGTCCCAGTTCAACCGTAATTGAACTTTTGTTAATTTTAGAGTTGAGGGCTCGTAGCCCGAGTTCTACTTCAACTGTTGTTGAACTTATATTGGTGAAGGCTCATGGCGTGAGTCCCAGTTCTGCCGTAGTTGAACTTTTGTTGATTTTAGAGTCGAGGACTCGTAGCCCGAGTTATTGGCGAAGGCTCATGGCCTGAGTCCCAGTTCAACCGTAATTGAACTTTCGTTGACTTTTAGAGTCGAGGGCTCGTAGCCCGAGTTCTACTTCAACTGTTGTTGAACTTATATTGGCGAAGGCTCATGGCCTGAGTCCTAGTTCAACCGTAATTGAACTTTTTTTGATTTTTAGAGCCGAGGGCTCGTAGCCCGAGTTCTACTTCAACTGTTGTTGAACTTATATTGGCGAAGGCTCATGGCCTGAGTCCCAGTTCAGCCGTAGTTGAAATTTTGTTGATTTTAGAGTCGAGGGCTCGTAGCCCGAGTTCTACTTCAACTGTTGCTGAACTTATATTGGCGAAGGCTCATGGCCTGAGTCCCAGTTCAACCGTAGTTGAACTTTTGTTGATTTTTAGAGTTGAGGGCTCGTAGCCCGAGTTCTACTTCAACTGTTGTTGAACTTATATTGGCGAAGGCTCATGGCCTGAGTCCCAGTTCAGCCGTAGTTGAACTTTGTTGATTTTAGAGTCGAGGGCTCGTAGACCGAGTTCTACTTCAACTGTTGTTAAACTTATATTGGCGAAGGCTCATGGCCTGAGTCCCAGTTCAACC